>OX453277.1:22306105-22318605 GCA_949710005.1 Ricordea florida | reverse complement strand
GAACTAGGCAAAAACTAGAACACTGTCCAGATTATAGAATAGAGCTTCATGGGAAAAACATTGACAGAGTATCAAGCTTCTGTTACTTAGGGGTAACACTAGATGAGAATCTTTCATGGAACGAACATGTAGAATTGATTTGTAAGAGAGTAAGAAAACGTCTCGGTCTGCTGTCCCGCATACGACCCTACCTTACTCTACAAGCTGCTAAATGCGTGTATAATTGTTTAGTTCAGCCGATTTTTGATTACACTAACACGGTATGGGATGGGCTGTCAGTTGGTTGCAGTAACAGCTTGCAACGTCTGCAAAACAGAGCAGCACGCATTATACAAAGGAGGGCAACAACCGAAGGATCTTTTAAAATGTTAGGGTGGGTGGATTTGGAAACCCAAAGAAAAGCCCACAAATGCATTTTAGTCTTTAAATGTTTAAATAAGTTAGCTCCTCCATATTTGTCGGATTATTTTATTAGAAATTGCAACGTTCATTCTTATAACACGAGGAAAAGGAACGACATGCACTTGCCGAAACCCAAGTTAACGCTAGGGAAAATGACTTTCAGATACTCTGGTGCGCTTCATTTTAATAATTTACCCACCGTATCAAGAAATGGTCTATTGTTCCGGCTTAACATCACACGTTAAGCAAAAATTAATAGGCTTTTGTTCTTGGTAACCCTGAGGGACTTCGTCCGAAGCCAAACCAAAATCGTCGCCGTTGTTCGGAAAACTTTCGGCAGAACAATAAAGCTACACTTGGGGATGGGCAGCGTAATTTTTTCTCTCGTAAAGTCAATTCGGACTGGTGTACCCCAAGGCAAATTGACCGCTGTGCGCATCGAGGTGATCACAATTCAAAAACTAATTATCCACATGTGTCGCATTCGGACCACGTCTCTCTAAATACAACCCCCGGTTTAAATCCCTTTTTATTCTAATTCCGACTCGTTTTAATAGGTATGCTGCTGAAAACATTCTTTGTCTGTCATTCGTGCGGCGTTACAACTTTTCTGCTTTTTATTAAGTCGACCGCACGGTGGTTAGAGTGAAGAATGCGTGACTGAAATTCTGTTTTTGCGCGTATAAATCTTTCTCTGAAACCTGGCAATCGTCATGGAAGCTATTCGTTTTCAATTTTTTGAGTGTTCGCGGAGCGTCCAGATTTCATATCAAACTTTGGGTTAGGATTTTGGTTGACAAAAAAACTTTTTGTCGCTCCTTTTATGACCTTTTTTATTGTTTGGAGGGGATTAGGCTTCATTGTTTGCAAAACAATGGATGGAAAAATCCGATGGCAGCTCGATTACCGACCGCGAAATTCAAAAAACTTCGTTAGTGATTAGAGTGACAAAACCAACTCTTTTGGAGTGGGGGTGAGACAATAGTTGTAAAGTTATTAATGAACTAACAAGATAAGAGAGGTCTGGACAGTACACTAAATAAGCAACAGTCGGCAAGTGAAAGCAGAACTTCGATTCCAACGAAAATCTGAGCTAAATTTACATAATTACCACACAATAGACCTTAAAGACGACTCTTATTGCACCTCGGCGGTTAAAAACCATTGATCTGTGATTTACAGAGTTTGCCTTGCAATCTTTTCCTTTTTTCAATTGACTAAAGGAAGCAACATCGCTCCCCATTTTTAAAAATCTTCTTAGACTTTATTTTAGAGTAGTTTTTTATTTTTTATTTTTTAAAATACTGATTAATCTTTAATATATACGCAGGGCCTCTTTTGATACCAGCCAAGTGCTGATTGGGCCACCCTGCCAAAATAAAGTTGACCTTTACCTTTACCTTTACCTTTACCATGTGCATTGGATAAATGTTCCAACGGTAGCCAGCGATGAATACATGTGTGTTCACAAAAATGAAGCAGCAAGGAATAATCACATAACTACACAATTTATTAAATAATCATAACTATAACAGAATTCTCAAATCTGACTGGCTATCAACTGCCCTGATTTCAGCCTTAATAGGACAGTTAAATAGGACAGTACGCGTCATGCCTGAGTAGGGAGCTTAAGCACGCGCATTTTTGAGACGCGGAAGAGAACATTTCACGTGCCAGGACAGTGGTGTCTCCCAGATTTTTATAGTGATCATCTCTAATGGAGAAAAGATACCAATCAATGTAAGTGTGGTTGTGTGTAGACAAGTTAAAAGGGGAAACAGATCACTTTCCGTTGCCTTCCGCGTCTCAAAAATGCGCTTGCTTAAGCTCCCTGGTAATTGGACGGTACGCGCCATCCCGCGCGCGCTTAAATGGCTTTTTTTTCACTGCTAGCAAAAAAAAACCCTTGGAATTTCATGTGTTTTGATTTAAAAAAGAAGTTTATATATCATAAATTTTGTTTTAAGTTATGATTAATCGTGTCGTCCAATTCGGTCTGCAATCATACTCTTGATTAAACAAATCGCACTCCCGCTACGCTGTCGTCCGATTTTGTTAATCACTCGTATAATTACAGACCGAATTGGACTCCACTCAGTCCTATTACCATCAATTATAGTTACATTCGGAATAACATAATTAACACAATCAACACAAATAAATTACATTTCTTTACAGTCCATGTGAGTTCATAAAGCCTTTTATACACTTGGCAACGTGTACAGAGTGTTATATTAACTATTAAAATGCAAACATACAAAACACAAGGGAACCAGTTTACTTTAATTTATAATATAGCTACGTTCTTACGCGCGTTCTGATTGGTCAAAAACCCATGCTTATCAGAGTATAAAACATAGAAAAAGCGTGTTTTATTGTTTTTTGCCATATTACCTCTACTCGACATTATTGTTGGAGATGGCCAAAAAACATTTTCTTTGAAGAAATTCATGATGGAGTTCTCTGTGAAGCAGCAGAAAGTCTTGAAGCTGAGATTAATTTCATATTGGCGAATATTCACCGATAATCACTTCGCCTTCGGCGAATAATTGTTAAATAATGCACTCAGCATGTTTTTCATTTCTTTACCATAGTAATAATAGCATCTTGAAGTAGCATTTTTCTATTATTTTTTGGCATGTGACAGAAATAGCAAAATCTACGTGATAAGCATCAGTGAGTCGGAGTGGATGGTGATAAACATCCTTCGGGGGGAGAGGAGAGGGGTCGTATTGGTATGTGCCGCTGTGAAATGTTTGCTTTTCACTGAAGTAGTTTACTCTGGGAAAGGGTGTAGAAATCAACGTGTTTGGGTCTGCCAAAGGGTAATCATTTTCCAGGACACTGATCAATGGGTTAAAGGTTTTACTCTGGGTAAGGAGACCTATGAGTTAGCACTCAAAAGAATAAGGTCGGTAAACAATTTTGAAATAAGCTTTTGTAGCGGAACTGTACTGGTGACCTCAGCAGTTTTTTGAAAATAGCGTCACTAGGATAAGGGGGAATTTTGGAAGTTTAGGCTAGCTGCAGTAGGTCTGATACAGGCTATGAGTTCCAGGGTACAAGCAGCACATCCCGATCAAATCTTTTCTAAATGACCCCCTCCCCACACAGTCCGTACTCAATAACTAAGTTCAAATACCTCTTAGTGAGGTGCCAAATGCGTGATGCTAAAATATACTTACATACACTTTAAAATTAAGACACCTTAAAAATAAACATGAAAATTCGATGTCAGTTAAGGCTTCTTATCTATGATGTCCCCCTTGTGCCACAAGTAAAATCTACCTGAGCTCACTGCTTTACAGGAATCTGGGGACAAAAATCATTCACCACTTATTACAACTGAGTTCTTTAGCGACTTTAACCACAAACCAGTTTAAGCTGTATTTGGATTGTGCGATTCTTGCGTGCAACTGTAAAGCCCCATTGGCTGTACCCAGTTATAAACAGGTTTTACCTGTATTTGGATTGTGCAATTTTTGCATGCAATTGTTAAACATGATTTTAAACGCCTATTTAGCAACAAAGTGAATGTTGGTAATTGCCTGGGGAATACATGTTTAAATAAAAATAAATAAATAAATAAACTACAGAATTTTGGGAACCATTTCTCTAAATCCAATTCAAAATCTCAAGTTTTCCTGACCTTGGAAAAGTGACAGAAAATCAAGAGATGCCATTCATTGGATGGGAAAATCTCCAGAAAATGAAATGAAATTCTAACTTGAATGGCAAGCACTGCATGGGTCTGCTAACAACACAGTGCCAATCAAACCCATTCCCCAATTCCCTTCACCTGCACCCTGTTAAACTTGCTCATTTCTTTTGCATTCCTGCCCTTCCAGGCATCGATTTACTTTCATCAGAGCATCAAATGAAGTAGCAATGGGGTCTATATGTGCAACAGTCCATTGCCCAACCATATCTCCTTCGCAAAACACTGCATGTGCAACCTGTAAAATTTGTTCGAACCATTAAAATACCTGTTCTTCTTGCGATTGGTTTACTCCCATAGCAGCATAAGGTAGCCCTGCTCCATACTGTACATACTGCGGCTGACCACCCATGGCACCAGCAGGGTCCATCTGTCCAGACACTGGCACATAAGCCACCTGAGGGTTGTGACTCGGTGTCTGTGTCTGCTGTCCCATAACAGTTGATGTAGGCACCTGCACTGCTACCATTCCTGCTCCACCTCCTCCCTGAACTGGAACAGCCACTGGTACAGCTCCTGGATCCTGTGCGATCACATAGCCACCTGCAGGCATGCCAGGGTTGGTCATATACACCACTTGTGTATCCTATAGAAGATGGTACAAGAGATATAATAAAAACATGTCACACAACAAGAGAAACGGTAATTTATCAGGTAAATTATAAACAGAAAGAAATGGCCTTCAGGATACAGTAGCATGGTCAGAAAAAAGATGATGCTGTCTTACAAAATACCAGGATAGATTTGGTACTGATAGTGTTTAAAAAAGAGTGAGTGAAAGACTGTGTGTAGTATTGCCACTTAGTGCTAGTAGTGGTTTTAAAGTAAATGGCTCAATATTGAGAAAAATAAGATTCAAAATCAGCACTGTACATATATTTTACAGCGGCTAGTTTTTTCTAGTTGTGCTTTTTTTCATCTCCTGTCTGATTTAGTTTCAGACTTGAGGGTGTAATAGGGTAATAAAAGTGATTGTTCATGTTCAACTACCAGTAACCCACTTCAAGTACGGTTTTAGCATCAGTGAATAGCACCAGCTTGGTCTAACATGGATTAGTATCACCCAACTAGTGGACTAATGCAAATGCTACAATCTGATTGGCTACGCTACTAGAGGACTATTAGTAATAGTCCTTGAGTAGCGAAATTTGTGGCGCCTTCTTTTGTGTTATTCCCAAATAAATCTTCCTTCAACTTGCATTTGCTTACTTTATTATTGCTTTTTCTGCCCGACTAGTTGGGTGAAAACAATTAGACAAGAGACAATTAGACTAAAACAATTAGACCCTTCGCCCTCAAGGGCTACGGGTCTAATTATTAAATAGCATTAACTTTGTTCTCAAGGAGCCATCTGCCTCTTAGAAATTCAAAACTAGTTTCTCGTTGAAAAGATTTGGGAACCCATTTGTTGAGGTCTTTACCCATGTCGCACTCTTCACCCCTGTGTGGGTTTACCTATACAACTGTACACTGTATCAGTATATGACAAGTTGAACCAGATGCCCCCTTACCTGCTGTGCTGAAGGTGCACAACACTCACAGGTGGTAACATGACAGCAACAGACGGCTGCCCAGATACCAAGGACAAAGTTTGCAATACTGAGTATTAAAATGACCACTGCAAGAGCAAATTGTGCTTGGTAAGGTCCATACAGTCTAAGGCCGCGGTGAAAGGAAAGGACAATACTGTAACAGATAATGCTGACCCCAGCAAAAACAGTTGATGTTATAGAAAATCCCATGTACACACCAGCCTATATCCAAAACAAAACAGAATTAATACATTACATTATAATTGTGTGCAAACCTAATTAACATTTTACAGGAAATGAATTCAACTCATTGTGCCAAGGCAGAAAACAGTAAAGAAGGCAATTTTAAAGAAACTGATTTGAAATCTTTTCAAAATCGTCATGACAATGAAATACTATAGTAATTTCTCTTAATCAGTTAATAAATAGTAATAATAATAATAATAATAATGAACTTAATTTGAGTGTCAACTGTTGTACTAATTGGATCTTGATAGACTCTTGAGTTGGGCGCACATGGTATTCTGCATCATCCTTTTTCTCGGCATCTTCTTTTCACAAGTGGAAAAGAAGATGCCGAGAACAACGATGATGTACTAATTGGGGACACTGTAAGGCGTAAATGAAATGGAATGAAATGAAAACAAATGAAATCAAAGTAATGTTGGTTTTTGTAGAGTAGAAAACCCAGGCCACACTGGTGGAATGCGAGCACCATCACAACTGCACCAATCCTGCTCCCCCCTTGCTTCAAACTAAATTGATACTGCCTGAAGGAGTATTATTTTCACCAACTTACAAAAGCATTTGCACGTGAAGTTCTCTCTCTGCTGGTGGCAGGAATTCCAAGTCCCCCAGTTATAGCAAGCTGCAGGGTACAATAAAATAAGGTTACTAACATACAATACTTCTTACTGAGTAAATGAGCTTGATGCTTCTGTCAGTAGTGTTTTGTCATCTGTCAATCATGCAAGCACATGGTCAGAAAGGAACTCCCACTCTTCTTGTAGTCTAGATCTGTTCGTCCATGAAGTCAATAAATCACAGTTGAGTTTTGACTTTCTGTGGTTTTATTCAAGCAATACAAACACCACACCTGGCGACGAGGATTCACGGAGCAAATCCAGTAAGAGAATTCAAGTCCCGAAGCGCGGACAAAGCAATTTCGAATCCCAAAGCGCGGACAGGACAAACCTAACAAGTATTCGACCACATGGCGGTTTCGCTCCCGACGTTCCCGGCTTTCCAAGGGCATCTAGACGGCAATGTGGGCCCAAGGTGGAAGAAATGGCTAGCCAGATTCGAGAATCTAATTGTAGGCATGGGAATCGAAGAGGGTGTCTGGAAACCTAAGACCTAAGATCTAAGACCTAAGACCCGGAAAACTAAGACCCGGAAAACTAAGACCCGGAAATCTAAGACCCGGAAAACTAAGACACGGAAAACTAAGACCCGGAAAACTAAGACCAGGAAAACTAAGACCCTGTTTTTTTTAATGGAAATCATCAAATTTCAGCTTAAATGGTAAAATAAATAAAATAAATGCACCCATACTTACAAATAACAATTTAGTTCTGTTTTTCTTGTGTTTGGAAAACGGAACTATTTCCGATTGTCGCCGTGTGTCGATACACTGTGTACGTAAGTTTATGTAATGAAGCGAAGCAGTGCTTTGTCTACTTTGTACAACGGTAGTTTCAGAAAAGGTGCTTTGCGTTTAAGAACGTCTTACTTTGAAGCTACTTAGAAACAAATATTCTTTTATCCTGTCTTCCTGATAAATTTCCCAATTTCCGGTCTGATGATTTCGTCGCCGGCAGAAGCACGTGTCGCCTTGGTGCTAATGCTTTTCTTTTCATAAGTTAGGTATTGAATAGCTACCATCTTTTAAAGTATTTTTTTTTCTTTTGTTGTACGCTCACTTCACAGCCTCGGCGAATTGTGACCCAGTTGTAGTTGCTCAAAGTTTCCTTCAGTGAACAAGACATTAAACTGGTAGAAATAAAAATAAAAAAAAAGATCATTCGACGAGTTGTCCTTGGCCCCTTTATGGAATCGTCGGGAATTGCAGCAAAGCCATCAGATAAGTGATATTCTTTGCCGGCGGAAATTATTGATTTTATTCATGGTTTTTTAATACTCAGTCGGCCACCGATTCGGTCAATTTGGAGAGAAGTGTCTAAAGTTATATATCCCAGAAGCTCTCGAGATAAAAGGTGTCGAAATAATTCACCAAAAAAGTTATTTGGTGCCTGAAGTTCCGTCACGGCTGCTTTCTATCGCGCGTAACGCCTTAGCGGTTTTATATATAGTCAAGAAAGTTCGAAAATCGGCCAACCCAGAACTAAGATTTCAACTTGTTTCGTACCACTAACAAATTTTTCTATAAGTGGCTAATTCTTGTTCATCATTGAGTGTTTTATGAAGAAATCTATCGAGAGATGCATTTAAAGATAAGAAAAAATCGCTCCGGTTAATGTTTGGGGTTAATGTTCGGGTTAATGTTTGCTGGGTATGTGCCGCTTGCCTCTCAGAGCTCCCACCCCATTTTTGGCCAATTATAGTCCCCATCTTAGTCACTTTTTGGAAAATGTTATTTTTGTGATCCCAACTTAGTCACTTTCAATTTATGCATCTACCTTGTCAATCCTTTAAAAAGCTGGGTCATCCAAAAATGAATTTTCCTTAAGTGAATAAAGAACACTTTACTTTCACCTAAGTAAACAACTTTGTGATCTTTTTAACCGAGAATCTTCCCATTTTGATTCCCTATTTACCCCCAAAATTCGAAACTTTGCAACCCCATTCTACTAACTCTATTGAAAATGCGACCCCATTATAGTCACTGCAGTTGTGAAAATGCGACCCCATCCAGCGGCACATTCCCGTTAGGCTCCTGTAAGGGAGTACCCCCCGGGTCCGGCTCCACCTACAGCTTTATAGCTGACATAGTGCGCGTGATATTTTTAGACCGGAAGTCACACTTCCATTAATTTAACCGATGAGGATATAGGTTAATGTTGTCTTTTGTTTCGTGACCAATCAGACGGAGGTCCAGATTCTGGACTTTTTACCATGTTAAAATACAACTAAAGAAGCATCTGTTTCTTTCCTCCCGCTTCCGCCGCGAGGAAAGAACGCCGGATCGTAGTCATTGTAGGTTACTACTGATCAAAATGGGCTAGCCTTTCAATCGCATTCAACGATATCGAATTTTCGGAAGTTTTGTTTTCCTCGACTTCTTACGAGGGAGCCTGATCCTCGTAATGACGGGATAGCGCGGTTTGACTGCAACAAACTGCTACCTAAAGATCGTATTGGCCACGGATCACTTGGCGATGTTTACATTGCCGATTACCAGGCGCCAGGAACGACAACTTCAGAGACGGTAGTCATAAAAACAATGTTAAATGCCTTGGATCCAGAGGAAAAGAAACTTTTCTTGAAAGAAGTGGCTCTATTAAATGCCCATGATCATCGCAATGTTCTCAAATTCATGTCAGTGTGCCATCAGCCGCCAGCAATAATGTTGGAGTACGTTTACTTTGGTTTCAATATCTTCGGCAAGACGTAAGGGTGAGCGCACTCTCCGATTTCCTATTAAAGATTAATGAGCACAACTTCGCTGGATTTCAAGAAGTTTTCAATCATGCAGCTACAGAGATCATAGATGGTCTGGCTTACCTTCACAGTCAAGGGATAGCCCACAGGGACATGAAAACGGCGAACATTCTAGTACGTAATCAGCATTACATCTCGTTATAAACAGTTTTAGAAGAATTTGAGCAGATGTATTATGAAAGGCCGATTGCTTGTAAACTAACTGATTTTGGTGAAAGTCGGTCTCTTTTAATCCAAACGCAGACGTTCTTGTCATCTAAGACCAGCACCGTTGATCGGGGGATGGTAGTTTATCGACACACGGCGACAATCGGAAATAGTTCCGTTTTCCAAACACAAGAAAAACACAAGTAGTATAGGGCGCTCATATGACCGGTAACCAATCAGGAGCCGAGAAAGACAATAGGCTATTGTTTGGAGAACAATGGATGCTATTGTTTTCCAAATCCAAGATGGCGGAGGTATTTTTCAGCCAATCAAGAGCCGAATTAAGGATTCAAGATGGCGGCGCTTATAGGGCCGGTAACCAATCAGAAGCCAGGATTTGTACCACGTGACCAACAGGAACAATGGGTTCTATTGTTTTCAATAGCTACCACAAATGTCAACCAATCAGGAGTCGAATTAAGGATTCAAATTGGCGGCGCTTATGCAAATAAAAATCAGCCATGTTGGAAAACAGCCCACCAGCCTCGACAGAGGACCTGGAATCGGTCTCACAGATTTCCATGGCAACCCAATCAATAAAAGGTGGTAAATTACAGTAGTTTTACTTAAATACTTACATTATTTTTTCGCTGATTTCCATGGCAACCCAATCAATAATACATACAGTGTCCTGAGCCCCCAAAAATGCGTAGAAGTCCTTCCTGCTAGCGGTCATGGTAAAGACTGAGAGACTTGGGTTCAAGCTTAGGCTATGTAGGGTGTGGCAAAGCATCATGGGGCGATGACATCATCAAGATCCAATCCGAATGAAGAAAAAGTAGCATGAATTAAAGTACTTACAGCGGGGCTTCCCCAGTCCCACTCTCTTAAGGAGAGCATTAAACCCTGGAATCTCACCTTTGTGGGGCACTCCCCGAGGGTTGGTTAATAATTAGTTAATAATCGTGTTGGAAAAATCCCTGACAGCGGTGAAACTCCAGGATGGGTATCATCGAGGTGCCACCTCGACTCTTTGTAGCTGGGAACTACTTTTTAACGCTATTTTACAAAACACAACAGTGCCAAGAGCGTAGCTGAAAAATTTAAGAAAACCATGTACACTATTTACAAGTTGCCATGCTCGTTGCTGAACTTCGAGGAAATTAAAAAAAAACTACTTTATAAAACTGTTTACAATTCTAACAGGGCTTCCACGTTAGCCATGTCCTGATCATTTAGGCCCTGATCAATCCCGGTCATCATTCAAAGGAATCTTAAACAAAGTACATTTTGAGCCATCGTTGAAGAATTAACATAATCAGTCAGAGATGAAAGATGGAATAAATTAAAACCGAAAAACACATGTTTAGAAGCTAAAATCACGTTAGACTGTATCTTAACCCTTGAGAATAACATCAAAGGCATTTCAAACAAACTCTTCGCGCTCAAAGTGAAGATCTAACAAACACTGCAAACTATTCGCTTCAAATAAAACAGCCGCTCGAATTATAAGCACTTTTCGACGAAAACAAAATCAATTTTCCATCAATAATAATCCTTCCTTTCAAAGCGTCATTTAAATAAGAACACATGTTTAGAAACAAAAATCATGTTAGACTGTATCTTAACCCTTGAGAATAACATCAAAGGCATTTCAAACAAACTTTTCACCCTCAAAGTGAAGATCTGATCAAAGAAATTTCAAACAAACTTTTCGCGCTTGAAATAAAGATCAAATTTCTAAACACTGCAAAGCTTATCATTCTCATATCACTCTCATACATTGACAGTGCGAATTACAAGCAGTTTTCGACGGGAATAAAATCAATTACATTAATCATAGCCCTTAGCTCTTGGAGAAAAGAGAATTACGTGTTCCTTTCTTATTTCTTCATCCAACATGAATAGAAAGAGTTACAGAGAAAAAATACAATTGAAATACTTCAAGTGGAAATGAATTGCTAATGTCAGCTTGCAATAAAATCTAAAATCCTTGACTCCACTGTTCCCTTGAGAAAAGCAGCATTCAAAGGAATCTTAAACAAATAAAGTACATTTTGAGCCACCGTCGAAGAATTAACATAATTAGTCAGAGATGAACCGTGAAATGAATTAAGACCGAAAAACACATGTTTAGAAGCTAACATCATGTTGGACTGTATCTTAACACTTGAGAAAAACATCAAAGGCATTTCAAGCAAACTCTTCGCGCTCAAAGTGAAGATCTAACAAACACTGCAAAATGTTCGCTTCAAATAACACAGCCGCTCAAATATAATAAGCAGTTTTCGACAAGAGTAAAACACTTACATCAAATATAGTCCTTTTATCCAATGCGTCACACATCTCTTGTTTACTTAATTCCATTTCACCAAGACAGGAGAGAAAAATACATTTACCAAGACCAACGCACGGTGAACGAACTCACACAAGTAAAATGATTTTGCTTACAACGCTTGATTAATAAAAGTGTATTCACTAAAGAATAAGCAATACTAGGTTAACAACCAATGAGATGATGGGGGATGGGAAGGTACACCTTGTCATCAACGTGACAAAAGGTTTGGTTAAGAACCGATGAGATGACGTGGGGGTACGGGGTACTAGATATTCCCTGCGGTACCATTTGTCTTTAAAACAAATCAAAGAGTCGTGATGTTTACTTTATAACCTTTATTGAATAAGCATAACATAGAATCTGTAGGGAGAACTTTAAATCTTAAAGGCTTGACTGTCGGTAATGTTGGAAACTAGACTGGTTTCCAGTTTCTCAGACTCTTGGTGCCAGGCCCCAAAAATAAGTGGGAGGAGGAGGAGGAGGGGGAGGGGGAGAAAGAGGAGGATGAGAAAGAGAAGGAAGAGGAAAAAGAGGACGAGGAGGAGGAGAAGGAAGAGAACGAGAAGGAAGAGGAAAAAGAGGACGACGAGGAGGAGGAGGATGAGAAAGAGAAAGAGGAGGAGGAGGACAGGGAGAAAGAGGAGGGGGAGGAGAAAAAGGTGGGTGTGTGGTGGTGGTTCTTGAAATACGTTAATAGTATTTCACGAACTTGAAATCACCACCACCACCACCACCACATTCT
>OX453277.1:22271871-22305905 GCA_949710005.1 Ricordea florida | reverse complement strand
GTAGTGTTTTGTCATCTGTCAATCATGCAAGCACATGGTCAGAAAGGAACTCCCACTCTTCTTGTAGTTTGTTCGTCCATGAAGTTAATAAATCACAGTTGAGTTTTGACTTTCTGTGGTTTTATTCAAACAATACGAACACCACACCTTCTGGACCATAAAAACAGGCAGGTAAAAATAACTGAGTTTATGATTATGAAATATCTGTGACCCATCATAAAAAATAAAAAAAACAAAAAGAAAAAGTCATTCAAAAAATCTGAAAAT
Organism: Ricordea florida; assembly: GCA_949710005.1. Lineage (NCBI taxonomy): Eukaryota > Metazoa > Cnidaria > Anthozoa > Corallimorpharia > Ricordeidae > Ricordea > Ricordea florida. The sequence goes on along the minus strand of OX453277.1, from coordinate 22,305,638 downwards.
AACAATCTTGCTTCAGCCTGAAGCTTGCAAAATAATTAATACCTGCTGCTTAACTAAATCACCAAAATCTAATGAGTTTGGAGTCATGTAAATTAAGGTCAATAAGCTGTCCAAAACTGCTCATTTACACCATAGTAATATCCCTTTCTCACTGTCATTGTACTATGCATGAGTTCAAGGTCACTACACTTGTTTCCTGGTCTCTAAGAGAATAAATGAGCCAGACACTCTTTTGTACCCTTCCACCTGGTCAAGTGCAACCACAATAATATCATTCCAAAAACTAAACCCCAAATCAACTCTTTCCTTCTTCACCGATGTGTATCAAGTCTCTCTTGCTCTCTCATGTTTCCTTTGTTCATTGGCATTCAAAGTCACATTGCATGTGACCTTTTTCTCACAATTAAAACTGCCTTTTTAATTATTCCAAGGAAAATACTACTGTCATGTAGTCATGTTGTATAAAGCAGTTTCTTATTTTAAAACAACCACCAAAAGCTGTTCCTATTGAACCATTCTCAACAATGCAAGTCATTCAAATTTGCTCCTTTGTTTAATGTGTGAGCTATCAGAAATCATACTGCAGAAAAGCACTGACACAACTCAAGTATACTTGCCTGACTGCCTTCAAAATCGGCAAATATCAATGTATCTGCCAATAAGAATTACTACGGTAATATTTCTGTATTATCCCATACTTTATCATGCATGCTGTAGCTGAATCGTCCATTGTTACACAAATGTAACATTTAATGCTCACAGCATGCATAACAAAATATATGTGGTGATATGGAATACTAGCCATTATTAGTACAGTCTATTTGGAAATTGCAGTTTCTTCACATAGATGCCAAAACTAATTGGCATTCGATCTTTCGTTATTATATGTTTGCAACACTTCAGGTTTAGTAAAAACGGTCTGCGTGTAAGAACCTAGCGGTTTGAGAACCTGCTGGCAGAAATTTCCCATTTTTTTTTTACCAAAATATAAGAACCTGTTTAGCAAAGAAAAATTTATTAGGTTCTTATGTGTGAGTTATAGTATATTTTCATAAGCATTTTTAACTAAGAAGTTTCTTTGGACCTATTGTGTTCCTAATGAAGTTCAACCATTTGAAACATTAGTCAGGTGCATTTCTTCACTTCTGAAATATTAAGAAGTTGATTCCCTTCCCTTTATTCTTCATACCAGTTTCTTTAGTTCGTCTTGCACAAGGCTGAGACGTGACAAGACAGTTATAGATAAATGCTGTATCATAAAGGACCAAACCTATTTTTTCTTCTTGTACAGGAATGGTTTCTACGAAAAACTTAAGAACCTAATTAAGAACCTACTTTAGCCTAAACTGCCAATAACTACCCCCAAATATAAGAACCTGTTTTACCAAACTTGGAAAAATGTAGATTGTTACACGCGGGTTTTTACTGTATTTAGAATAATGATTTCTGAAAAAGTCAAGACTATTAAAATTAGAACTGACGAATTCTAAATAACGTTGAACGTGCTTTGTTGAGGGTATTCTATGAGAACTCCAAGATAACAAAGAATGTTAGATACAACCCCAGTGTAATGAGATTTTTCCGACCTAGTATCCACCTTATTCTTGTTCGACACTTAAGCAAATTTGAATGAACACACATGATTTACGAAATTCAAGTGAACCATGACCGAGGACATGCAGGAAAACATGCCTAAGTGGCGTCATTGCTTTGAACGACTGCGAGTCTAAAATCGGCCGTAAAATGCTTCAAGCAAACTGGACCTCTATTAACGTGAGGCAAAGAAAAAGTTTCAAGATCCCTGTCTGTTTATCATCCTGTTTATCACGTAATAAGTAAAGGACAGATGACGTCACGAGAAATACATGAAATTATGAAAGGAATAAAACAAAAACGCGATGCAACAAGAAACCTAACGTCTACTTCTCTCACAGAAGCGACACCAGAAAAAAGAAGACTACTTCAATTTAGGACGCTTATTTTGGTTCGGAAATTTGCTGAGTGAGCAGAGGCTTACCCATAATCCATTCCAGATGCCAAAACCAGCAATCGCAGTAAAGAATAGGTACTCTACAAGAAGTTCAGCAATACCCAATATAAACAGAAGGCCTCCAATGACGATCTGAGTAATGGCTACAAGCCTCGCCATCTTCAAGCAACCTGCAGAATCCTTCGCCATGTTGCGATCCTTAAAAATCAACCGACGCTGCTTCTTTACCAAGACGCTGAGCGAAGAAGCAAAGGACACTGGGACATTACAAATGCGATTTGCGTCATTCACCAATCTTTTTCAGTTACCATGGCCGAGTTCTATTTTGAGTTTTCATTGACAGTGCTCCAAGCTAAATTTTTCTTGTAAGTCGCCTTTTGGCGACCTCCTTCAGGTCGCCTGGGATATTGTTTTGGTCGCTATTTTTTTTTATTCTGCCGGTACATATTGTGCCATTTTAAATGGCTGAGAAACCGCTTGCCGTATTGTATTAGAAATGAGTTTAGAAAATATCCCAAGGAAAATTCGCCCGCTGATTGGTTAAAAATCGTGTTTCTATTTAACAATTAGACTAGAAATTTAAATGTAAAAGTGAGTGCTGGCGTGGGGAAGTGGTTTGGAATAGAGGAGGGGTAAGCGGAAAATTAGGTTAGTTCAAGATCCTCTGGATGTTCCCGTAGTAAAAACTTAAAGATGGTGGTCTTTTGAAGGAGATATGGTGGCAAAGTCTGTTTATTTATGCTCTAACGCTTTGGTATGTTTTTAAAGCGTGTTATTTATTTATTTTATTGTATTTTTTATTTCTACAATTATCGTGTTATTTTTAAAGGGAAGTTCTGAGTTCAAGGGAAGTGTATGTAGCATGAAGGGTGTGAAATACTGTTAGGACACAATTGAAACTGCAGCATTAGTATAAGAAAAAAAACAACAATTTAATTAATACATTCATTCTGACAATTAAGCGTAACTGTAACTGTAAGATCTTGGTATAAACAATTCTCAGATATTTAGGGTAAAAGTGACTTCAAGAAGGTAATAACAATAACAAAGACGTCCAGTTCATTCTGGGAACAAACACAGTTGCATAAATTCTGAGGTCGACTGTTGTGCCTCCTTGGGCGACAGACCTTGTGATTCAACGGTTAAAGATTTAACCTCAACGGGCGACATACTTTTTGACGGTCAAAGATTTGGCCTCAACGGAAGAGCTAGTACCTTGTGCTTCTCCTTGATGCGCTCTGAGCTCGCTTCAACATCAGATCTGTTTTCCAATTGACCTTTCACGAATATCAGTCCGAAGACAGGCAAGCTGGAGGCGGTAATTTACTCAGAGGACAAGTCTCTTTATCCGGTGATTGCCCCGTTTGAAGTGCATTTAGGAACAAATCATCTCCATGAAGCAAGACGCAATCCATTTCTTCACACCTCCATTGCTGAGTTGGCCACAACTGGTCGCATAGTAAGGCAGACAAACTCATGAAAACTTCCTGTCGTCCTCGCGATTCATCACTAAACTGGTCATGACCTTGATGAATACTTCCCGGGCATTAAGAAACATGTAGGCAATCGAAATAAGGAAAAACCCTTGCCTTTCAACTCTTACGAACTTGTCAACCGCCAGCAAGACGTGAAGCGTGGTGTAACGTGCAGAAGAAATCATTGTGACGTCACACAACGAAAACGCCAAACTGCGCATGCCCCAAATCTGACATCCGAAAAATCGAGAATTTTCATCGCTTGTATGATATGGAACACCGCTGACTCTCTGAAATGGTGTGCTGTCTCGCTAAGGCTCGCCAGCAATCCGGCAATTATGAGCTCGAGATCTCTATGGGGTGATAGTTGATGAATAATTAGCAATTATTCCACGAAATCGAGTCGTGCATGAGCTAATAGCTAACTCGTTTTAATTGTCTTAATAGAGAAAATTATCTGTAATTATCATTTTCTGTTAATGAAGTTGTTTATCGTCATGTGTTTTTCTTGCTTTATCAATATGCAGATATAGAAAATTTGCATCCGTGTTTGAAATTATTTTCAAACACGCCGCGGTTTTCAAGTCGTTGTTCATTGGGTTTCTAAACCCATTCACCTGACCAGAAAAAGATGCTCTGGTTGGGTAAGAGCGGCATGAATAATTAATGATTTGAGAAAAAAAGTTTCAAACACGAGTTCGGCTCGTTCTTAAACATCTCTTTAATGTACTTGTCATATTTTTTTTTTTCGAGTTAGCAAATTAGTTTGAGAATTAAAAGTGGAAAAAGTAGGTATAAATAAACTAAAACTCAGTTTACGGGCTCCACAGATCTTTCAAAATGGCGGCTGTTTGTAAGAGTTTCACTTTAGTTCGTAATAAACAATTTCGCTATATAAGTTGCTCACTTGCCGCCCAATAATTTCACCCCATATTTATTTGCTTCGGTAGCATTTCTTGGTGTATTCTTTTCAAGCAAGACTTGAATTTTTCCCCGCCTAATTCAAGAAGTCATTCCTCCAAGATGGCCGTTTTCGTGCTACTGGTATATGAGCTGATAGCCTATCAGTAGGGAATCAATCAGAGCGCGCGTTTGCTCGTATCCAAGGGTTGCTGATATAATAATAGCGAATAATCTAATTGTTTTAGTAAAAATCATAATAAACGAATCATGTGTTGGTAAAAAAATACCAAAATACTAAATCTTCCCGCAAAACTTCGCTAAAGCGCGAAGACGTCGCCATTTTCAAAATGATCTTCAACCAAGTGCTGTCTAATGGCTGATAGTCTTCAGTAGCTCAGCCAATTAGATTGCGGCATTTGCATTAGTCTTCAAGTAGATTTTTACTAATGGCTGATAGAAACACGAAAAAGTTGTAAGGTTAATGACGTATAAATCGCGTGGTGTAGAGAATCTACGTTTTGATGATAAATGAGAGTGTAATATGTATGTATCCACTATAATTCCTTCTTGTTTTTCCTTGACTCGTTGATATGAACTCACTTTAGAATCTTTTAGCTTGCGAACAGCTTTTTTTCCTCCTGTTTCTTTTCTTTGGAGTTTCCTTTTTCTTGCAATCGCAGCCTTCTCGGGCTCTTTTGTATCTGTTCGTGCTTTTGCTACTTCGATTGGGTCAGCACTTGAGTCTTCACTAACAGTCTTCCGAGCTGGAATATGTTTCGCTAAAACTAAGATTATCCGCCATTTTGAAAACGTGTTCACATAGATACCGCTGACCGTATATCACTTCAGAAACACAGGAACTCAGAAACGATATGTGGTGATCTTCACAGAAAGAGCAAATCTATCAATCAAGGCTAGAGTCGGCTAAAGAAGGTCAAATTTAAGCATTAATATTTACGAAAATTAACGAAAAAAGGCTTTTTTCCTGTTAAAAAAAGTATAAATTTTCTCTAATTGGAAGAAGTTTGGTCATGAGCTCCTGTCAAAATCCAAAAGTTGCCAAAAAGTTGCTCGAAAAGGCAAAAGTTGCGCATGCCAAAACGTTGCCGAGCAACTTGTGCAAATGCCTATCTCCCACCGCATTTGTTTGTTCTCCCAAACTTTAATTCGTGTTTCTATAACTCGATAGAGACACAGAAAATGTTTTCCATTTCTTAAGTAAATACTCAGGTGATTATACAAAGTCACGCGCTTTGATTGGTTTGCTATCTCAGATTATCAGCCTATAATCACCTCGACGAACAAAATGACTGCCACTTGTTCGCGCGCTTTTGATGCAATAAAATTTTTTCGTGTTGTACAAGACTTTTCCTTTTCTTTTTTTTGAAATAGTTACCTGTGTAATTAAACTAAAACAATTATTCGCCTCAGGCTGAGTCCGAGTTTTGGTCGAGGGTCGAGTGTGGAGGGTAATTAAAAAGGAACCAAACAATGATAAATAAAAAACAATATTTTTTTAAGAGAATATTAAAAATAAATATGAACATAGAATATTAATAGAAATAAAGAACTTGCGCTCCAGATAGAGCGCTGTAGCGACAGGTGCGAATCACCCTGGTAGCGATCAGTGCGGCTGAAAAAGATCGATAACAAACAATTACCACTGTATCAGTTCTCATGGAGAAAACCAAGACAAATAAAAGAGAATTATTTAATAACAAGCTTCCACCGGTGGTACGTTTTAGTGACTGTGTTCAATTCGAGGTTACTTGACCATTGTTTATGCGAAAAAAACTACACGTAGGCTAACCGGTAATACATTTATGTCGTATATTTTGGAACCGTTCTTCCAGACCTGTTTAAGTCTTCAATCGATAATAACACGAAAACGTTTGCAGCAAAAAGTCTCATACTTCTACACGTTGTTTCTTACTTGATGCTTTGTTTACATGAATTTTTTCAGCAAGATATCTTGAAAAGCAGAAGAGTTATTTAAATGTTTGGTCTATATCATGGGAAATGAATGTATTACCGGCCAACCAAAACCCAGACTCGTGAAATTCTCTCTGTGCTGGTGCCTGGGAGTCCAAGTCCCCCTGTTACAGCAAGCTGTGGAGTTGAAAGAGCCTACGTGTAGTTAAATTAATTCTCCACAAACATATTTCTTTGTAATGTTACAGTATGGGAAACATGAAGTTGAGCTTACTGATGCGTTATCAGTTTAATAGAATAAGCGCTGGCCCTGAAGGCGATCAAAGCGAGGTGAATCCGCCTAAGTTCTGTTTGGCTACCAAATGTTTGAATTCTCGAGCACTTCAAATTCTTCTAGGTGATAAAAATGTCCCTTTGGAAAGTGTTTACGTTACAAGGAGCCTAGAAATGTCCCTCAGAGGCTTTAGGCTCAAACTGCTTGTTGGGTGCTTCTGAAAAATGTATCTGCAGTTGACGATATTGGATTGGCTGGCAGCGATATAATCAAGATGTAAATACAGGGAATTTATGTAAATTATGAGTGTAAGGACCGATATAGAGCATAACATGTCAAATTGGGGTCAATGTCTTGAAAGAATTAAAAGATTAATCGAATAAATCGATCAGAAAAAGCCGACAAACAACTCTAAATTGGTCCGTAAAACGAATCGAACAGTGAAAGGCACAATCCAAAAAACACAAACAGAATAGCTATAAACAGCAGGAGAGGAGAAAAAATTAAAAAGCTATCTGTTTTTGTTTGACTTTGCGTGCTTGCGGCAGCTTGCCTACCAGAGATAACGTCACGAGACATACGTCAAACACACTGATATTGGTCACTGTTTTTATATAAACCGAGAAATACGAGAACAAATTAATACATGCAGCAAGAAGTCTTTAAGGCCTACTTCTTTTACTGAAACTAAGAAATAAAACTAGAGAACTGAAATTCAGTAAAAAGGTCTTAAGACTTGGTCAGTAAACAAGTTGCAGTGTTTATCACAACTTTTGCAGTCATAGGTTGCATCTACGCTATACCGTATAGAAATTGCATCGGCACAAAAACCATATAGGATAGGTCTTTTGTTTACACACGAAATACTAGTTCCCAAGCGATTTTTGTTTCGATCGCCACGCCTGTCATGTTACAGTTCTGGGCCGTTTCAGTCGTTCATACTAGCTACGCCGGCATATTTTTCATGTCGACACGAAAAGCTCGCCAGTATAGTATAGATAGAGCTCTACCCAGTTGCCCCCATTCCAGATACCAAACCCAAAGACGCCAGGCATCGACACAAGTAGATGAGCGATACCAAATGCTATTAGAAGGTCTGCAATGGCAATCTGGGTGAATCTTCTTTGCTTCCACTCGTTCCGCGTCAATCAACACAGACACAGATTCCGGTGGTCGTCAGAGTTGTATGCGAGCCAGCGAGTCACAGTGCGAAGCTTCTAGCAGTCTCTTTTTTTCCTCCGGATTTCTTGTGCGCGTGATGCACAAAGTTAGGGAACTTAAGCACGCGCGTTTTTGAGACGCGGACGGCAACCGGAAAAGAACATTTCACATACCAGGACAGTGGTGTCTCCCAGATTTTTATAGTGATCATCTCTAATGGCGAAAAGATACTAATCAATGTAAATGTGGTTGTGTGAAGACAAGATAAAAGGGGAAACAGCTCACTTCCGGTTGCCGTCCGTGTCTCAAAAACGCGCGTGCTTAAGCTCCCTAACGAGCGGCGAAGCCGCGAGGCGCGAGAAACGCGGGCGCGCGGAAGGGAGATTCGTTTTGCGAACATCCCCGCGGAAGATCCGAGGCAAAAAGACAGACTACGCACGAGCTAATTTAGTACCCAACATGGCGAGCAATTCTGCAGGTTTGCTAAAAGTGGCGAGGCGTGTAGCCATTGCTCAAACCGTCAGTGGAGGCCTTCTATTTGGATTTGGTGTCGGTGAAATTGTCCTTCGATCACCCTATACTGCTGTTATTAGTTTTGGCATCTGGTGTGGAATATGGGTAAGTCTCTGCACTCTCAGCTAGCTTGCTAAGAAAAATAACCACTCCAATTCAGACATACCAAACCTGAACTTTAGTCTTCTAATTGTTTTGGTTTTGTTTTGTTTCGGTCAAAGAAGTAGACGTAAGGCTTCTTCGTACGTTTGTCTTGTCGTATTATTAATTTCATATAAAGTCGACCAATATCCCAGTTTGTTCGATGCATTTCTCGTGACATCATCTGTCTTACATATATACACTTATAAAATGATAAACAGACAAGGATCATGAAATTATTTCCTCAACTCATGTTTTCTGGAACTTGCCTTTTAGAGTTTGAAGTATTTTCAGGCCGATTCCAGATTCGCAATGGTTGAAAACAATAGCGCTATTTCGGCATGTTTTCCTTCGTGTCCTCGGTCATGGTTCACTTAAAAGGCACAAGATTAACATGACATAAACAAGATAGTAAAGCAGAGCCAATATGCTGACAAATTTGTCTGAGTTCGTGGTTTTGAGAGCTTCGATTGTCCTTTAAATTTATATTCTTTACGGAAAGTTTGTGCCATAGTTTCCACATTTTGTGTCGGATTGCATATTGAGGCAGTGAGCAAAAACTTGTGAAAAACGAGTGAATTAAAACTTAGAGAAACAATGCTCTGGCAAAGTAAATTTATAACAAAGTGAACCTGCCAAAAAAAGAAAAGAGCAAAAGTCTAGAGAATGACGCACTGTTGACATTCGTGTTTCATGAAGTGTTTATTTTTGGGTTGTCAAAGTTTGCGTGAAATCAAAAACGAAGGTATTGATGAATCGGCTAATTTGTGGAATAGATTGAGAGAATCCCCAGTAACGTTCGGTTGGGTATTTCAAAACTTCGAATCGCGCCTAGACTGCAGGATACCCTGGCAATCAGAGTATTTTTGTGTATCAGAGCAATTTATAATACAGTCCCGATACTACTCGCGATATGATTGGTCCAAATAGCGTCCTTTATTTTTTAAGCTCACAATGGAAATACATATTCCTAAAGAATGACCTACCACCAAAACAGAAGAAAAGGGGGCCTGAAAAGCAACGAAAAGCCGTTTCGCGTTGCGATTCCTTCGATTTCACGGACACTACTTAAATACGGCCCTATGAAAAACCGAACATGGGGCAACAAACGGACTTTCACATGTAAGTACAAGACCAGGGTAATCGCTTAAGCACAGTAAGTGTTGCTTGCAAATGTTGATTTGCCTTTTGCCAACAGGTAAAGTGATCATTTGAACCAACTTACAGTAACTTCTCTAATTTTCATCGCAATTCGCTGCTTTGATTAAACACTGAATGTCTTTTGCAGGAACGCAATATAATACAAACACACACATCCTTTATTGATCTTCACTGCCTTCATCAGTTAATTATAATTACAAAATCGAAGGATGGAAATTTAAATTTCATCCGAGACAATCTGCCCACAAATAGCTTAGGCTATTCGCGGCGGGCAGAGGAAAAAATAAAGGAAAAAAATAATAATGACAGGAATATTATTAAATTAAGAATCAACTAGTTAATTAATTATTGTTATTACATTATTAATATTATTATTATTATTATTATTATTATTATTATTATATCATCAAGATCTATCTATATAAATGAATAGCCATATTTCATGTCATCTTACTTGATTTATTGATTAAATTAGGTGTGTCAACATAAGTATCCCCCAATTCTAAGATATGTAGGAAGAGCTGATGTAAAGAAGCTTTGAATTTGTGTCTATGATACGCCTGGATACTTTGAGGAATACTTTTTTAAATTTTTGCACCAAATCTAGAGAATGAGTGTTTTAACTGATTTGTTCTGGAATATTTAATGTATAGTCTACTTGTTTATGAAAACCTAGTATTGTGGCTATGCACTTGTGAAGATTTAAGAAATAAGCTAAGAATGTTTTCAGGCAAACAGTTATTAGAAACGTCCTGCATTATAATCATGATAGACTGCCTGGCAGTACTGGAAGTTAATCGGGAGGATATTATATGAGTTAAACGGGATCGCACAGGATCTATATGGAGCAAAATGAATTAAACGAAGAGCGCGTTTAAATCAATAATTTATCTAAGTTTGTTTGAGCAGTTTGGCCCCATAGGTGCTGCCATAAGTTATGTAGGGTTGAATCAAAGATCGATCTATATTTAGTAAGGTATCAGTGGAAAGGAAATGTCTCAGTCTTGCGAGAATTCTTAGGGATTTGCTGATCTTTGAGAAAATATATGAAATATGATGCTTCCAAGATAGCTTCGAGTCATTGAGAATAACATAGTATTTGACATAATCTTTCCTTTCTAGAGAAATAAAGAATTGTTACCATGATCAAAAAGTTTTATGCTTACTAGATAGTCAATTAGTTTCTGATATGGTCGAAAAATTACAAAATACGATTTCGTTGTGTTAAGAGATAACTTGTTTGCCATTGGCCAGATGAACATAATTTCGATAAACTTAAGACTTGAAAGTGTTTAAAAATATATTGACTGAGATGAAAAAATCTTGCATTCAAAAACGTTTCAGTGCTTTGCGTTCGTACTTTGATGGTTTGACAGCCTTTGTCTTTTGAACCAATGAGAGTGTTGAACGTATTCTTACAAGCTCGCTGATTGGCTCAAATTGCTGTACTTGATCAGAGTCCAAAGGACAGTGCTGACGACATTCAGCGCACGCGCTAAAAAAATCATTGGAAGTTGATCGAAAACAAAAGCTCATTTTTTTGTCGAAAATCGCTACTTCTTTATTGAAAAACAAATAAATAAGCCTCCAATGGGCTTTGGTTCTGTTATAAAGCACTTAGGAGGTGACGAGAGCACTCAAGAAGTAGGGACAAACACTCGCTTGCGGCTCGTGTTTCACCCTACACTTCTTTCGTGCTCTCTTCACCTCCTGCGTGCTTCATAACAGATCTAAGCCCAGTGGGGCTTATTTATTTGTTAAGAAACAATATGAAACAATTGTAGCCATATATTTTTCACATCCTGGCCTCGAGTGCCGGGGTATTCTGCAGTTGCTCTTGAATCCCTATTAAAATGGTTTACGTCATGGGTGTTTCTTGGTCACAAACTCGGTTTTCTCTGCTTGGAATATTTTACAGTCAACTCTCTCTTAGCGATGAACTCTATTAAACGACCAAATTGTAAAGAGGTGTTTTGCTTTTCAGTCCAACACTGTTTTATTAAGCGACGTCCACTTGTTAAATTTAGGGAGCTTACGAATCGACGACTTCTTTGACGACGACGACTTTTAGTGACGTCATGTCCTGGGTCGGCGTCGCCACATTTTGGCGCCAAAATTTAATTTACGATACCAGGACGACGACTGGCGCGAAGTAAATTCCTCGATCGTACCTTGTTTGTGCCTTTGTGGAAAGTAATTATATTTTTTTCTGGGAAACGCGTATTTGTGAAGATTTATATACATCCCCTAGAGAAACTACGAGAGAAATGCCAAATTTAAGAGAGACGAGAAACTGCATTGCTTATGCGTACAGAAAAGGATTCATCAACGACAGAGAGTTTGTTTTGTTGTATGATGCGAACAGGTCAAGAAATCCCGATTTTCCGTATTGGAACTATGAAAGATTTGAACTAGACGAATTGACAAATGCTGAATGTAACGCCGAATTTCGCTTCTATAAAAATGACATATACAAACTTGCAGATGCACTTCAGTTACCAGATCAGTTTGTAACGTACAACGGTTTGATTGTCGAATCTATTCCTGCTTTGTGTATGTACCTAAAACGATTTTCATACCCTTGCCGGTATAGTGATATGGTTTTTCACTTTGCAAGACCAGTCCCTGAGATCTGCATCATAACAAATCACATGACTGACTGGATTTACAATCGATGGAATCACTTGCTGACTACCTACAATCACAACCTGCTTTCGCCAGCAAATCTTATCTTGTATGCTGATGCTGTACATCACTCAGGCACAGCTTTAGATAATTGTTGGGGTTTCATTGATGGAACTGTTCGGCCAGTGTGTAGACCAGGTGTCAATCAAAGAGTTCTCTACAATGAACACAAGCGGGTGCATTCCATAAAATTTCAGTCGGTGGCATTGCCTAATGGACTGGTTGGTCATTTGTATGGCCCTGTAGAGGGGAGGCGCCATGATAGCAGCATGCTAGTTTCATCAGGTCTTTTACAAGAGCTGCAAAGATTCTCTAATTCCCTCATAACAGGAACACCCATGTGTCTATATGGCGACCCTGCATATCCCCTGAGGGGTGCAGCTCTAACCCAAGAACAAAAAAATTACAATACAGCCATGAGTGGTGCACGCACTGCTGTTGAATGGGTTTTTGGAGATATAATTAATTACTTTAAATTTCTGGATTTTAAAAAGAACTGCAAAATTGGTTTAAGTGCAGTGGTGAAAATGTACATAGATTGATTTGGTATCAATCCACCACCCCTGGATGGTAGTTTAAACTTCTGATATTTTTGTATCAAAGTGAAACTCAACAGTATTAAAACTAGAATTTTGTTTCAACTCTCATTAAATAGTAAATAGGGATTATGCATTTAGTATGGAGAAAGGGGTATTCCATTACCAGAAAATGTATAACCATGAACACAACTACACCCATAAAATCTAAACAACTGAGTTTAGTCCAACATAACATCAATTTCCCTTTTTCAAAAGTTCAAGCAGGGCCTGGCTTTGTGTTTGCTGTTGTTGCATAAACACCTGAAACATTGCTTGAAATTGCTCTTGCTGATTCTTCATTTGCTGAAGCATAGTGGTTTGTTGGGCTGTTGCACTTTTCTCCTGTTCCATTTTAAATTGAAGTTCTTTCTTTTTCAATTCACATTCTCTATCTGATGCCTCTCTCAAGTATTCGAGAGTGTCATTTCCATTGTGTTTCCTTTTCTTTTTTGGCAGATCAAAACCAGCTCTTTTCTTAGTTTCTGATAGACGTTCCATTGCATTGTTTCTCATGTCTTCTGCTGTAGCTTTCTCCTTTGCTGCCTTATCCCGATCTTCCTTCTGTTTCAAGTAGCCTTCCATTATTTGATCACTTTGTCTTTTCTGGACAAATCCCAGAAGCATTTTTCTCATATCTTTCCATCGTTTTAAAATCACGTTCTAATATCTTCAGCCTGTCTCTCACAGACTTTTGAGACACACTAAAGGATGGTTTTTCCGAATGATTAAGACTCTCAGCAATCCAGTCTATCTAGGCACTGGCCTCTTTCACGGCTCCCTGCCTTATATTTCCATAATTTGAACAACATAATTTCCCTTCCTAGCATTATATCATGCTCTCCACTCCATTTCATCTGAGAATTTCTATAATTAGAAGAGTTACATTCATCAGATATACCAATGTCATAAACAAAAACTAATCCTACAACATTTTGAAAAGGGAAATCAAATCTGAACTAGATAAATTTTTCTCTAATTTAGCAAAGCATATGTAAGATTTTCTTGTCCACATGTATGTATAAACAGTAAATGGCATTTTCTGGGAACAACCCTCTCTTGGGCCTACAAAATTTGTAATTAAAGTAATACTGTCGTGTTTTTTTTTGTTTACTAGTACAACAGAATAGTCACTACATTAATATTAATTGCAACTGTACAAAAATTCATGATTAACTTTTTTGCCATGAAATGGCTTAAATAATGAAAACAAGACTAAGCGTTTGTTTTACCTGGTTTTAGGATCTCGAAATTAGTTAAGTGTCTACTGACATCAAACCATAATACGTTCGGTTGAAAAAAATGTTCATATCATTGTTCAAATACATATCGTTGCCTTACTTGACCGATAGCTACGGGAATAATTCATAACAATTGCACAAGTAGACATCGTGAATTTCAGAATTTGAGCCTGAATATATTAAGAATGCACAGGGGTATTTTAATACGGCTATTTAAGCTCCAAAAGAAAGCTGAAAATTCCACCCTAATTTCCAATCCGTTCATGCAATTACACTTGATATGCTAGGAAACCTCAATAAACAAATGAATAACCGATAAAACCGATAGTTATCATCACCTTGTACTTGTTGCCGTAGCCAAATCTGCTTCATCTGCCATAATTTTCTAGCGTGTTCAGAAAGTAAAAATCCAGCTTAGGCTATTTCGTAAGGTAACTGAAAATATAATCCAAACTCAAAAGACGTAAAAAGGCACAGAAAAAGTCACAGCAAACCTAAGTAGTGAAACTTTGATGACGACTTCAAAACTACTGGTTTGCCGTCGTCGCCGGCAACGAGACGACGCTCAATCCAACCTCGTCCCCACGGGTGCCTTTTGTAGTGCGCGAGTAATCGGGACCCCTGGCCAGATGGATTTGAACACGAATTTTCATTAGCTGTTGAAAGACAAAAGCACAACAACCGGAAGCACAAGCAAAAACATGGTAGAACTCCCGATAACGCCAACAAAAGCAGTTACGCGAGTTTGTCGAACCTGCTACGAAAACATAATATTTAAGAATCACCCGCTACTGATCTATTTGGTGAAAAGGCATCAAAAGAAAAAATTATTTCCGCCCTGGAAAGATGCTTTGGATTAGAAGTTGCCATTAACTATGATTTCCCGCCATATGTGTCCAGGTCCTGCTACAATAAAGTTCCAGGAGTTTCTTAGGAAAATAGAGTTCGATAGAGTGGTCTAGGCAACAGCAAGAGTCATTTCGACGTTTGAAAAGAGGAAAGTAAACGACAAAAAGTCCATCCTTTAAATGTTCGCAAACGCGACGTGAGCTAAAAAAGAAGAAAACTTGCTAAGGCGAACCACAAAAAGGGCCCAGCAGATCGCTGTTTCAGACGCACATGGACAAAGCTTTCAAAACTCGACCACGTCCAGTAATTCTTCTTTCACCCTTGGCAAAAGGCGACGGGAAGAAACGAAAACAGTCAACACCATCAAAACAAGATGGAATTCTTTTGGAGTCTGGTTTGTGAAACCCAGTGGTATTTGCCGAAATTTAAGCAATGACACATAATAATATACAATATATACTAGAAATACGACTCCCGTAAATCCTCGCGAAGCTAGTTTTTAAAGAACTCGTTGTTTTTCCTGAGGGATAAAGCCCCAATTTATGTATTTACTTATTATTATGTCATTATAACTTTTTGTATTTTCTCATTTCTTGTATTTATGATGATTATTATTATTATTGTATTATTATTGTATTATTATTATTATTATAATTACTGGTATTGATATTATTATTATTATTTTATTTTTTTTATTGTCATTTTTTATGTTTAACATAATATACTGTTATGAGGAGGGGTATATGTCCTAAACTGGGAAAAAGTTCCTCTGCTTCTTTAAGCAATACAGTTTTCTTCTGAATAGGGTTTGTATCAGAGGTGGTAAAAATTATTCAACTCTGAACAATACCATTTCTTCTTTTAGGCTTAGAATCTAGTCATGGTTGCCACAGCCACAGCATCTTGAAATTCCTTGACTTTCCCTGAAAAAATGTAAAATTGCCCTTACCAACTAAATTAGAAAAGTCACAAATTTGTCCTGGTAATGGCCTCCAACCTCTCCTCACAGCAACCTCGATCTCCACTCATTTATGTAACATGCTGTCAGAAAGTCACATGCAGTGTACATGGATTTTAGTTTCTTAAGATAACAAAGTCATGGAAAAAGGATTGATTTTCTTGGAAACCCAAAATTAGCTTTTAATCAGTCATGTAATTCTACCAATCCAACACATTTCATGTCACATTCTTGATTACACCAAACCTTCACTGAATTGGCAAGAATTAACTTTTCACTGACTTTTCTCAAATACTTACACTTTCCCTTACTTGATTTGAAATTCCCTCCCTGACTTTTCCCTGACCTAAAAGAATTTTTTCCCTTACAATTTCCTGACCTGTGGCAATCATGCTAGTGCAGTCATTTGTCCATACAGTTAGTGTTGAAAATCATGATTTAAATCATAGGGCATTTCGGAAACTTCAAAGACTTATTACATACAGCAGCGTTGCAATGAATATATAAGAAGTGTTTCAAGTTTCCTAAATGCCCTATGCTTTCAATCATGATTTTCCACACTAACTTTATGGACAACTGATTGCACTAGATTCTAAGCCTTATGCTACAGTAGCGTGGCGCGCGACAAACTAGTCTTGCTAAGGCATTTAAAACGCACTGAACCTTATTCAGGTGAGAAGCTGGCAAGCCATATAAAAGACTATTACAATAATCTCCGCGCGAGGTAACAAACGCATGTACGAGAGCTTTAGTGGTATCTGTACTTAAGAACCTACGGATCCGACTTATATTATGCAAATGATAGAATGCCGAGGTGCATTGCTTACTTATGTAGGATGACATATCTAGATTACGATCAAACCATGACCCTAGATTTCGCACAACTTATTTCGCCTCTACGACTGTGTCACCTACAGTAATGTCATTCAAGCTGACTTTCTGTAACTGTTGCCTAGTACCTATAAGCAACAGTTCAGTCTTATCGTTTAACATCAGTCGGTCTTCAATCATCCAGTTCCTCAAGTCATGTATGCAGTCACGCATAGCACTTAGCGCGGCCTCGTCCTCCCCTTGCACATTAGGACTGAATGCCAAATACAGCTGTGTGTCATCTGCGTAACAGTGTACACTTGGGAGGTGCTGGCTGACGATATCGAACAGCTTACTGGTGTACACCGTAAATAGAAGAGGTCCGAGACTACTCCCTTGAGGAACTCCTTGTCTGAGTGGAAAAACAGATGACAGGCCATCATTTAAAGTGACACGCTGTGAACGATCCGCAAGGTACGACGCAAACCATTCTAGTGCCTTGCCATCCGCACGAAATCTCGACTTCAAACGATTTCAGCGTGTCGTGTCGAACAGTGTCACAAGCAGCGCTAAGGTCAAGGAGAACTAACAAAGTGACCTTTTGCGCCTCCATATTCAACAAAATATCATTCTTTACTTTGAGCAGTGCTGACTCGGTGCTATGATTTTGCTTATACGCGGACTGGAGTGGCATATGCAAATCATTAGTTGTCATGTGGTCAATGAGCTGATTAGCCGCTGCCTTCTCTGACAGTTTGGAAACATAAGGGAGGTTGCTTACTGGGCGAAAGTTATGGAAAGCAATGTCAAGTCCACACTTTTTAAGCAGCGGTTTTAGTAAAGCCTCCTTCCAATCGCTAGCGAATTCGCCAGATTGGAATGACGAGTTAATCATGTTCGTGATCAAAGGTAACAGCACATCCAAAACCTCTAGGACTACCGAAGTAGGAATTGGATCCAGCGGACATGATTTCTTGGCAGCTTTCTTGATGAGCTCAGAGACTTGCTCTTGAGACAACGTTTTAAAATTGGCAAACGTGACACCTACACACGTATCAGAATCAGCGCACCCCTTTTCTTCGGCTTTTGACATCTCCAAAGAGCTCTGCATATCAATTATTTAACTGATTAATTTTATCAATCTTCTGCATAAAGAAATTTCCGAAATCATTGGCGAGATCATTCGGAGCTATATCCTTTGGAAACGACACCTCAGACGATTCACACAGCAGCGACTTGGTGGTGCGAAACAAGTTCCGTTGATTTGAACTGTTCTCAACTATGAGATTAGTATAATACTCACAGCGCGCGCCATTCATAATAAACGTTACGCGATTTCGCGCGCATTTGAAATTACGAAAGTCCTGCTGGGATTTTGTCCTTCGCCATTTCCTTTCCGCCTTCCGCCTCGTCCTTATAGCACACTTAATCTCACTGTTAAACCACGGCAAGCGCTGCCCACAGACAACCACTTTCTCCCTCATCGGCGCATGCTTGTCCAGAAGAGATGTTAGTGTCGAATTGTAACTGGACGTTAGCTCATTAAGGTCACTGTATTCTCTTGTACAAAGTTCAGATTTTTCCACATCCTGGCGTAAAGCATCAAAATCAATTGCCCTAAGTTGACGATAACGAGTAATCTTTGCAACACAAACAGGTTTTGCGCTGTTAAGAGAACACAAAACAGATGCGTGGTCTGAGAGATATCGGTCGGCCACAGGAACGCTAGAGATGACTGGATCATGCTCACGCGTTATCATCAAATCAAGCATATGGCCGCTTACATGAGTTGGTACGTTCACATGCTGCTTCAGTCCCATCGACGCTAGTAAATCAAGAAATGCTCTTGCATCAGGGTTGTACTTCGACATCCACATGGAAGTTGTAGTCTCCAGTTAGAATAAGAGACTCCGGGCGGATAGAATAATTGTCTCGAGATAAGAGCCAAACTCCTCAAAAAACACACGAGGCGTGATGCGGTGTGCTTCAGAATACGGTGGACGATAAACAACAACTAGCTTAGCCCTTAGTGAGTTAAAACTAACTTGCCACTCTGAAAACCCAAATGATGATTTCTCCTCTGCAGCAATCTTTTTCACATCGATGGCTTTCTTGAACAATAGTCCAGCTCCACCACCACGCCGCCCATTCCGATCTTGCTGAATGAATAAATGAGATTCCGGGGAATAAATCTCAAGTTTTGCTGCAGCATCCTTCTCTGTCAACCAGGTTTCAGTGAGCGAAAATATATCCATATCAGTGGAGCTAATGTATTCCCGTGAACAAGCAGTTTTGGACTTCACAGCTCGCACCGGCATTAGCATGGCAAAGAGTTAGCATTGGTGAACGGTCCTTTTGTGTTGGCAACAATGGACTACGTACGTTCAACAACAATGCAGTTGGTAGTTCGGCGAGAGGCGTCGGAGTGAATATTTAATTCACTGACTTCATATATATAGCAAAGAGAAATACTACTCAGAAGTCAGTAACAACATGTGCTTTTATTTCAAATGATGGCATTGATGACTGATAATATTGCAGAACCAGTACTTTGTGACACTGGGTATCTATTCTGTTGAAAATGCTAAACGTAACTGCTACATCAAGAAATTTTACAATATTTTCACTGTTGCAATGATATCAGATCACATAGTTATAAATGATTGCTATCACAACTGCAACTCTCTGTGTTAAGAATTTCTTCAAAATGGAAAGGCTATCGTTTTATTACGAAAAATTCCTTCATACATTCTCATGCTCTCTGTTGCTCGTCTTCCGATTCCGTTTTTAGACTAATAGAACTATTTTCCAGAGACATCTCTAATCGTTCAAGTCGTTCCTACTCGGTTTTTCCTTCTAAGTCAATTTGCTCAGTTTAGTTCGCCAGTATATTTTATTTTACTTGTGGGCAACAATATTTAACTTTTTGATATTTAATACCTTGTCAGAATGATACGTATATTTAAATTTGGTACTAGTGGTAACCACAGGTTAGAAAGTGCGGGCCTAGATGCACTTAAAAGGAAGGTACTGGAACGAAAGTATAATTTTAGATTACAAAATGTACATTCGTGTGGACGTTTTTTGGGAAGTTTGCATTGAGTTGTAGTAGATCAGCTCCGTAAATCGAAACACGTCAAACAGCTCCTTCAAAAAGTGAAAGTGGTTTACCAGAAAAATTAACCGTCCAAAAACTGAACAGTATAAAATATAACGCAACTCACCTTATCTTCACGGCAATATGAATTTAAATAGATCGTGAAAAATCTTCACAATCACAGCAAATCGTCTCAAAAGCAACACCTATAAAACAACTTATCCAAAACGTAACGTTTGCAATCTTCCATGCCTCGATTTTATGTGACAAACTGTTGAGATTGACTCATTTTTCGCGTTGTGAGATTGACTCATTTTTCGGATTCTTATCGTTTTTGGAGAACAGATTTTTCTCTTCCGGTGTTACGACAAACTGTCGTGATTGACACATTATTTGCATTCTGATCGTTCTTAGTGGAAGAAAAAAATTTTAAACTGCCGCTTTGTGCTTGCCTGTTATTAATATGGTGCGCAGGCGTAAAACGCAATCCGCTGGTCACTGTCAAGATTAGGGTTGCGGGCCTCTCTTGGGCCCGCAATAATGAATTTAATAGCTTTCAGGTACTCTGAATTCATGAAAGAAACGTCTGTCGTTAACGGACTTCCAATATTACTACCTTATAATCAATTCAAGCATGGAGATGTTTGTCGATAGCCTTTTTCTGTGTTTGCCTATGGCCGGAATCCATATAATCCACAACTGGCGGGTGGAAGTACCTTAATTACCGATTTCCCGTAATAAACCCGTCGGGAGAACGTCCACAAAATCTTATTGCTCTAACACGATCACATTACAAATCTCTTCTAGCTTCGCTTTAAGCTGGATGCTTCTCCTAATCCATACCTGATTCTATCTATAAAATTAATGCCCATGGAACGCTTATCTCCGCCGTCTTGTTTAGTACTTTCGATTTTGCGCGGTTTGACCGGAAGTCTGCGATTTGCGGACTTCAAATCCCTTCTGGTCAGAGGTCCGCGTAACGACCAAAGACGAGCGGACTCTGGGGACGAGATTGCGCTCAATCTTGCGCAACACCCTTTTGCACATACGCAATGGGGTTTTCGGCTGTGTGGATGTCGTCGTCGTGAATAAAGTCGTCGATCGCGAACTTTCAAGGCCAGAAATTTGACAAATCCCTTTGTTTTGTGTTACCTGTAAGCGACCATCCGAAACTCCTCTCGTTACTCTTAGTTTTTACTGATAGCGCTTAATGCTATTCACACAACTCGGAAAGACTATTGCCAGACCATGGTCACGTGACATTGAAAATTCAACAGTTACAATGTATGCAATAACAATAATTGATCATCGCAGTTATGTACACAACTTAAGCAGCTGTAAATTTGAAGCCTGAGGAAATAAAAAAAAAACTCAGGCTTGAACGGGATTCGAACCCATGACCTCTGCAATACCGGAGCACTGCTCTACCAACTGAGCTATCAAGCCAACTGGGAGCTGGTCATATTGTGAGTTCCTTATATACCCGTAGATGAAGAAAAATGATGCCGAATGAATATATGAAAGACCATACATTTGAATTGCGGATTAATATGCAATAAAATTAATTGATCATCGCAGTTATATGTACTCAACTTAAGCAGCTGTGAATTTGGAGCCTGCAAAAAAAAAGCAACTCAGGCTTGAACGGGATTCGAACCCATGACCTCTGCGACACCGGAGCAGTGCTCTAACAACTGAGCTATCAAGCCAACTGGGAGCTGGTCATATTGTGAGTTTGTTATATACCCGTAGATGAAGAAGAATGATGCAAATGAATATATGAAAGACCATATATTTAAATTGCGGATTAATATGTAATAACATTAATTGATCATCGCAGTTATGTACACAACTTAAGCAGCTGTGAATTTGAAGCCTGAAAAAAAAAGGGTCAATGTATGATAGCAATCCCTGTTCCACGTGAAATACAGGTGAAATGCACGTGAAATACAGGTGAAATGCAGGTTTTGGCTTACTTTCTTGACTTTTCCTGACTAAGCGACCACCTCATCTTGCAGTAAGGGTGGTCGAGCGTAAGAGAGATTGGACTGTGCTATGGTCACAACTGAATATGAAGCAAACATACTTACTGGGAGTTATGTTAGTAACATTGTTTGATTTTACCCCACAGCTTGCTTTAACCGGGGGACTTGGAATCCCAGGCACCAGCACAGAGGGAACTTCATTTGCGGATATTTTCGTAAGTTAAAAGTGATTCCACTACATGTACATGTCTGTAATCGGTACGTGGTAAGATTATTACTTCTTCAGATGGTATCAATACAGTTTGAGACAATTGACAGATGAAAAAGAAATAAGCACTTTATCATCATGACAATTTTGAAAAGATTTAACATCAACTTGAATTCTTTAAACGACCTATGTGAAGTTTCAGGGTTTTTCTTGCAATCTAATTCTTAGTTCAAATCTGTTTGCAGTATATATTCACTACTGAGTGCAGTAAATGTAAATAAAAACAACGCAATCACATGCCTAATAATGTAACCCAGGCGAAAGAGTCTTCCTCAATTTCATGAAAACACAGGACTTATTTCAACACTGTGCGAGATTAGTTTTCTAGGAGCGTTTTTCAGTTTAATCCAAAGTGCTTGAGTTGTCAAATACAGGATTGTTATTGTCTTGTTATTGTTTGTTTGTTTGTGTTATTTTTTTACTAAGCATTGCCTTGTATATGCTTTAACCATTTCCCGTTTTTTTCTTTAAAAAATAGCTTTGCAGAAGTTGTAGTCAGTCTGATTCTGTTAATATTTACATTGATTCAGTCTGTTTTAACAATAATACACAAGAAGTTGTTCTGCTTGCTCTTTTTCCTGATCTGGGTTAAAAAACGCACAAAGCATTGACTGCATTTTCTGCAAAATTTCTGGTTTTTAGCGAATCGTAACTATAATGTTTTTTCTCCTATTTTTCATAGATGAGGGTCTATATGGGGTTTTCCAGTACATCAATTCTTTTTGCTGCGGTCGGCATTTTCGGTTACAGTATTGCCCTTGCCATTACTAGAGGCTATGATTATAATCAGCATCAACAAAGCCAAGCAGGACTTGCTTTTATGGTAATCATCTTGATACTCAGTATCATCAACTTTGTGCTTGGTATCTTGTCATTAGTCTGTTTCTGCTATCTCTACACCTGTAAGTACTGTGCAGCTTCAGAACAGCAGGTAAGGAGGCACCTGGTACAACTTGTCATATACTTTGTACAATAGGTAGTTAAACCCACACATGGGCTAAGAGAACAACATTGATAAAGACCTCAACTAATGGGTTCACATACCTTCAAGTTTTTGAATAAGCAACTGTGGATGCGAGACTGGTCTCAGGTTAATGATTCACTAGTCAAATATCTTTTCATTACCATATATGGTATACCATGTGCTTGTAGGCTTCGTTCATATTTTTCTCAGTTTCGTTCTTGTGAGAACATGCATGGAGCGCATACGGTTCAAAAACCGCTTGTGATCGGTTAAGAACATAATGTGAGTCAAGTTGTGGACATTGTGACGTTTATGTGTCTTTTCTCGGGATCAGCGCGTGTTTTGTTGTGTTCGCTTCAAATTCTACTGTTATAGGACTTATAGCAACTATGTTTGGTTTTCTAAGAGGCTGATGCCCCGTTGAGAACAACATTAATGCCATTCCATGTTAGATGTTATTTACTGAAAAGCAAAAGTGTAGGTGTATCTTTTAGGTTTGACATGATGCTGTGACTGTACTATAATTGGCTTAGCTAGTTGGATATGAACAGTTATTTTTAATAACTCATTGAGACAGCTGTAAATGGCCCGATTTATACTAGAGACGGATCATCCGTCCAGACGAACTATCACGGTAGTTCGTCTTGACACACGAACTACCGTGGATAATTCGTCTGGACGGATGATCCGTCTGAGAGCACGTATTTATACACAGACGAATTATAAGACGAACGACCGTTCTTTGCCCAAGTTCGTCTTAGGCGGATGATCCGTCTCTAGTATAAATCGGGCCAATGTATGTAAAGTGTTGATTTTAAATTTTTTTTAATGGAGCCATTGACGTTAAAACAGCTATTTCACAAACAGTGGGCGAACACTGCACCTAGTCTTTCACTCACTCTTTCCCAAATACTGTATGAAATCAAGCCCAGTATTTTGTATGATGGCATTGTGTTGTGTTTTGTTTTCTTTGTTTTTTCGTATCATGTAGCACAAGATATTTAGAAAATATTTATTTTGATATTTATTTTTTGCAAGATATTTATCCTGCAGGCCATTTCCTTCTGTTAACAATTTACCTAATCAGGAGCAAATCACTTACTGTTTCTCTTCTGTTGTGTGACATGTTTTTATTACGTTCCTTGTACCTTCTTCTGTAGGATACACAAGTGGTGTATATGACCAACCATGGCATGCCTGCAGGTGGCTATGTTATCGCGCAGGGTCCAGGAGCTGTACCAGTGGCTGTTCCAGTTCAGGGAGGAGGTGGAACAGGAATGGTAGCATTGCAGGTGCCTACATCCACTTTTATGGGACGGCAGACGCAGACACCGAGTCACAACCCTCAGGTGGCTTATGTGTCAGTGTCTGGACAGATGGTCCCTACTGGTGCCATGAGTGGTCAGCCTCAGTATGTACAGTATGGCGCTGTGCCTTCTTATGCTGCTTTGGGAGCAAACCAATCGCAAGAAGAGCAGGTATTAAAACGGGTTTAACTAGCTTTGCGGGATGCACATGCAGGGTTTTGATGGTGGGAGCTTTGCTCAATTGGCTTTTACGCATATAAACCCAGAATACAAATTCTTCACCATTAGATGAATGATGGGAGTTAACACATATGTGCTAGTTGTGCAACGCTGTTGAGTGGTATACCATGGAATACAAGTGACGAGTGGGATATTCTGCGGTACACCACGAAAAAGGGTTGCACAATATTTTTGTACCATGCCATAGAAAATACAAACAACAGTTGAAAGAAACCACCGGGAATGGTACGCACGATGGGAATGTTGGGTGTGATACCGTTGAATTACACTCATCGATGGGAAGGCTGAGTGGAATACTAACGAATATACAATGGCTTTCCTGCTTTCTGATAGGCTGTATTTTCTATGACATGGTATAAGATAAAAAAATAGTATATACCAACTCAGCAACCTTTGCATTTTGAGCAATCTGATTGGCTCTCCACCTCAGGATATTCAACATTTGTTCACAAAGAATTGTCATCGCTGTGTGTCGATAAATGTTCTGACGTCGAGGTCATTCAGTTACGCATACTCTAAGTCGGTTCCAATATCCTAGCCACTCCACCTATCCACATCTTTAACTTATCAATCCATTGTGGTGATAGACCAAAGTCATGCAAAGCAGCTACTGTCACTCCGCTTCACAAGAGTGGATCATATTCTGATCCAAATAACTTTAGACCGATTTCTGTCCTACCAGTACTATTTGTTATGAAGATTTTTGAACGTGCATTTCATAAACAGCTTTACCATCATCTGCTCAAGAACAACCTTCTATCTCCATATTCCAATCAGGACTCAGACCTGGTCATTGTAAAATAGTCTTGTATGCTGATGACACTGCTCTATGTTTTGCCGGAAGAATGATTCAAACTATTCAATCCACTCTGCATGAAGGCCTACATGCCGTTGATGAATGGTTATCTTTAAATCGCTTGCTAGTAAATTGCGACAAAACCAATGCTTACTTTTTGATGTTCCTATGGACTGCCATTAACACATCAGTAACATTTCTAGTAAACTAACCCGTAAATTAAACCTGGTAGGAAGGATTCGGAAATACTTAGATTGGACACATGATCAAAATAACTTCTAAATCTGGCTACAGATTATTAGCCTATTCGCCTGCTAAACTATTGAACAATCTTAATCAACCCTCGAAAGGCTCCTCGACACTTAAAGAGCTGGTAAATAATTACTGGTCTAACGTTAAATAATTTATTTCGTAAAATTTCAATTTTATATAAGTAAGTTTTAATGTTGATATTTTATTAATATTTAAATATTTTAAATAATTTATTTCGTAAATTTCAATTTTATATAAGTAATTTTTAATGTTGATATTATATTGATTTATAATATAGCTACGTTCTTACGCGCGCTCTAATTGGTCAAAAACCTATGTTTTATCAGAGTATAAAACATAGAAAAAGCGTGTTTTATTGTTTTTCGCCACATTACCTCCACTCGATAATTTTCCAAGAGATGGCGAAAAACATTTTCTTTCAAGAAATTCATGATAGAATTCTCTGCGAAGCAGCAGAAAGTTTTGAAGCTGAGAATAATAAAACAAATTAAGAAGAAGAGGCGAAAAAAGTCGAGAAGTTGGTATTAAATGGCGTCGGTTCGTCGATCTGTGTGCTTTGTTGTTTCTACTCGCGGCATGTAAGATCTATATCATAAAGCGAATAAAGAAGCCTAAGCCGTGTATTACACTGTGATTAAAACACTCCGGGCATTTGAGAACACTCTAGAAATGTAGAAAACACTCGCCTGCGGCTCGTGGTTTCTACATTTCACTCGTGTTCTCAAATGCCCGTCGTGTTTTATCACAGTGTAATAGACGGCTTAGGCTTCTTTATTTGTTAAATATATTTTTTTCGTTACGTAATGTTATTCCTCGCGAAGCGAGGCCGAAGGCCGAGCGTAGCGAGGTTACTAATCGTGTCGCTTTCGGTCAGACCACGTGGCTCGCAAGCCCGAGTAAATCGAGCCGAGAGTTTTTATATATGTATATATATATATATATTTTAAAGGTGTCCGTTCGCAGGCCAGGTTACCTGGCAACATTACTCCATGTGAAATTCCGCCATTAGGAATTCCTTGAATGATGTTTTGAAAATAATGTGAATTTTGTGGAAACCGATTTCACTCGTCTTGGAAATACATCCCAGCAAGAAGATCTCCTACATATACAAGAAAGAATGGCGAGAGATCGTCGTCGATTAAGTTTGAATGCCGCAAAAATCGGCACACGGGAAGCGTCGACTCAAAGCAGAGATTGAGAAACGACGGTAGAGACGATAACAAGAGACATCGCAGCTAAGACAACAGCTGCTTGCTCAAAAAAGCAAAGGAATCAGGAAGGAATAGGACCAGGAATACCATCAAGTTGCCATCAAGTTACATTGGAAATTGAATTTGTTATCGATAGAAACAAAGACTCGTTTTAGGTATACGGGACATGAGGGAGCGATTACATAACGAAATTGGCGAACAAAATTTAGCAAAATGACTTAGAATGGAAACCGAGTAGGAACGACTTCCAGCATGCAGAAAGAAACAGAAGACGAAGGACAAAACAGATTACCATATCGTCGTGAAAAAAGTGCCAGGAAAGGGGAAACAGAAACCAACCGCAAAGGAATGAAAGATGACAGTCACGTAGTATTAATACTGCAATGAGAATGCAAGTAGGTATTTTTCGTAGTGAAACGATTGCCTTCCATTTGAAAGAAATTCCCATATACAGAGATTGCAGTTGTGATAGCAAGTATTTATAATTATGTGATCTGATATCATTGCAACAGTGAAAATATATTGTAGATTTGTTTGATGTAGCAGTTATGTTCAGTATTTTCAACAGAAAAGATAAGTGAAACAATAAGTGACTGGTTCTGCAATATTATCACTGATCAATGCAATTATTTGTAAATAAAGCAGATGTTATTACTGACTTCTGAGTAGTATTTCTCTTTGCTCTATTTCTTTGCTACATATAAGCTACTGCAATGATCAGTTAATGCCATTACCTACATATATGTATTGCGTAATCAAAAAGTTTGTTGGGACAGACAAGTTCCATTGAGCCATTTCAAAATGGGTTTTTACCTTTGAGTTCCATGTATCCCTTGGAATTACTCTCTTATCACCAATCCTTTTCCCACAAATGAAAAGTTAATTTAAGCCCTACTTTGCAAAATTAGGCAACATCTTAACCTTTTTCCTTAATTAATGCTGTTTAATTCATTTTTATGATGTCAAATACAAATATTTAATAACAACCATAATATACAGTTGACCTTTTACATTGGAAAAACTCTATAAGGGAGAAACTAAAGTTTGTAATGCTAAAAGTTTTAGCGATTTTTCTTATATATTCATTGCAAGGGTGCTGTATGTAATAACAAGTCTTTGAAGTTTTTCCGATGAATTTTTTCCGATTTTTCATTTTTCCGATTCTTATCGTTCATGGAGAACGGATTTTTCTCTTCCGGTGTTACGACAAACAGTCGTGATTGACACATTATTTGCATTCCGATCGTTCTTAGTGGAAGAACAAAATTTTAAACTTCCGCTTTGTGCTTGCCTGTTATTAACGTGGCGCGCACGCGTAAAATGCAATCCGCTGGTCACTGTCAAGATTAGGGTTGCGGGCCTCTCTTGGGCCCGCAATAAAAAATAACAATACTAATAATAATATCAATACCAGTAGTAATATTAAAAATGATAATAATAATAATACAATCATAATAATCATGATAATAATTGCAAAAATGAGAAAGTACAAAATATAAAAATAATATAATAATAAGTAAATACATAAATTGGGGTTTCATCCCTCGTAGGAAAAACAATTAGGAGTCCTTTAAAAACTAGCTTTGCGAGGTTTTGCGGGAGTCGTATTTCTAGTTATACTTTAAATGCACAGCTTCACTGGAAAGAATATATTTAGCTTTATGGATTCTGTGCTTAATAAAGTATCTATCTTTCTATCTATCTATCATTAGTGTATGCTAAAACAG
The DNA here is from genome assembly GCA_949710005.1 of Ricordea florida. Lineage (NCBI taxonomy): Eukaryota > Metazoa > Cnidaria > Anthozoa > Corallimorpharia > Ricordeidae > Ricordea > Ricordea florida. Next base: position 22,277,102 of record OX453277.1, on the reverse strand, counting down.
TGGATAGTGTTGAAAGTGCGCTCTGATTGGTTAGCCAAACTCCGAATATCCGAACAACTTGCGAGTTACGCGCTCCGTCGCGTGAATTTCGAAAAACTGATATGGCGGCCTGGCTTACATAAGTGACAAGCGAATAAATCATCCAAATTAACAACGAAGCGAAGTCTTCGAAAGCGCAAAGAAAACGACTGAATTTGGCTTGGGCGTGTTCAGAGGTAATGGCTTATGTTTTAAACCCGGAGTTAATCGATAAAAACCAACGAGAAAGGTTTTGTTTAAGAATGCAAATTAATCTTGCGTCACCAAATTTTATGTCACTTCTTTACTTGAGAACCAAAGCTGAATTATATTTTTTATAGAATGGTTTTAAATACAGAAAGAGTTTGCAAACTCCACTGGAAGAAATGTCGCCACTAGAACCAAACAAATGTCTTCAGAAATTTTATCTGTCAGCGAGAAAATGAGACGGCAATCATTACAACAAAAATCCCTCACCGCGATCCGAGCTGCGTTTAATTGTCACTTGAGAAATCCTACATTTTCCAAGCAATATCCACCACCAACCACCTCCACTTCGGTGAACAGTTGTTAACTATCCATCTTCTAGGAGGTGAATAATTTGAGGGCTTCTGGGTAAGCCTTGTGCATGTGAGTTTTTTGTTTGGAGGTGGAGAACAAAAAAAATGGCATCCAGGCTACCGAATTATCGCCGCCGCCGATTCTCGCTTTACACCTTTTTCAAAGAGGTTTTACTAGAGAAATTAAGCAAATCACTACCACGATGAAGCGTTGACCAGGGCAGGACCAAGCAATAGCTCAAATGAACGGCACAATAAACTGCATGTGCAAAATAAAGTCTGGTAAGACTCTCTATCGTACAACTAAATTTTTTCACCGGTTGTGTTATCCTCGGCGTTGTCGTCAGGTTTGCTTAAGCTCCCCACTGGGGTTGCTTCATTGGTATATACTAAAACAATTATTCTCTTTAATCTCAATGAAAAGTGGCTTTATGAATATTTACCTGGACTTCTGAGAATAATTGTTGAGCATTACATGGCACAGTGGCAACGTTTGAGGGAAGGGAGGTTGCGGCACAGTTTTGTAAGTACACACAGTACTTTTCATTTAAGTAAGAATGTCGACTGGAGTTTCTCGAGATTCCCCATGACAATGAATGGTATTTACCGATTTTCTAATTGTTTTTTTTCAATAACGATGAAAATCCAGATGGGGTATTTATTCCTGTTAGTTTTGATTAAGAGGAGTGCTAGGTTTTGAAATTTTCTCGAACATTCCTCAGGGAATTACAGAGATTTGTTTTGTTGCTAATTAAGACGTTAGTCAATCGCATTTGACAATCACGCGCACGCGAAAGTCGCAAAATCCAAATACAAGTTAACTTGTTTATGGTTACAGGCAAGAGAAAATGAGGAAAAGGAACATGACCCTGTATGATATGATAAGGGAACAGGATCTATTTTTAGCGTGGAACCTACTTATATCTCGTTCCATGGCTGCGCAGTTTCCCCATGGCGCATTGAAAATATAACCACGTGATGAGAAGGACAACAACCATTGGTCAGTTGAAATAGTTTCCGGATCTAAAAATAGATTATGTCTCCTTATCATTGTAAGAGAACCCAGTATGGAAGATGCGTTCAGTCTTATCTCATTTTCTCTTGGTACAGGATGTATTTCATGGGGTAACCCTGAGCTGGACTAGTATCCCATCCAGGGAGGAGGGAGTAGCAATACTCTCTGGTGCTTCACGCTACTGAAATCGGGATAAGCTCCGACCGTGTGGACGTTAACGATTGTGTGCGCCTTTACCACTAGTTACATTAAATAGAAAGGAAAGGGCATAAAAGGGATGGGCCAGTCATAATAAGCGGCGAATGAATTTTTTTCCCCAGGTTCCTGTGACGCATTCAGCTAAGAAGACTTTTGTATAGGAACAAGGTGGACAACATAGATGAAAAGCCTACTCGCATCAAATTTTTATATGTTTATTTTTAAGGTGTCTTAATTAATTTGATGAGCATTCCTCATTTCATCATTCATTAACTGTTTCCTGTGTCACCAATAGTCTGCTTCAATTAAGGGACGGACCATTAGAAAAGTGATGGGGGGGAAACAAAAAAATTCATGCAAAGAAGAAGGTAAAAAAAAAACATTCATGCAGAAGGAAGGTCCAATTGTGACTTTTTGACACGTAGTAAAAAAAAATTCCTGCACAAGCAGTGAGCGAAAAAAAAAATTCGTGCAAGCTGAAAATTCCCCCCCCCCCCCATCACTTTTCTAAAGGTCCGTCCCTAAAAAGAACTGCTTCGGGTCCAGATGATGGAATCTCGTACTGGATTTGCTTATACTACAGGTTACTAAAGGAAAGGTCAGCCGCAATAAGCGGTAAAAAACTTTTTCCTCAGATTTCTGTGAAGCATTCATGATGATAAGATGATGATAAGGAATTTGTATAGCGCTCTTTTCCATATGGATATGCTCAAAGGCGTTTTACATCAATTCTTCGCCCACTGTAAGGGAATCCGGAATCCGGAATATCCGGAATCCAGGCCTTTGGAATCCGGAATCCAGCCTTTGGAATCCCGAATCCAGCCTTAGGAATCCGGAATCTAGCCTCTGGAATCCGGAATCCAGTCACCGGAATCCGGAATCCACGATGTGGAATATGGAATCCAACACCCTCTTGGATTCCTTTACATGGCGCGAAATTCTCCTTTAATTAATTACAATCAGCTAAGAAGTACGTGAAGAGTGGGGTTTGCTCATCCGGCAAATTTTGTCATTTCTGTTACAGAAGAAGAATAAACGAAGAAATGCCACTCCGAGTTGCAAAATGTATCATTTATTAATAATCGGTTAGGTATAATGCCACTAGAGTGGTTCCCTTGTGTCTTGTATATTTGGAGTAAATGTAATACGCTTTACGCGTTGCCAAGTGTATAAACGGCTTTCATGAACTCACACGAATTGTAAAGTAACATTTTTCAGCCATCGGATTTGTGTAAATTATGTTATTTCTAAAGTAGCTGTGAGCTACTGTATTGTTTTATTATTTTAATAAATTATGTAATTAGGTGATTATTCTTTGCTGTTTCGTTTTTGTTAACACGGTTTTAGGAATAGCTGCAGGCCACCGTGGAAATATTTATCCAGTGCACGTAGGTTCGGTATGTACATGAATTTGCAGGTTTGTTCTTGAGTCGGCATATTTTGTCCGGACAGTTCATGAAAAACAGCTTTTTTGATTCTTTGCGCTGTTATTTTTTCAGCGTATGAATGGCCACTGCTTTTAATCTAGCTAAATTTAGCGTGAGAATTACTCACTTTACTGTTCTGCAACGGATTATTAAAGTGGCCACTTGTTTCGGAACAGTTTGCAAAGAATGTTGTACCCATAAAGAGACATTCCTTTTACTGATTTGATATAGGTAAGTAAAAGTTTTTTCTCACGTAACGTTAGTCTATATCTTCTTGTGACGGCAATCATGCAGTTCTTTCCGCAGGCTCGCCACTTTGCCTCGTTTTGGGCTACTTGCAGGAGTTTGTTCAGATAAGCCGCATAGCTTAGCGACGCTTGACCTGTCTTTTTCACAGGCTATCGCATCTGTTCCAGGTAGTTGGCGCAGTGTCTTCCACTTCGGGCCTTGCATTTCTTCCTTTCAACTACTGCAGGCTTGAGTGCTCTCTATTTGGCTAATACTGAGACAGTCATCCCCCTCAGGATCTGTGGATATTGGCAGATATATACTTTAATGCTTCGCGCCACGTTATATATGCACCACTTTCTATCTTCCCCTTGGGGGATTGTTTTAGACTATAATAAGTTGCCTTGAAACTTGGAAGTACTCAGAGGAGAGGGGAGAAGAATACGTTGTGCCCATCCATGGTACCAGAGCATGCACACTTCCTGGACGCTGTGAGTGATTGTAACTTGGCAACTTCGTGACTTTCAGGTTTTCCGTGATGGTAGAATACTTCAAGTAACTTCGTTACTCTCCGTGAGACTGTCGTCTTTAAAAAAATCCGTTCGTTTTGACTTTGGGTTTTTCCGGTTCTTCTTCGGCAGCATACATGTTTTCGACCTTTTTCGGAGACATAAACAGTCTTTTGATTCGGAACTTAACAAATAAGACAGCAAGAGCCGCTAATACGGCCCCAACAGCCCCCAAGGCAAGTAACCAACAGGTCACGGGACTTCTTTTGCACAAGCTAGGACCTGGAAACAAAAACAAACTGAGATCAACTCATTGGTGGAACTTTTGAGTCGAAAATTGGTTTGAAACAAACAAGTATTTATTAGAGGGTAGTGGATGCCTATGGAAACTGATTTTCGTGAATAGGAAAATTATATTTTGCTTTTTATCGCTGTACTTGTGGCAAGGACATCAGTTCCGTGTTGCCATTGTCGTGTCACGTGATAAGAGTTGGACTTTGATCTATATTATCTCTTTTCACTTCACTGAAAAGATTCATACAAAGGTGTAAGAAATAAGGGTGAGTTCCTTATTCATGAACCGGATTTGCATTTGTGCCCGCGAACCCCCCCCCCCCCCCACCCCTCTGTGACACTAAAATAGAGTAACTTATGTTAAGTGGAATTTAAGGTTACCGTAAACCTTCGCGGGTGTCCATAGCCAAAAAAGTTAATACCGCGCTGTCTTAAATACAACCGCTACAAAGGCTATAGTATGCTCTATTCGATAAGAATTGTTTCGCTTCAATTTTTTTAATCTTGAGGCGAGCGCGACCTAAAAGGGCGAAACAACTGATCGAATTGGATCGAATTTATCGGGTATTTAACTCGACCGCAAAAACAAAAGTATTGCATTATATCATTCACAAGGCATCAATTATGAAAACCGTGTGATGGAATTGCGTTTTTCCGAATTGATTTCTCGCAATGGCCTTCGTCGCTAACACGTGTCGCTGTATTTTTGGACATCAAACTTGACAGAAAATTTTCAAAACAAGCAATAGGAATGTCGACAAACCCTCACACGGTTTTGATGATTGACTTAGGTTTACGGTAACCTCACTTACACTTACACTTTATTAATTTTCAAATATATTTACAAGAAAGGGTCATGCCCGCAACTAGCAAAAGCTAATCTAGGCTGGCCATGCCTTAATAGCCGCGTCGCAGGTCCCGCGCACACTCAGCTAAGAGCACACGCGGTCTTTGCGAGGAAGAACAGCTCGGCCAATAGCAC
>OX453277.1:21904371-22261871 GCA_949710005.1 Ricordea florida | reverse complement strand
ACGAGCCAAACTTGACTGAGAACATGTTAATTAATCCCGAATAGTAAAGAAATTACAAAACAATTGAGTGCAAAACATTGAAATTGACTGAGGAAGTTTAAAATTTATGTTATGTATTTATATTATTATCAAGTAATGAACTTTCAGGGATAATTTGGGATTCATGAATTTTCCAAAGACAAGCAACTACACTTGCCCTACAGGCTCATGAAATAACTTTTAGTACTTGTAGAAAATTAAGCTTGCACTTATTTAGTCTAAACGGTAGACAGAATCATTTCACTAGGTGTACTGATAAAATACATGCAAACATTTTAATGTGGCAATTGACTGAGAACACATTGACTCATTCCAAAAAGTACAGAAATTTGGAACTGAGGGCAAGAAAGTTGAATTTGACTGCAGAAATTTGAAATTAGGTTTTTTTTATATTCATATTATTAGCAAGTAATGGGATATTTTCTGACAAGGCTCATGTAATATTTTTTTTAGTACTTGTCAAAAAATCTACTTGTCCTTATTTATTCTAAATTGCACTCAAAATCATTTCATAACATGTATGCAACATTTAGCCAAACTGGCTTTAAAATTTCTGGTGAGAAGTGACACAAATCTCAATGCGCTGATTGGCTGAGAAGACATTAGTTTATCTCAAACAGTGCAGAAATTGGAAATTGAGTGCAAGAACAATTTATGTAGACTGCACAAGTTTGAAATTAGATTTTTGCATTTATATATATTGCTACAAACAATCAATTTTTGGAGAATTAAAAGCTAACAAACTACACTTGCTCTACAGGCTCATGTAATTTTGTTAGTACTTGAAATTTACTAGCACTTGAAATCATTTGATTACGTACAAAAACATGTGCAAACTTAACAGCTTCAACTTGATGTAAAGGTGTAGGTGTAAAGATAATTTTCTACAGACCTTTGATGTATCTTGTCTCCTCAATACCTGTAAGTAAAAATGACAGACACATGTCTATTTAGAGCCATGTGACCTAATGTTTTTAGAATAATACAAAACTGTAATGCTCAGTTAAAAAAAATAAGGGTACAGGGCAACCAGTCTGTAAAGAAATATCGTTAAAACATATTATTATCTGGCAAGGTCACATTTTTAAACGTAAACACCTTATTGGGATGGTGAGAGGCTGCTGATTAGGACTATAAGACTCAAGCATATGTTTATATTGAGACATTATGGCAAAAAGAAAAATAAACAACAGCTCTTAAACTTTCGCTTATCGGAGCGAAAAAGAGATTTAGGTCCAATAAGACAGTCTTCTTTTACCAGATCAAAGTGAATGTAAGCTTAGTAACAAATATGGTGCTTTTTCTAGCGCATAGCCTTCAACCGGCCAGGAACATTTTTGCCCAGGACAATTTAGTTTTTACGACAAAGCCTAAATAATCGTATTTGCAGTTGTCCCCCTTTTTACAAAGCGATTGATGAGAAGCTACCTGTGCGTTTGTTTTCTCTAATAGTTATTTCTGAAAATACTAAGTGTATTTTATGAATGTTGAATGTGGTCACTTGGTAACAATGAGTTTTTACAGTTTCAAATACATGACAAACGCTCTAGGCAAGCACTTACCTCTGCACAAACATCAAGTGCTCGATTGCCTATCTCCGTGTGCGATGTCTTATCCGTATCGTAGATTTCTTAGTAAGTTAATCCGACTCGGATCTCTTAGATATGCCACAAGCTTTGCAAGTTCCCGGATGTACCATTTAAATGAAACGAGACAAGAGAAATAAGGAAATGAAACCAGAGAAGTAAATAAAAAATAGAAAGTGGCCGGGAGACAGAAAACGCACGGATAAATCTCTGCGGCTACCATTTCAAAACCGTTTACAGGTCTTTGTCCACAGACGTGGCATTCCAACTGACTAGTGGAGAATTGTCTTGTGCGAGAGACAACAGCCAACAAGCCATCGAGTTAACAGCGGCCACTTCCTTAAAAAAAAAGGCCGACTGGACAGTGATGTGCTTGTAGTCCGTGCTAGATTTTCCTTGCACTTCACTCCAAAAGGTCCATTTATGATTTTTCCTGAAGTCAAATCAACATGCCTCGGTCAGAGAGCAAACAGCAGAGTCTTGCAAAAGCCATCAATGACTAAAGTTATAACAAAAAACAATTATTTTCTCTCTCCGCAAGCGTGCTGAGCGTAGATCTCTTTGATCCGCTGAAGCAGCTCAAAAACTATGTCGTCACAATGAGCATTAGAGTAACGTAACCTACGCGCGCTCCAATGTTGCGCACTATAAGAGGAATACTTCTTCTACATACCAAATTAACTTAGTACGCTTCGAAACTTCACGAAAACAAATAAACAACACAACCGATGTTATGAGATTGTGTGTTATCTGGCGTAAGAGCGAAATGTGGGAACAAATTATAGCAATGAATTTTGGCTACATAATTGTCTGTTAAATCAGTACATTGATTGCTTCCGTTGCCAGTGTGTGAACATGGGATTCGCACTTTGCAGCCAAATCCGGCCTTAACTATGAAGTCAATAAGCTCTTAGTTTTAAAACAAGTTTCTGCAATTTCTATTTGGTAAGCAATTGCCTACATAGCAGGGCAACCGCGAAGGAGGAGCGCAAAGGAAAAAGTTACTGAATGTTAATTTTTCTGAAAAGTGCGTGTCGTGAATCGTTAAGAGACAATGGGGTTGACAGCCGACAACAAAGGTATTCTCATTAGGAAGGAAATTCTTTAGAGCACGGACGGAACGACCACTTGCTTGTTAGGGCGGGCTTTGGTGACTGAAAACGCCTGTCTAAGTAAAAGCAATTTGAACTTATTCCAGTCAAATCCAAAGCTGGATTCGGTGACGGATAGTCATCATCAAGACTTGAAGTCCGAAAGCCGTCAGCACGAAGCACTCCTGGTCTTCCTCATTCTTCACAGTGAGTGTGTGCAAACCAGATTTGGCCGAGTTTGGCCTTGGCTGAATATGGGTGTCGGGTCGGCTGGTAGCTGTTTCCATGCAGATCCAAAACCAATTTTTTTTTAAACACGGAGCTGCAGAGCTGTTTGGTGGGGATGGGGTGCAAAAGGATCCGAGTTTCAGAATTGGTTTTGGAGAAATAAAATGTGAATTATTCAGGCGGGAGGGGGCTACGCTGCGTTTGAAGAGTGCAATTTTCCATAATTATGTCAGGGGAAGGGAGGATGTCTTTAGCAATACAGGAGTATCAGTTAATCTAAAAACATTTACTGAGTGATGGAGCTGTTTTCAGAGAAGGCTGGAGCTAAGAGTTACTTAAGACATTGTCACATGGCTCAATCAATGGCCAAAGGAATGAACGTGGAGCTAAATCGCGATACGCGCTACTTTTGCTAAGGGATGAACCATTAGAAAAAACCGAAGGGGGTGGGGAGAGGGTGACAATTCCCCCGAAAATGCTTCTGCAAATAAATTCAGTCTGAAAAACCAACTCTGCAAGCGATGGCACCTAACAAAAATTCATGCTCACAAAAGGCTTCAAAAAAAAAAAAAAATTACATTCACGCCTAGAAGTTTTTTTTCCAACGGTCCGTCCCAAAGAAGATCGGCCTAGGGACAGAAGACAGCACAGATGGGCATATTTGGTATATTTATGAAGTGCATCATTGCGGACAGTTTAGCTTGGATTATCCGCTGGTGGATGGTAGTGCACTACTAGCCGGCCCTGCCTAGGACGCATTTCATTTTGTGTCAAGTGTGTCCTCGGCAGGTCACAATTCGGCTTTCTGAATTACTTCATCATATTTGGCTTGGAAGTGAAAACTCGGAATGCCGCTAAAACATAGAGACATTAAGGCGCGTCACTTTATAAGTACAGCTGCATTTTATTTTCCAGCGTGCAGGATTCGGCTGGTAAATAGTCATAACGCTCTGTGAACTTTTTGTCTTCTTTTTCCAGACACTACAATTTGGGGACGAAAGAGATGGACACATATCTGGGGTACTTTGCAAGCCACTTACTAATCAAACGCTCAACTTTTCTTTAAACATTTATTTAGTCATTCCAAATTCTTTATCAAACAAAGTTCTCAAAGGTACCAAAAAACCTCTTGTGTCAGTCCTGTCAGTAAGTGAACCTAAGGAAGTAAAACAAACCATGATGTTATGAATTGCAGGGCAGTAGTTGGAAAGGGCCGGTTCTGGCTCAAAATCTCAAAATCACATTCAAGTCCCATTTTTCCACTTAAATGTGCCCTCATTCAATTTACCAAATTCTAATTTTACTTTAGGGGGTTTTCACTTTTTCATGAATCAGATTTTTGAAAAGTGATTCGGCCCTGCACTACCACTAAAATGGGTTAAAAGAATTGGTAGTGTACAAAAGTGAGATAATGGAGAACTTACCAGTGAAAGAGCTGAGAACAATCGCTAAGAATGCTGGGGTGCAGAGATATAGTCAATTCAGAAAGGCCGAACTCCTCGAAGTATTAGCTGATGTCCAGCCAGAGAATTTACCAGTGAGGGCACTAAGAATCATTTCTAAAAAAACTTGGTACACGAGGTTATGCTAAGATGCGTAAAACAGAACTTGTTAATGTTGTTAGATCCACACCAGTATCTGAGGTTAATATCCCAATTTTTAAACCTCCTAAGCCCACAACAAAGTCTGTTCGCGCCTCACTCAGGAAAGCCGTTGATTTAGCAAAGAAAGAAATTAAGAAGTTTACGGATTGGATTGTATCTTACGTCCCAGACTCAACTAAGAGGACTGTGAGTAGGAGACTCAAAAGACTCCAGAAAAAGGTAAGTAGCATTTTTAAGCCAGTAGACTATTTCATTCCTAAAGAACATGAAACGGCTCTGAAAGGCTTTTTGATAACATATATTATAAAGGGGAAGAAGGGTTATGATCCAACATCATTCCTGAAAAAGGTGAGATCAGAGTTCTATACACTCATTCGTAAACAGAGGAAACCACTAAAGGTAAAGTGTATATTCTCATGTCGTTTCATAGGGAGGAATAAGAAGACTAATCGTATTGACGAGGAGAGCGACGGACATTTTCATTCACTGGTGGAGACAATAACAGCCTCAACAAACACCTTTAGTATGTTCGATAACATCAGAGCTAGACTGATTGAGATGGTCCATAAATATGAGAATGAGCGCTCTGAATGGGTATTTGACCATGTGATAGACTTTCGTATACACATAAATCCCTTTCGACCGTTTTCTGGAACTTCATATATTCCACTACCACCCGAATTGGCCGTCAAGAAGGCAATTATAAATGTTAAGAATGAGGAAGACCAGGAGTGCTTCAAATGGGCAGTAACGTCTGCTGTATTCCCCAGGGAAATAAACGCTGAGAGGCTGAATAAGGAAATGAGAGAAAACTCTGAGAAGTTAGACTGTTCAGGAATAGAGTTCCCAGTGGCATCACTTGGTATGAACCAGATCGATAAGTTCGGAAGGCAGAACCCCTATGGGATCAATGTTCTTGCTTATGAGAACAACGAGCCAACTCTAATCAGGCGCAGTAATAAATTGAACGTACCAAAGATAAGCTTACTTCTCATATCAAACGACGATACGAATCACTACTGCTGAATTAAGAACATGTCAAGACTGATTAAGTACAATAAGAAAGATCACGCACTATTTTATTGTGACAACTGTCTCAACTCATTCAATTCAGAAAAGTCACTGAAAACACACATAGAATACTGCCTAAACAATGAAGCAGTGAAGGTGGAAATGCCCATGAATGAGGACGGGAGCCCAAGGTATATCACTTTGAAAAATCGCAACAGAAAGATGCAAGTCCCCTTCGTGGTATACGCGGACTTCGAGTGCTTCACGGATAAGATAGACACTTGTTCACCGGACGATAGGGAGAGCTTCACGAACCAATACCAGAAGCATAAGCCATCAGGGTTCTGTTATCTTATTAAATGTTTTAATGATGAGGTATTTGAACCTAAGCTTGTGATGCGTACAGCGAACTCATCGGAGGAAGATATCCCCAAGATGTTCCAGGAAAGCTTAGAGGCGGACATTAAGGAGATTTATAGGCAATTCAACTCCAAAAAGGGTTCTAGAATGAGGATGAGTGATGAAAGAAAATATAAGAATGCGACTCACTGCCACATTTGCGAGGGTGAATTAGGGGAGGATAAGGTGTTCGACCACTGCCATCTCACGAGCAGGTACAGAGGAGCGGCTCATAAGAAATGTAATCTAGAATTACAGGTCCCCAAGTTTTTCCCAGTTATATTTCACAACTTATCTGGGTACGACAGCCACTTATTCATAAAGAAGCTTGGGACATCGGAGGGTAAGATAGATTGTATACCCCTTAATGACGAGAAGTATACCTCATTCACAAAGGGGATTGTAGTCGATATCTTTAAGAACAAGGAGGGGAAGACGATTGAGATTAAACGCTACATTAGATTCATAGACAGTTTTAGACTCATGTCAAGTGGACTCGCCAGTTTAGTGAATAATCTATCACGAGCATCCCTGGAAAACCTGGAGAGGTCATATGAAGGAGAAAAGCTCGACTTATTGACTAGGAAGGGTGTATTCACTTACGATTGGTTCGACGGCTTTGATAAGCTACAAGTGGCTCATCTCCCGCCCAAGGAGGAATTCTATTCGAGGCTTTATGATGTTGATATATCAGGAGAGGATTATCAACATGCTGAAGTTGTGTGGGGAACCTTTGGGATGAAAACCTTCAGGGACTATCACGACCTATACCTTAAAACGGATGTACTCCTACTAGCCGATGTCTTCGAGAACTTCAGAGGTGTCTGTATGAGGAATTATGGGCTGGACCCCGTATGGTACTATACTGCACCTGGATTGGCATGGGATGCCACATTGAAGAATATTAAGGTGAAATTAGAGCTTTTGAGAGACCCAGACATGCTGATTATGATTGAGAATGGCATCCGAGGCGGGATCTCAATGACTTCTACTAGGCACGGGAAAGCCAACAATTCGTACAGGAAGGAGCACGACCCAGCCTTACCTACAAAATACATTACATATTTGGATGCAAACGGGCTGTATGGCCACGCAATGACCCAAGCCCCACCAACTCACGGTTTTGAGTGGATGGATGACCAAGACTTATTAAACTGGAGGGAACATCCATGCATATTGGAAGTGGACTTGGAATATCCCTACCAATTGCACGACTTGCACAATGATTATCCCTTAGCCCCAGAGAGACTTGACGCAAATGGAGTCGACAAGTTAATCCCGAACCTAAGGAACAAAACAAAGTATATACTTCACCACGAAACGCTAAAACAATACCTTTCTCTCTGATTAAACCTAACCAAAGTACACAGAGGTATCACATTCGAAGAGTCAGCGTGGCTAAAGACTTACATCGACTTGAACACCAGTCTTAGAGTCAAAGCGGAGAATGACTTTGAGAAGGATTTCTTCAAACTCATGAATAACTGCGTATTTGGGAAGACCATGGAGAACATAAGGAAGAGAGTGGACATTCAGTTGGTCACAAATGAACTACAGGCACGCAAATTAATCGTGAAGCCGAACTTCCACCACAGAAATATCTTTTGCGAGAATCTAACCGCGTTTCACATGAAGAAAACCAAACTTGTCTTTGATAAACCCATTTACTAAGGCTTATCAATTCTGGATCTCAGCAAAATTACAATGTACGACTTCCATTACAACTACATAAAGTCTAAATATGGAGAGAAAGCCAAGTTGTTGTTCACAGACACGGACTCTCTTACATATGACATACAAACCGAGGATTTCTACAAGGACATAAGCCCAGATGTGGAAGACAAATTTGATACAAGCAACTATCCCAAAGATCATTCATCGGGGATTGAAGTGGGGGTGAACAAGAAAGTTGGGGGCATGTTCACGGATGAAGCGGGTGGTGAACAAATCACGGAATTTGTCGGTCTACGAGCCAAACTCTACGCCTTCAAAACGGATAACCAAAGTGAAGTGAAGAAGTGTAAGGGTGTGAATAAGGCAGTTGTGAGTAACATTATAAGTTTTGAGGACTACAAGACTTGTCTTTTTAATGGCCAACCACAGAGAAGGAAGATGAACACTATTAGAAGCCATAAGCATGACATATACACGGAAACCATCAATAAAATTGCATTATCACGCGAGGATGATAAACGGGTGATAATGGAGGATGGGGTACACACATATGCACATGGCCACTTCAGAACGCTATCTTCTGAAAACTTAAAGATTTATTAATACATATATTTAAATAGGCAAAGCTGGTATGGATTATGACTCAGAGTTACCTTATTCTAGCCTTGTCCAATCATTTCAATCTTTGTTCAAGAAAGCCGATTTGGAATCCATGGCAGACTGTAAGCATGATAGTGTGTATAAGGATGATTCAGGGATTGTTAGTTGTTGTCTCTGCAGAGCTGAACTCGAATCGATGGACTACTCTAGAAAAGAATGGGGTTATAACAGTTCAGATGTTACGTGTGATATGCGAAGATCTCAACCAAAGGGAGTTCGTACTGTATTCGAGAAACATAAATTCAATGTATCTCCTATGATTATGGATATCATAGAAGCTAAGTATCAAGATTATCCAGTCTGAGGGTGATAAATTTCTTAAAGGGCAGAGTCGCGAATCTGTGGTGGCTTCATGTTTGTTTTATACATACCAATAATTTGGCGAATATCGTACGGCGGGCTACATTAGAGGTTTGTTTAGACTCAGGAAAAAAGCCATGTCAAATGGTCTAACTATCTACTTGAAAACATTCCCAGAGGCGCGAATCAACCACACTACACCAGAGAAACTTACTCCATGGATAATGAGACTTACTGGGTTGATGAATCTCATCACGAACGTATTTTGGCTACTGCTAAGTACTTTGACGCGACATCAAAGATTCTTAGTCGTAGTAATGCACATACAATTGCAGTGGGTATTGTATTCTTTTACTTATGTCTGAATCAGGAGTATAAAAATCAAATAGGTATGACAAAGCGTTCCTTCGCAAGTAAAGCTAAAATTTCGGATCTTACATTAACCAATACAGTTCGTAAAATGGTGGATATCTCAATGTTACCTCAGAATTCTATCAGGTGGTAATTCAGTACCCTCAGGTACAAACTGAAGTTCCTCGCAAACGAATCCCCGTCTTGGCCTTCCATCCAAATAGTACAAAATTGGCTGACCTGGAGAAACCACAGTTCTGGATATATCATAAACTTCAAGGCTCCATATAGGATCAGTGGCCCTCCGTTTGTCCCCACCTTCATATTCACCAGGGGCATACAAATACCGGACTTCAACGTCTGGAGGTAACCTTTTCTCAGCCAATCCCACAGGCCGCTTATACTCTGGAGGCTTAATATCAATTGCCTCTGTTTTCAAAGCTTCCTCAGGCTCTTTACCAGTGATACGGGTCGGCTCGCTATTCAGAGTCTTCATGATAGTGGGCAATCTTTTCACCCAAACTCTGGATCGGTCACCACTAACCATCTCTTGAGCGTATTGATGACTGAATAGTTTTTCACCAATAGTCCGATTGGCTCTCTCAACAAAAGCCTGAGCTCGATGGTCCCCAGCTTCAATCCGCTGGATAGTTACCCGGTGATTATTCATCAAACTTGTGACATCACCCTTGAATTCTGTACCCGGATCCGCCATTAATGTCCGCTGCCGTCTCAATTTACGGGCATAAATCCTCTCGAAGGCACTGGCGACTTCCCCACTGTCCTTCGAAGTCAATGCTTCAGCATCTTTGTACCTGGAAGCAATATCAATCACGACCAGCGCATAGCGATATGCTTTTCTTCTCACTGTATCGTGAGGAAGAAACAACAAGTCCGCTTGATGAATCTGATTGGGCTTATCCACACCCTAATGTGGTCTGGGTATATACTTAGGGGCTGGGAGATATATTTGCCACAAGGCTTGCTTCTCCAACCACTCTCTGGCGACATTTTCACTGACGTTAGCCACGCTGGCCAATTTGGGTATTGCTGAGTATCCTTTCCAATATACACCGATCGAGTAGTACAACTGACTTAAAATATTCGGATCGCTCATTTATAAACGAGATTGTGAGTATTTAAAGTGACTGCTATACCAGAAACGCTAAAACCTGAACGTATTCCTCGAGAGTCGAAGGGTTTGAAAGAGCATGCAATATTGAATCGGGTCTCATTGACTCCACCTTTAGCGAACCCAGGTCAGATCCTGTATGTCGACATCCCTAAATTGGCGGATAATGATGTGATAGTACCCGGCAGCGTTTACCTTATATTTGATCTGTACGTTTTGGGACATAAGGACAATACCTTGGTCAATAATGTGCGGAGGAACCTCGTTTCAAGGCTCAGAGTTGTCTTTGGCGGGGAGACCATTCAGGATACTCAAAGGTTCGACCTGTTCCCGACTTATCATGATTTGTACTTGCCAAAGGAGGAGCGCGGATAGGATGATAGAGGGCATCTCATCCGATAACATGCGAAAACTAAGGACGAATACCGGGGATAAGGACACTTCGGATGCAAAGGCTGTCAGGATGGCAGCGATTCATAACACTCAATATGCGATCCCCCTGGACAATCCAATTCTCCGAGATCATGGAGTCTTCTACCCAAGAGTGCTGAAAAACACACTAAGATTTGAGATCACGCCTGCACCCGTTTCTGATGTTGTAGTGTACTCAAACGCTGAAGACCCCCCAAATTACACCCTTACCAACATTCATATGGAGTATTCATCCATCATGAGTGATTATTTAGCGAGCAAGGCATTGGCCCAATACAGGATTGGTAGAGGGTTCATGTATGTGAACATAATCCTGGAAAAGACCTTCACAGTCTCCAGGCCCAATGATGGAGTCATTAACGAGAAGATAAATGTCTCCAGGAGATCCATGACGGGGATATTATGCCTCTTCATAGACAATTATGCACCGGGGACAAGGGATTCAGAGCTGTTCGTGAATCCAGGCATCACCTCAATCAGAATAAACATTGATGGGAAGCCAAATTGTCTCTATTACAATGGGATGGTACCCAGAGACTTGTGGAAATCCATAATCAAGCGTTTTGGGGTGAGTGACTCAGTTGAAGAGGCGGATTTCTATACAGACAAATTCGCGTTGTGGATTGACTTTAGGACCGATTCCGACAGTCACATCCATGGCAGTGGACTGGCTCTGAATGAAACTCGCGAAGTGGTTAAACTTCAAATCAGGCGCCGAAAGTCTGGAAGTGGCACACTAAACTGTTACATGTTCGTGGTCGCGGACGCAGTAATGGGGATTATGAATGCTGATCTAAAAGAAATAGTATATTGAGTAAGGGATGAATGAATTAAGAGACAAGATCCCGTTCAATTGTATCATTACTGGGCCCACAAACTGTGGAAAGACCCAATACCTGGTGGACCAGCTTCGAGGGCACTTTAGGGGCGCATTCGAGTATATTGTCTTGATATGCCCGACCTATACCCATAACAAGACTTACAAAGACTTTGCAAAGGGGGACAAGAGATTTTGGGTACTCTCACCAGACGCGAGCGATCAGGAAGAAATCAACAATTTGTTAACGCTTTGCTCATCGTTCTTCTCGGATGAGAATACACTCATAATCTTGGACGATTGCGCTGTGTCGAAAGACTTGAAGAAGCGGTCAAACAAATTCATCGATCTGGCCTTTTCTGGGAGGCATAACGGGATATCCGTGTGGGTTCTCACCCAGCAGCTCACGTCGATCGCGAAACCTTTCCGAGAGAATGTCGCGTGTGTGGTATCATTTTATAACCCATCCCAAATCGCGATGAAAATGTTGTTTGAGGACTATGGTGGGACTTTGGATGGGGACACGCGTAAACGGCTCGAGAAGGTACTCAAAAAGGAAAAGTATGCCAGACTGTGCTTTTGCCTACCCCATCCATTTCAAAGTTATTTAGAGATACCCACGATTTGGGTATAATCATGTCAACACCTGAAGATATATTGAATGGTGAAACATCAGTGGGTAGTACACCACCAACCAATGAGTTGGAGTCGAAGAGGGAATCCCTTTCAATCTTAGCGTGCTTGGGGTCAACGAAAGAATATACTGGTACGGATATGGACTTCAGCGATACACTAAAACTATCGGAGAAGGATGTGGAGAAGTACTACAAGAGGTACCAAGTCGTGTCTGGCAAAAAGATCGCTGATGGGTTGGTGGACTCATCATTTCAGTTGATAGCCCAAGTTGTGAGCAAGTTCGTACAAATAGATGACCAGGAAGCTCTTGTTAGTGACTGGAAGAACGACCAGTTAATACTAAAGGAGATCTCAGAGCTATCTGGGTTACTTGTACTGAAAGGTGGTAGACTCACAGCATTACTATCAGCACTCATTCACGTTGCCAAGCACTTCAAATTAAGTGAGCCTAGTGAGCCAGTCAAATTAGTTCTAGCACAGCCTGAGCAGTAAACAGTAAACATTAAGACTACTTGAAACTCCTAATAGAACACCTATTAGGAGACTTAAATTTGACTAATATGATGATTTTGGATGGGAGAAATCGACTTAAAGAAAGGCCTGACTTTAGGTACAAGCATACAAAAGCAAAGAGAGATATGTCAAAATCGAACATATTGAGAACACATTTCATCCCTATTAATGACACTGACTTTGACTGGGGCTCCATAATTGTGGAGAAACCCATAAGGAATAAAAGTAATGGTTCTTGCTTCTAAAAAGTCTTTGTAAAGAGTAAGGATGGTCATAAAAAGCAAGTCTCCTTTGAATTGGAAAAGCAAGACATATGGAACGTATCATACGGTTACCAATATGGGAAGCCAAGAAAGGATGAATTTATCAATGGACTACCGGTAAGATACCCAATGACTTCATTTATAACGGTTAATGAGCCTACCAAGAAAGAAGAAGAGACCATCGGGAGGTTTAACAAAATCAGAGACATTATAGCGGGGAGTCTTAGGAATTTTTATTCCGACGAAGAAATTGCTAAGATCATGCCCAGTCTCAGTAATAGCAAGATTAAGAAATCTGCGTTGGAGAAAGAACCAGGTGATTTAGTCAAGCCATCATACATTTATCCTGAAGATTACCCATCAAAACCAGTGAATGCGTACCTTAATCTTAAGACTAGTGGGTCTGGTAGTAAATTAAAATCATACACTACTTTTAGAGGTCGTAAAAAGGGTGAGACCTATGAAGACTACTTAAGTGGAAAAGAATCCACGAAGTCATGTGCGCGTATATCATTACGATGGGAAGGTATATACTTTGGTGGACATGGTTCAACTGACTATATAGCATCTGCACGTTTTTTTATCCAATCAATCAATCTTAGTAAACCTATGGTAGAATTCGAACCAATACCATATGAGGAAGATGTGTTTGGCTCTGATTATGAGGATGATGAAGAAGAAGTGATATTTGGTGAGGCTAAGGATGTAGAGAGTCTATTAACTTAGGAGTAGAAACCAAAGTCTACCACTAGAAGATCGGAGGGTATAAGATGATTCTTGGATCCATTTAGTATTATTAAATCTCCTAATAACACTCATATTAGGAGATTTAAAGGTTACTCATAATGGTAGTAAAACATGTCTGAGCAAAACATTGAGCAAATCACAAAGGAGCCCGCCAACCAAGTCAAAATTAAGGACCCCAATAGAGTGAAAGCTGGAAAGAAAATATCAGCTGACAATAAAAAGGCTAGGGAAGCTTTGAAGCGGTAGGAAGAGAGAGAGGCTAAGGCCCGCCAAGATGAGAAGGATGAGGTCGCTTCAATGGACATTAATGCCTGGATACCTAGTTTGTCCTTCCAAAATGTGTTAACACTCGGTTCCATCGGGTTCGCTGCATATCTCTTATTCTTCACGAGATATAAGAGTAAGATAGCTGACTTGCGTGTACCAGCTCCCACCTTCAACCCCCCTCCCGTCAAAAACATCGATGAGACCATGAGAGTGGCCGCCCAAGAAAATAATTTAAAAGATGGGTGGCTGTAATCCATAAAATGGCTGATAACAAGCTCGTAAAGACTGTTACTGATTCTGCAGTCCTCGTGGGGCTCGTCGCCGCTGTGGGTTATGTGGGCAAAAAGGCCCTGAGAGAATCGTTCATTGGCGATCCATCGTCCAGTATCATGAATTATGGCAAATGGGTCGCTGTTTTGGCGGCAAGCATCTATCTCAAAACTTACTTAGAGGACCAGAAGATACTACCCAGTAACTAATGGCGAGTATAGCGATCATGCTTGGTGGGGCATTACTCAATGCAACAGCCTTCATTGGTGGGAATTATATAGCAAAGGCCCTCAGTGGGTCATCATCCACTGATCTCCAACTCGAAAGGGAGAGGCATGACAAAGCAATGGAGCAATACCAGAAAGATTATGCTGAGTACCAGGAAAAGAGGCTGGCTTATATTAACTTTATGAATAAGAGGAAGGGTGATGCGAACCAGGCCTCTGAGAACATATCAAAGACGGATGAAGCGCTGAAATTGTACAGTCAAATGGGCAATCCTCCCAAGTTCTCTGACTATTACCGACCGAATGGAGACCAAAGAATGAAAGAGATGGCTTATGTCTCCGGTGGGATGTTAGCCCTGGGATACATCACGAGCAAGTGGTTGTGATCAAAACTAATTTAGAAACTTCCATATTGGACTTCAAATATGGAAGTTGATCCTGAGCTCGATCCGACTAAACTAAATGAACCAGGGGCCACTGGTGGTGATGATGGGGATGAAACGCTTTATCTTAGCCCAATAGCCACAAAGACATCCACCACTCGTGTTGACCCTGATATGGAAGAAACATCATTCACGGGAGATAATTTCGGTGAAACAGTCCCATTGGTGGAAGAAATGGAAGCCGACCGAGATGAAGCTTGGGCTAAGATCAGAGCAAGATTCCCCAAAGTTGATACTTCCAAGTTTACAGCTGGTCTGAATCAATTCAAGCAAGTGATTGTGAAATTGATTAGATCTAATTCCGTGCCTCACGAGTTCTTCAAAGGCGATGAAGTGAATCATAAATTGCCAGATACCATAAAGAATAGCCTCGGGCCAAGCGCAGCCGAGATTGTGGAAGCTAATGATGGTCAGATAACGAAGAAAAAGGGGGCCCTCACCAAACTGAAGGAGATGCTAAGATTCCATCGAGACAAGCCACTGAAAACCCCAGAGGAAGAAAGGCAAATAGAGGATCTCGAAAGGCAAGTTGGTGAACAGGAGAGAGAGATAAGTAGCCTGGAGGAGGAGAATGAGCAAATCCAGGCCTAGAACGAATGTCATTGCGAGAGCGGGTGAAAGCCATCTTCAAGAAATATGGATTCACACTATTTGCTGTTGTGAGTGCCGTTAGTGTGGTCATTAGCGTTATCGTGTCTAACTTCTCCAAAGGGCTCTCGAAATTGGGAAAAAGCGTTGGGGACGGGCTAAAGACAATCGGTAAGAAACTGGGTGAGATATTGCCTGGAATGGTGGGGGCGATCGTGAGCTTTCTGTTCAAGACTGCCGGGGAGGTCATTTCATTCCTGGGGAAGAACGCTTGGCTATTGATAGTCGCGGTTGTAGTGTACTTCATAGAGCAATTAAAGAAGAGGCATCGTTGAATATAAATGTGGAGCTATTGCGTCAAAGAGAGAAAGGAGACTGAATGCGTGCCTGGTAGTGAAACATACACCAAAACCTGCAAGGGTAGGTATATGATGAAGTGGCAAAACTGTAAGCTCCTCCCCAAAGAGCCTAACTCTGACCGATCAGTGGTATTCCATCTCAGCCATTGATTTTGATGACTTCACCAGTGATGTCACAGGGATGCTGACTTCTTTGGATATATACGTGTCTAATACCAAGAAGTTCACTGCTAATGTGCGGAACGTGTTCACATCTCAAGTCGTTACTTTCAAGTCTGGCAAACAGAGTCGAAAGTGGTTGAACGCGCCCGATATGAATTATTGGCCGCAACAACTGAACTTTGCAGTGTGGTGTGCGACCTCTGGATGTGGGATCAGTCCCTTCGAAAGTCTGAACTATCCCAAAGTCGTGAACAGCTTTGTTAAGTTTCACGTTTACTTCACCATAAGGCGGATATTGTACGAATTGAGTGTGCCGCTGCCTGATGAACAACCATTTGCCATAGCGAACAATCCTTACAGTAAGGTTGCTTACCAAAGATTGTGCGCTGAATTCGAGATCGCGAATGATTCTGATTTCAGATGGAAAGGCGGGCGAAACGGTGGTCTGGGTGATATCTTCCTGGATTATGGAGCTGGGTATCATGGACGGGGTGGAGGATTCCAAAATGTTCACGTGATACGGAATTACGATGAAGAGGCAAATCAATGGCCGGGAGCGGAGGGTAAATTCTCGGATGATGGGGGTAAGAAGGAAAAGGGGGATCTCATCTCGTTCATTCGGAATGATGATTTCGCTGGGTACAAGTATGCTTGGTTCATACCCACGAGTAGTGCTGGATATTGACCAAGGCTGGACTGGGGAGATTGCATCGATCTGTTGAGGCTTTCGTTTACTGCGTGTTAGGCTCCCAAGTTAATACTCGAAACTCGATTGTGGGCACTGGCTGCGGGGCGATTGAGACACAACAAGAATTCTTAGCTCTATTCGAGAGCAGTGTGATCGAGAATGACATATCAAGCTCAGTTCAAAGGTACCAGCTCGCCACTCAGGAAGCGAAGTTAAGATTAGATCTGGCGATTTCAGCATTCAAAATATTTAATGATCTCATCAGTGCTTCAAGCATAGAGCCATTCACATCACTTTAGCTGCATCAAATAGGTTTTCTTTGACAAATTTGTAATCTTTAATTGGCTGCCAAAGTTGTGTTACTAATACCTAAACGTTTCTTCTCATCTTGTTCAGGCTTGCAAAATATTTGTGGACTACTAAATTAAGTAATCATCAGTCTTTTAATAATACCAAGGAGACAGAGAGCTTTGGCTAGTACAGTTTCTGCATTTGCTAAGGAAAAAAGGTTCAATTGCAGAATCAAATGCAGTGGCTTCAAAGGAGTAGAATTAAAATACTGTCAAAAACAACAATGGCCATGGATTAATTGATATTTCCTTCTGTTAAGGAGAATTTCTAAGCCAGTGGTAAGATTCTATGGTACATTATTGTAGTAATTAATATCCAAGCATGAAAACTATCCCCAGCTAACTTTGTGCTTGCATGGTAACTTGTTACAAATTCTAAGAAGTTAAATTCATTTCTTACAAAGCCAAGTAGAATCAGATGCTTACACATTTTGCCATTCAAATTAAGTATAGTTAAGAGGCTAGCAGCTGTACCAGCTAAAAACTAAAACCTTCTTTTAAAAAGATAGTGCAGGTATTGAGCTGGATAATGAGTAGTTGCATTTGGCCGATTCTGGCGCAAAAGGGCGTGGTCATTTTTTTTCCGGGGACTGGACCGAGCTCGGTCAGAATTTTTTGGGTGTGGTCAAAAATGTTGGGTCTCAACTTGTTCGAGTTTTGGTCGATGATTTTTTTGTCGATTTCGATTTTTTGTTTGGGAGTGTCAAGGTGACAAAAATGTATCTTTGTGGGGGGTGGGGTGGGGGAAGCGGGTAGGGGAAATCCCATCGGAAAATCCAATAAAATTTAATGCTTGTTTATATTAGAGCATATTTGTTACTTGAACCGAGTAACAAATACCCAAGACTTAATATTAATTAAGAGGGACTTAGATGAAACTCTAGTCAATTCTAGATAATATTCTTAGATTCTACAAGTATTCATGTAGACTGCATACTAGAAAGTCTCGATTTTTGTTGATATTTCTGTGGACTATTCTAATTTTTTGTTAAGCATTCTAATAGATGATTTCCTAGTACATCTCTTGGATTTTCAATAGAGGATTTGCTTCAAATTTAAATTCTGAACATCCATAACCGCATCAGAAACCAAAAACATATAACATGTAATGATTCCAGTTCCTCCTTTTTCACGATCTATTTCAAGTGTCACACCAGTATAAATATCATTTAGTAATAACCATTACCATGAATTTTATTATCGGGATAGGATCTCAAATCGATCCACAAAGCGAATGTGTCCATGTAGAAATCTTCCTCTTTGATAGAATCATTCAATCCAAAGCGTTTAATAGCTGATCTCCATAAATCAATAAATAAATATTGATGGATGTGATTTCTGGATTCACAAAAGTCTCAGAATCTCTATTTCCTGGGCCGGGTTGTTCGAAGCAGGATTAAGATAACCCAGGGTTAGTGCGAAATTCAACTGCAGATTTGAGAGCTTATAAAGCAGATTCAGTACAATTCTTTTTGAATACAATTTGATGATTGTATGCTCTGAAAAAAATAGAGAAAGTTATCGGGGAAAACGCTTTTTAAAAAGAGGAAAAGAAACCCGGGTTAAAATTTAACCCTGGATTAGCGCTAATCAGCTTTCGAACAACCGGCCCCTGGTGTATAGCTATTTGTGAATAGGCAAAGGATACCCGTCATGGATCTTCTGGGAATATTCACATGTTTAAAAATTTTATCATCATTAGGTCTTGAAATTTTAAACGTTTTGTGTAAGAGAATGTCTTCGTAAGTGAATGTTTTCCCCACTTTGTAGGAAGCTAGTGCCTGAGTCGTCAAATAATTACTTAATATGCATGAATACTCCAACTCAATGTTAATCACTCTATAATTTGGAGGTTCTTCAGCATTCGAGTAAACGACAATATCATCAACTGATGCTAGTGTAATTTCAAATTCTAGTGAGTCATTATTAAACGCTCTATTATAAAACACACCATGATCCTTGAGAATGGGATGATCTAGAGGTATTGCATACTTAGTGTTATGAATCGCAGCAAGATTAACCTCCTTTCTATTTGAAGTGTTTTTATCACCGGCATTTGTTCTAAGTTTACGCATATTTTCAGAAGAGATGCCTTGCTCAACCTATCTCTACGCTCCTTCTTTGGTAAATGCAAATCATGATACGTCTGGAATACATTGAATCTCTCAGTATCTTGTATAATTTCTCCACCGAATTTAACTATAAGTCTGGAGATGAGATTTCTCCCCACATTATTGACTATAGTATTGTCTTTATGTCCTGAGACATTCAGATTGAAGGTGAGATATACACTACCTGGAACTAACATAAGATTCTCTGATAATTTCGGAATTTCAATGTATAGTGTTTCACCAGGATTAGCAGATGAAGGATTGAATGTGATTCGATTCAATGATGTTTTCGCTTTCAAACCCCCCAATTCTCTAGGAAAACGATTTGGTTCAAGAATTTCTGATATAGTAGTCATTTTATATATATAATCAGAATAATCTTTAAAATGTTTAGAAACATTACTTATTCTACCACTCTTATTGGACTTAGATGTTCTAGGAAATCATCTATTAGAATGCTTAACAAAAAATTAGAATAGTCCACGGAAATATCAACAAAAATCGAGACTTTCTAGTATGCAGTCTACATGAATACTTGTAGAATCTAAGAATATTATCTAGAATTGACTAGAGTTTCATCTAAGTCCCTCTTAATTAATATTAAGTCTTGGGTATTTGTTACTCGGTTCAAGTAACAAATATGCTCTAATATAAACAAGCATTAAATTTTATTGGATTTTCCGATGGGATTTCCCCTACCCGCTTCCCCCACCCCACCCCCCACAAAGATACATTTTTGTCACCTTGACACTCCCAAACAAAAAATCGAAATCGACAAAAAAATCATCGACCAAAAATCGAACAAGTTGAGACCCAACATTTTTGACCACACCCAAAAAATTCTGACCGAGCTCGGTCCAGTCCCCGGAAAAAAATTGACCACGCCCTTTTGCGCCAGAATCGGCCAAATGCAACTACTTAATGCTTCAATACAGTTCTCTCTATCCAGTGTCACACTGGTTAAGAATTTTGCTCGATCAACTAGCCACACACAAGAGAAAGATTGGAAACTCCTAAAAATAGTCTAATTGCAGTAGAAGAAAGACTGTCAGCAAAAATCCAAGACATAACCTCAGGTAGGCTGAAGGATACTGCATTTGCTCCTACTTGTATCATTCAAAACCCTGAAAATCAATGTTAATTCAAATTTCATCCTCTGGGTAAGAAAATGCAGAACTTGGAAGAAAAAAAAACATGCAGCTCTGTAGTAGTAGCAAAGTGGGCATTCTGGCGCAATCGATTTTTTTCGGGTCGAGTTGTGATTTTTGTGTCAATTATTTTTCAAATTTTTTTTTCGAGTCTTGTGAAATTTTTGAGTCGATGATTTTTTTCAGGTCTATCGATTTTTGTGTCGATGATTTTTTTTCGATTTCTGTTTTTTAGTTTGGGTGTGGTCATGAATAATTAATTAGTTATGGGGTGTCAAAAATGTATCTTTGTGGGGGGTGGGGTGAGTAGTGGGGTGGAGGGGAGGGGAGCGAGGAGTGTCAAATATTCAAAAATTATTTTGGGATGGTGTAGCGATTGGTACGGATTTGGAGAAATGAGTGAAGTGAATAATTTGATGAATGGTAATAAAATATTTCATGCTATTGAGTGGGGCTACCTCGTTAGTAGAAATTTAGGCATTCGCGAAGAGAGTTCAGTAGACAAAGAGTTTGTTTATGATATTTTTCGAAAGTGGTTAAGATTTAGAGGCATTGATTATGGAGACAACTGGGTGTTTTACGTTAGTTATTTTGAAAATTACTGGATAGATTATGTGCATTCTTTTACGGATATTGTGACATATAAGGTACGACATAAAAAGAAATTTGACCGATGTATTAATGAGCTAGTATATGAGGCTAATAGGAGAATACACAAGCGTAGTTTCTACAATGATTTATGGGAAGAGTTAATGTTTGTAGCATGGCATCCAACTAGGATTCTGGATTGGTGTATTGATGTAAAAGAGTCGAAGAAGTTGAAAGAGCGTTGGGGGATCATTTATTAGTAATAAATAGAGAATACATTTGTAACATGAATCGTGTTACAAAAGTATAAAAGTTAAATAAGGTGTTAAGTAGTATAGTGATTGATTTTAAGGATTATCATTTGTTAATCCAATGATGTTATGGAGAACTTACCAGTGAAAGAGTTGAGGTCAATAGCTAAAGAAGCTGGGGTAAAGGCTGGTGGATTCAGAAAGGCTGCATTACTCGAAGCGTTATCAGATGTTCAACCCGAGAATTTGACAGTGAATGCACTGAGAATCATAGCCAAGAAGATTGGTACCCAAGGCTATGCCAAGATGAGGAAAACAGAACTAATTAATGTTGTTGGATCCCCACGAGTATCTGAAGCTAATGTTCCAATTTCTAGTCCAATTAGACCCACAAGAACAAAGCCCGCTCGCGCCTCATATAGAAGGGCCATTGATTTAGCTAAGAATGAAATTAATAAGACCATAGATTGGATAGGATCTAATGTTACAGAACCAACTAAGAGGGCCGTTACTAAGAGATTAAGAAACCTTAGGAAAAAGGTAACTGGTATTCTCGAAGATGAACCTGACTATTTTATCCCTGAAAGACATGAAACGGCTCTGAAAGGGTTTTTGAATACCTATATAGTAAAGGGTAGAAGTGGCTATAATCCAACTTCATTCCTTAATTAGCAATGTTAGATCAGAATTCTATGTTTTGATGCGTAAAGAGAAGAAGCCATTCAAGATGAAGTGTATTTTTTCATGTGGCTTCATAAGGAGGAATAACCAGGATAATCGTGTTATTGAGCAGAGTCAAGGTCATTTTTATTCACAGATGGAGACAGTAACAGCTTCAACAAACACATTTACTATGTTTGATAATATCAAAGCTAGATTGATTGAATTGGTAGAGAAATATGAGAATGAGCGTTCTGGATGGGTATTTGACCATGTTGTGGATTTTCGTATCCACATAAACCCATTTCAACCGTTTTCTGGAACTTCATATATTAAACTATCCCCTAAATTAGCTGCTAAGAAGGCAATCATAAATGTTAAGAATGAAGAAGACCAGGAGTGCTTCAAATGGGCAGTGACATCTGCTGTGTTTCCAAGGGAGAAGGATGCTGGAAGATTAAACAAAGTGATGAGAGAAAACTCAGAGAAGCTCGATTGGTCAGGAATAGAGTTTCCAGTTTCAGCACTTGGTACAACCCAGATAGATAGATTCGAAAGACAGAACTCATATGGGATCAATGTTATTGGATATGAGAAAGGTGAACCAACTCTAATCAGGCGTAGTAATAAGTCAGGAGTACCAAAAATAAATCTACTCTTAATATCAAATGATGAGACAAATCACTACTGCTGGATCAAGAATATGTCAAGACTTGTCGAGTATAATAAACATCATGGTACTCGTTTATATTGTGATAACTGCCTAAACTCATTCAATTCTGAAAAGTCGCTGGATACGCACATGGAGTATTGCCTAAACAATGAAGCAGTGAAAGTACAGATGCCTATGAATGAGGATGGGAGCCCAAGATACATTACTTTCAAAAATCATAAGAGAAAGATGCAAGTGCCATTTGTGGTCTATGCAGATTTTGAGTGCTTCACGGAGAAGATAGATACTTGTTCACCGGATGATAGGGATAGCTTCACGAATCAATACCAGAAGCACAAGCCATCAGGTTTCTGTTACCTTATCAAGTGTTTTGATGATGAGGTATTTGAGCCCAAGTTAGTGATGCGTACAGCCAACAGGTAGGTACAGAGGAGCAGACAATAGGAAATGCAATCTAGAATTCAAGGCTCCTAACTTCTTCCCAGTCATATTCCACAATTTGTCTGGATATGACAGTCACTTGTTCATCAAGAAGATGGGGGTATCAGAGGGTAAGATAGATTGTATCCCACTCAATGATGAAAAGTACATCTCATTCACAAAGGAGATTGTGGTTGAAACTTTCAAGAAGGAGGCAGAAGGGGATGAGGAGGAGGGTAAGGAGGTTCGGATTAAACGCTCCATTAGATTTATAGATAGTTTTAGATTCATGGCAAGTGGTCTAGCCAGTTTGGTTGATAACTTACCAAAAGAGTCTCTGGAAAATCTTGAGAGATACTATGAAGGAGAAAACTTTGACTTATTGGTTAGAAAGGGTGTATTTCCATATGTTTGTTTTTATGGGTTTGATAAGTTACGTGTCTAGTCTACCAGCTAAGGAGGAATTCTATTCGAGACTTTATGATGTTGATATATCAGATGAGGATTACAAACATGCTGGAAACGTGTGGGAAACTTTTGGGATGGAAAACTTTAGGGATTACCATGATTTATATCTTAAGACAGATGTAATCTTATTGGCTGATGTCTTTGAGAACTTCAGAGGTGTCTGTATGAGAAATTATGGGTTGGATCCTGCATGGCATTTTACTGCACCTGGATTGGCTTGGGATGCTACATTGAAGATAACCAAGGTGGAATTGGAGCTATTGAGAGATCCAGATATGCTAATTATGATCGAGAATGGAATCAGAGGTGGTATCTCAATGATCTCCACTAGGCATGGGAAAGCCAACAATCCATATATGAAGGAATATGATTCAGAATTGGCTACAAAGTACATCACATATTTAGATGCGAATGGACTTTATGGCCACGCAATGACCAAGGCTTTACCAACTCATGGTTTTGAGTGGATGGATGATCAGGAGTTATCAGATTGGAGAGACCATCCATGCATATTGGAGGTGGATTTGGAATACCCACTCCAGCTACTTTATTTACACAATGATTATCCATTAGCCCCGGAGAGATTGGATGTGGAAGGTGTTGTTAAGTTAATTCCTAATTTGAGGGATAAGAAGAAGTATATATTACATCATAAAGCACTGAAACAGTATTTATCTTTAGGATTAAATTAATCAAAGTACACAGAGGGATTAAATTCGAAGAATCGGAGTGGTTAAGGTCCTACATTGATTTGAACAATAGTCTTAGAGCTAAAGCTGAGAATGATTTCGAAAAAGATTTCTTCAAATTAATGAATAATTCAGTATTTGGTAAGACTATGGAGAATATTAGGAAGAGGGTGGATATTCAGTTAGTCACTAATGAGAAGAAAGCACGTAAATTGATTGTGAAGCCAAACTTTCATCATAGGAATATATTCTGTGAGGAATTGACTGCTTTTCATATGAAGAGAACGAAACTTCTTTTTGATAAACCCATTTACTTAGGACTGGCTATTCTGGATTTGAGTAAAATAACCATGTATGATTTTCACTACAATTACATAAAGCCAAAGTATGGAGATGATGCCAGATTGCTGTTCACAGATACGGATTCCCTAGCTTATGAGATACAGACTGAGGACTTCTATAATGACATAAGTCCAGATGTGAGGGATAAATTTGATACCAGCAACTATCCCAAAGATCATCCATCAGGAATTGAAACTGGAGTGAATAAGAAGGTTGGAGGTATGTTCAAGGATGAAGCTGGCGGTGAACAGATAACAGAATTTGTGGGTTTAAGAGCCAAACTATATGCCTTCAAAACGGATAAACAGGTTGAAGTGAAGAAGTGTAAGGGTGTAAACAAGGCAGTGGTGAGTAAGAGTATAAGTTTCAAGGATTATAAGAATTGTCTTTTCAGTGGTAAATTTCAGAGAAGGAAGATGAATACCATAAGGAGTCATAAGCATGACATCTACACTGAAACAATTAATAAGATTGCATTATCACGCGAGGACGATAAACGTGTGATAATGGAAGATGGTGTAAATACTTATGCACATGGTCACTTCAGAACGCTAGAAGGTGGTGATTTCGTGTCTTGGGGTACAAATTTAAGCTCCTCACGAACAAATCCCCGTTTTGGACCCCCATTCAAATAGTACAAGACTGGTTGACCCGGTTCGATTATGGTTCTGGCTAAATCATAAACCTCAAGGCTCCATATGGGATCAGTAGCCCTTCGTTTGTCCCCACCTTCATCTTCACCAGGGGCATATAGATATCTGACTTGAACATCTGGAGGTAATCTCTTCTCATCCAATCCCACAGGTCGCTTATAGTCTGGAGTTTTAGTGCCAATCGATTCCATTTTCAAAGTTTCTTCAGGCTCTTTACCAGTAATACGGGTTGTCTCACTATTCAAAGTCTTCATGATGGCGGGCAATCTGTTCACCCAAACTGTGGATCGATTATCACTAATCATCTCTTGAGCGTATTGATGGATGAATAACTTCTCACCGAGAGTTCTATTGGCCCTCTCCACAAAAGCCTGAGCTCTATGATTCCCAACTTCACTACGCTGGATTGTAACTTGATGCTTATTCATAAGATTTGTTACATCACCCTTGAATTCTGTTCCTGGATCCACCATTAATGTTTGTGGCCACTTCAATTTACGGGAATAAATCTTTTCAAAGGCATTAGCAACTTCAGCACTCTCCTTCGAGGTCAATGCTTCAGCATCCTTATACCTTGAAGCAATATCAATCACAACTAAGGCATAGTGGTATGTTTTTCTTCTCACTGTATCATGAGGAAGAAATAATAAGTCCGCTTGATGAATCTGATTAGGCTTATTAACTCTCCAATGTGGCCTGGGTATATACTTGGGGGCTGGGAGATATATTTGCCACAAAGCTTGCTTCTCCAACCACTCTTTGGCAACCTTTTCACTAACCTTGGCTGCTTTGGCTAATTTGGGTATGGCCGAGTATCCTTTCCAGTATCCATCCGTGGAGTAATATAATCGACTTAAAACATTAAAATCACTCATTTATAAACAAGAATATAAGCATTTTAAAATGACTTCTATATCAAACATTCTTGATCCTAATCATATTCCAAGGACTACTGGAGGGTTGAAGGCGGAAACTTCATTGAATAGGGTCACGCTGAATCCATCATCAGCCGAACCTGGCGAGACATTATACATTGAAATCCCAAAATTGAGTGAGAATTTAGTGATTGTGCCTGGTAGTGTCTTTTATATATAACATAACTTTTGATATGGTTGTAACCGGGCACAAGGACAACACTCTTGTTAATAATTTGGGAAGGAATCTAATTTCACACTATAAAGTTTTATTGGGGGGTGAAATAATAGAGGATCTTAGTAGATTTGATTTATTCAAAACTTATCATGATTTGTTTTTGTCGGAGGCAGATCGTGAGAATAGATTGAGACAGGGTATATCTGATGTTAATATAAGGAAAATTAGAACCAATGCAGGGAACAAAGATACATCAAAAGCAAGACATAATACCTTAGCTACGATTCATAACACTAGATATGCTATTCCATTAGATCACACAATCCTCAAAGATCATGGAATATTTTACCCAAGAGGATTACCACATCCACTTAGATTTGAATTAACTTTAGCTAAAGTTTCTGATGTTGTAGTTTATTCAACCAGTGAAACACCTGCAAATTATAAATTAATAAATATGGAAATGGAATACCAATGCATATCGAGTGATTCTTTAGCAGGAAAGGCTGTTGCGTCCTACAAATCTGGGAAAGGATTCACGTATGAAAAAGCACTTCTTCACAAAACTTTTACAATCTCTGAGGCTAATGATGCTGTGATAAATCAGCATATCAATGTACCAAGGAAATCCATGACTGGTATACTATGTATTTTTACTGCTCCACATGTAGAAGGTCTTAGGGATTCTGAGATTTTTGTAAATCCAAGGATCACATCAGTCAAGATTGACATAGATGGGGTGCCAAACAAAGTTTATTTGAAAGGTATGATGGCGACTGATTTGTGGCAATCCATAATTAAGCGAGTTGGTCTTGGTGATTCAATTAAGGAATCTGACTTCTATACAGATAAATTCGCTTTGTGGATTGATTTGAGGACTTATCCAGATAATGATATCCATGGAAATGGTTTGTATATTATTGCTACTCGTGATGGTGTGACTTTAGCAATTAAGAGAGAAAAGGTAGGAACTAGAGTTCTTACATGCTACATGTTTGTTGTTGCTGACGCTATAATGGGCATTAGGAATGGCGGTCTAGAGGAGATAGTATATTAGACCGTCATATGTTTTCTTCTCACATTCTCATGAGAAGAAACATTAATCTAAAGGAGTTAATGTATTGAGTAATGATGAATGAACTCAAAGATATGATTCCATTCAATTGCATCATAACTGGTCCCACGAATTGTGGAAAGACACAATACATAGTGGAACAGCTTCGAGGTCATTATAGGCAAGTATTCGATTATATTATATTGATTTGTCCAACATATGCTCATAACAAGACTTATAGAGGCTTTGCAAAGGGGGATAAACGATTCTTTGTACTCTCACCAGATGCGAGTGATCATGACGAAATCAACAATTTGTTGATGGATTGCTCATCGTTCTTCTCAGATATGAATGCACTCATAATATTGGACGATTGTGCCGTTTCAAAGGATTTGAAGAATAGATCCAACAAATTCATCGATTTAGCGTTCTCTGGGAGACATATAGGGATATCAGTGTGGGTTCTCACTCAGCAGCTCACATCTATAGCCAAACCATTCCGTGAAAATGTAGCTTGTGTGGTTTCATTCCATAATCCATCACAAACAGTGATGAAGATTCTTTTCGAGGAATATGGTGGAGACCTGGATGCTGAAACTTGTAAAAAATACAAGAAGCATCTTAAGAATGAAAAGTATGCCAGGCTCTGCTTCTCACTTAGACATCCATTCCAAAATTATTTAGAGATACCGGCTCTTACGGCATAATCATGACAACTCTCGAAGATATCATGAATGGTGAAACAGTTGTAAATGATCAGGCAATAAACACTAGTGATGATGATTTGAAATCTAAAAGAGAAGAACTTTCGATATTAGCGTGTCTAGGTTCTACGAAGGAGTATATTGGTATGCAAATGACTCTGTCTGATATACATAAATTATCAGAAAAGGATGTTGAAAAGTACTACAAGAGATATAAGATGGTGTCTGGTAAGAATCTAGCTGATGGACTAATAGATTCTCCTTTACATCTATTAGCTAAATTAGTTAATTGGTGTCTTAGTAGTTATGGTGGAATAGATGACTTTGAGGCTCTAGTAGATGATTGGAAGAATAACCAATTGGTTAAACAATGGCTATCAGAAGTTTCTGGTTCAATAGTAGTAAAGGGTGGAATAGCTGCTACATTAATAATAATAGCTATTACCACCATTAAGCACTTCAAACTAAGAGAGCCTACTACTGTTGATGATTCAACTAATACAGATCAAGTTGGAGTTGATACTGTCCGGTAATACAAAAATTTAAAAATTAAGTTGTTCGTGCCAGGAATGTGTATACGCAACAGAAAGCAAACAACATGTCACAATCTTCTGGTTCATCTTCTTATTCATCATCATTGAAAACTCGTTTTGTGCCAATTGACGACACTGATTTTGATTGGGATTCTATTATTATAGAACCTCCCGTGAAGCGTGGTCAGTGGTCTTATTCAAAGGTTTTTGTGAAAGATGAAGATGGGGAGAAAATGCATCTCTCCTTCCAATTAGCGAATTGGAATATAGAAGGCCTGTTTTATCACCATAAATATAATAAACCAAAGACTAATGAAAACATAGATGGTATTAATTTTCCTTACAATTTGTATTGTGATGATGATGAAACTAGAGATAGAATTGATGCTATTATAGATAAAATATCTGAGGCTCTTCAAAAATTCTATAATGATGATGACATTAGGAAAAATATGCCTGATATAAGTAAAAGTAAATGTAAAATGTTGAATGAAAATCCAATTGATTTGGTTAAACCGCCATACAAAACAGATACTAAAGGCGATTCTATATGGCTTAATTTTAATACCAGCGGATCAGGTTCTGATTTGAAATGCCATACTTCATTCAAGGGCCGTAGAAGGAATGACAGCTATAGTCAATACATTCATAAAAAGGGAGACAAAAGCACTAGATCATGTGCAACCATTTCAGTAAGATTGAATAAAATATCTTTTGGGCCATATGCAAAAGATTACATTGCATCATTTAAACTTACAGTTAAATCAATTAAACTGAGTAAACCTATTGAATTTGTACCTGAAGAAAAATATGATGAGGAAGATGATTTCGGAGATCTTGGTTTTGAAGATGATGAAGAAACAAGTGAGGATGAGGATGAACCTGCTGAATTTACAGAAAAGAATGGGGATGATCACCATGTAGAGGTGGAAACTCCATCAAAAAGGTATTGGGAATTGTTGGGGGATAGGAAGAAGAAGAGTAGTAGAAAATAAACCAATAAGATGAATTAATATAAGGTTAGTAATAAGGGGTATTGGTGGTAGTCAATAGTTTCCTAGTATGACTCTTACTAGGAGACTTAGAAGTTATACTAGATTAACTCATAACATGTCTGAAGAAGTGCAAACTGAACAAATTACTAGAGAGCCTTCTGTCAAAACAAAGGTCAAAGACCCTAAGAGAGTGAAAGCTGGTAAAACATTATCAGAAAAAAATAAGAGGGCTGGAGAAGCTCTGAAGCGTGAGGAGGAAATGGAAAAGGAGGAAAGGGAAAAGGAGGAAAGGGAAAAGGAGGAAAGGGAAAAGGAAAGGGATAATAGCCCTGATAACAAATCTGGAAAGGATTGGATACCGAATATGTCATCCCAAACTATTCTGATTATAGGTGAAATTAGCCTCGCCGCCTATGCCTTATTCACAAACTATAGAGATAGAATAGCTGATTTGCATATACCAACACCAACTATTACATTTAATCCGCCACAGCCCAGAATCATAGACAATAATGTAAGTCAGCCCGTCAAAGAAGAAAAAGAAGAGGAAAATAGCTTAAAAAGTAGGTGGATGTGATTCATAAATGGCTGAGAATAAGCTCGTAAAGACAGTTAGTGACTCTGTAGTGCTCGTTGGATTGTCGACTGGGATGGACTGGCTGGCCAAAAAGGCTCTTCGGGAGACATTCACCAGTGACCCATCGACCAGTATCATGAATTATGGTAAATGGGTGGTTGTATTGAGTATAAGCATGTATGCTAAAACCTATTTAGAGGATCAAAAGATATTACCTAAAAGTTTTGAATATGAGTGATATTAATAAATTCCAAAGAGATTCGCTGAAACATGTTAGAACTTCATTTAGAGTTGCTTTGTATCATAAGCAACAAATGGAAGAAAATCAAGGCTATTCTCATTTAATCCCAATTCCTGGATTACCTCCAACAGATGTTATTGTGGACTGGTATCATGAACTTGATTCAAATCATGAACTTAGGCGTAATGAGCCGAAACTTGAAAATTACATAACATACATAACAAACGAAGAAGTGGATGAGGAGGCTAAAAATCGATTCAATAACGATCTATTGCGTCATATCAAAATAATGTTTAGGACTGGTTTGTATATGGAACAACTAAAAGAAGAAGGGTATGATGAGACCCCACCTCCTAGACTACCTTCAACAGATTATATTTTGAATTGGTATTATAAATGATCTCGATCCAAATCATGAACTTAGGCGTAATGAGCCGAAATTCAAAGATTATTTAACAGATAAAGAGAAGAAGATCATCAAATCAATTAATAAAAAAAGATGGTATAAAAATGCAGTTATTATGATAGGTTTTTTCGCACAATTATATCTAACTAAGAGACTTATTTATGGACGCCAGTCTTTTAGTGATGTGTTGAAAACTTCTTTTGGGATATCTACGATTCTAGTTGTAGAAAATTATTTAGAAAGGGAGCACCAAAAAAATAAAGAGTAATGGCAACTATAGCAATCATGCTTGGAGGAGCAGTCCTCAATGCAACAGCCTTCATTGGTGGAAATTATTTAGCAAAGGTCATTAGTGGCTCATCTTCAACTGATCTCCAACTTGAAAGGGAGAGGCATGACAAAGCCATGGAGAAGTACCAGAAAGACTATGCTGCTTATCAAGAGAAACGAATGGCTTATATTGACTTTATGAATAAGAGGAAGAGTGATGAAAATCAAGCCTCTGATAATATATCAAAGACGGATGAAGCGTTGAAATTGTACAATCAAATGGGCAATCCCCCCAAGTTCTCTGACTATTATAGGCCCAATTCAGATTAAAAGATTGGAGAAATGGTTTATGTTTCTGGCGGGATGGTAGCCTTGGGATATATTGCTAGCAAGTGGCTATAATGACTGACAAAATAACAGATAACACAATGACCCCCCATGAATATACTCGTTTGATAGGATTGAGAGCTGAGCAGTTGAAGATGGGCCGTGCACCCACCATATTATGGAGAGGAGATTTTTTGATCCCATAGCCATTGCCAAGAGTGAACTCAAACAGCGTGTTTTGCCACTGGTTATAATTAGAAAAATCCCAGACTGTAATTCAAAGACTGGTTTCCGCGATGAAATATGGAACCCAAAAGATATGAATATACGAGACTTTTGAATCAATTTAGAAAGTTCCCATATTTAACTTCAAATATGGCAACTGCTGCTGATCCTGATTTAGATCCAACTACACTAAATGAGCCAGGTGATGATGATGGAGGTTATGATGATGGTGATAACACACTTTATTTGAGCCCAATCACAAAGACATCAACCACTCGTCCAATTGACCCTTATGAAGAGGAGGAAACCTCATTTGGTGGTGAAACTCGGCCCTTGTTGGAAGAAATGGAAATTGAACAAGATGAAGCTTGGGCTAGAATCAAATCAAAATTCCCCAAAGTTGATACTTCCAAGTTCAGAGCTAAAATTAACGAGGTGGGTCATGTAATTGTGGAACTGTTTAGAAACAATTCCAGGCCTTATACTTTATTAGCTAAAGATGATGAAATTATTGATGATCCTGATCTCCCCAAGACTATAAGGGACAGTTTAGGGCCAACCTCAATCGAAGTTGTGGAAGCTAATGATGGTGAAATAGCTAAGAAAAAAGAATTACTCACCAAAATGAAGGATAAGCTAAAATTCCATAGTGACAAGCCGCTGAAAACCCCGGAGGAAAGTATCCAAATAGAGACTCTTGAGAGGGAAATTGGTGAGCAGGAACAAGAGATAGCTAACCTGGAGGGTGAGAATGAAGAAATACAGGAACGAATGTCATTACGGGATCGTGTGAAGGCCATCTTCAAGAAATATGGATTCACAGTCGTTGCTGTAATGAGTGCAGTTGGAGTGGTCATTGGCGTTATAGTCTCCAATCTCTCCAACGGGCTCTCGAAATTGGGTAAAGGTGTTGGTGATGGCCTAAAAACCCTTGGTAAGAAACTTGGTGAATTATTGCCTGGAATGGTGGGCGCTATTGTAAGCTTTCTATTCAAGACTGCTGGAGAGGTCATTTCATTCCTGGGTAAACATGCTTGGCTGTTAATAATGGCAATTGTGCTTTACTTCATAGAAGAATTAAAGAAAAAACGTAAATAAATCAAATGAAGAGCTATTGCGTCAAAGAGAAAAAGATAACTGATTGTGTGCCTGGTAGTGAAACCTTTACCAAAACATCCAAGGGGAGACCAATGATGAAGTGTAAATGTTCCAGCTGTGGCATCATCAAAACTCGATTCCTCTCAGATGCTGCCTATAGAAATTTAAAGGTGACTAAGGAGTAATCAAACAAAATGTTGAGCACTACCATGTACCAGTCTGAAACTAGGGTGTATTTCGATCCTCCCTTGGAAAATCTTCGGGAGATACAACTCCTAGATTGTAGGATACCTAAACGATTAATTAATTTCAAGGATCGTGAGAAGATATTTAAGGATAATCAACAACAGCAATTCATAACAATCATGCCAGGAACATATTCATTGCGAAATACCATGAAATATTCATAGATGATGATACAGAGAATGCAAAGGTCTCTATTATTGAGACTGATAATGCTGATTATATGTATTCAAATAAGAACTATAAGGTTAGACTCTCCAGAGGTCTACAAGTTGGACTGGGGGTGCCTGAAATCATAAAACCAGGTAGATTGTACCCAATAAATCTACAGATAAAGGAACCACTAAGACTTATTTGGGACATAGTGGACAATAATTCATCATATGTAAATAATACTCAATCCACAGGACCTGTTAAAATCTCACCCTACCATCTACTTGCCAACATTCCATCACAGGATTATCCAGCCATTCCAGTTCAAAAACATAAGAGCCCCATAAGCCATTTAGATTTAAGCCTCCTAGACATTGAATGGAAAAAGATCGAACTGAAGGGTTCACCCATCACTTTCAGTTTAAGATTCAGATAGTATTTTAAAAGTAAGTGACCTTCATTCCAAAAATGGGTGATTATAAGTCGATATATCCTAATTTAGAGGCGACTGCACCTCCTCCAACCCCCACTGATGGACCATCATTCAGACTTCAACAATGTTGTGATGCTTTGAATAAGCTAAAGTCTGAATTAAGCCACTATGAAACAGTACTCAAAAAATATAACCGATCCAAGGGTGTACTAATGAATGCAAGCTCGACCTGTGGTATATTGTCTTGCGTTTTAGCGGCTGGTGGATTGGGCGCATCTCTTAGTGGAGTTGGAATCATCGCATCTGTGCCATTGGGTGTAGTAAGTGGTGTATTTGTATTTACATCCATAGCGTGTCAACAAATATCTAAGAATCTGTCCAAGAAAGCTGTGAAGCATCAAAACACCATTACACTGGCCAAATCCAAAATAAACACCATTGAAGACCTGGTTTCCAAAGCTCTTCGTGACAATAAGATCTCTGATGAGCAATTCTCATTGATTATAGAAGAACTCAAGAACTTTGAAAAGCTCAAGGCTGAAATAAGGGCTAAAGCTCAGAAAAGTATGAATGGAGAGGATCCGGTGGTATTGAGGCAGAGAGTACGCAAAGAAATACTCAAAGAACTAAAAGGAGGACAACAACTATAATTTATGAAAATAATAAATACTAGTTCAAAAGGGATTTAAAAGTTAGCGATACTAAGGATATAACATGGCTAACGCAGAAGTTCCTGAAGTTATTGATAGAGCGACTGTGGATAAATATTGTGAAGAATACTGTAAAAATAAAATAAATAGACAGTGTCGGAAAATAATACAAGAATATAAAGATGAAGACATAAGAGAATTTGATGAGTTCGTTAATAAAACATTTTCATATTTGAAAGATGTGATGATCGGAATTGGATTATATTGTTTGTATAAAAAAATCTCCTAATAGCAATTGATAATGCAAACTAGTGGTTTAAAAGTTTGAACTCTTCTACCCAAATTCTGGATAGAAGATGGGCTTACTCAATGACTTCAGAAATAGGTATCCAAAGGCTGATCGTGACCAATTCGTATTTGTGACTGATATCTATGGAGGTTACATTAAGTGGAAACATAATGGGATAACAGTCATGTCTTATGATGATCCCACTGGCAAGACATGGACTGATGACCTATCACCCCGTTTGAAAAGACTGCTGTTGATAGATTTAGGATTGAGTGATGATGAATTGAGCTCGTTCCCAAAGACTTTGACTATGACTAATCGCTCTTACCCAATACCTGCCATTGACTTTGATGACTTCACAAGGAATATCACAAGCATACTGACATCATTGGATATATACGTGTCCAATACGAAAAAATTCACCGCTAAGATGCGTAACGTATTTACCTCCCAAGTTGTGACTTTCAAGTTTGGTAAACAAAGTCGAAAGTGGCTGAACGTGCCCGATATGAATTATTGGCCTCAACAGCTGAACTTTGCAGTGTGGTGTGCGACCTCTGGTTGTGGAATAAGTCCTTTCGAGAGTCTCAACTACCCCAAAGTCGTGAGTAGCTTCATTAATTTTCACGTCTACTTCACCATAAGACGAATATTGTATGAATTGAGTCTCCTCCTGCCTGATGAGCAACCTTTTGTTATAAATAACAACCCTTACAGTAAAGTTGCTTATCAAAGATTATGCGCTGAATTTGGAATATCAAATAATTCTGATTTCAGATGGAAAGGTGGAAGAAATGGGGGGTTGGGTGATATATTCATTGATTATGGCGCTGGATACCATGGAAGAGGTGGAGGATACCAAAATGTCCATATTGTAAGAAACTACGATGAAGAAGCTGATCAATGGCCTGGTCCAGGTGGTAAATTCGCTGATGATGGGGGTAAGAAGGAAAAGGGTGACCTCATCTCATTCATCTGTAATGATGACTTTGCTGATTATAAATATGCCTGGTTCATTCCAACTAGTGGCTATGGACTCACTAAAGCTGGACTTGGTAGATTAAATCGATCTGCTGAGGCTTTTGTTTACTGTGTATTGGGAGCTCAAGTCAACACCAGAAATTCGATTGTGGGTACTGGTGGTGGGGCAATCGAGACTCAACAAGAATTCTTGGCTCTATTTGAGAGTAGTGTGATTGAGAATGACATTTCAAGTTCGATTCAAAGATATCAGTTAGCCACTCAAGAAGCTAAATTAAGACTTGGTTTAGCCATTGCTCCTGGAGTGTGGTTGATGCCAAGTAATATGATAATAAATACAGAGAGTGTGGTTGGTTATAATTCCTCGCGAAGCGAGGCCGAAGGCCGAGCGTAGCGAGGTTACTTATCGTGTCGCTTCCGGTCAGACCACGTGGATCGCAAGCCCGAGTAAATCGAGCCGAGAGTTTTTATATATGTATATATATATATATATATATATATATATTTATATATATATTTATATATATGTTTATATATATCTATATTTTAAAGGTGTCCGTTCGCGGTCACGTGTCTCTGTTTACTGGTAACCTGGCAACAGGATTATCGCGCTTGCGCACAGCGACTGATATTGTTGGTTACCTAGCAACAGGACGCATTTTGGTACCGGTTTGAACCGGTTCGAACCGGTTTCATACCAGCGGTTATAAATACTGGTTACGTGCCTCGTTATGGCGTATTTCAATATTCACTTATTGAGGACCGGAGTGTATTTGATTACTCTCTTGAAAATTATGCAAAATTTTGCCGAAACCGATTTCACTCGTCCTGCAAGTACATCCCAACTACAGGATCGCCGACAGAGAATAAACCAAGCAGCCAGAGATCGTCGCCAAGCGCGTTTCAGCGCCGAAACATCAGCACAACGACAAGCGCGACTCGAAGCCGAGAGGGAGAGAACACGGCAGCGACGACAACAACAGACATCGGAGCAAAGACAACAACTGCTTGCTCAAAGAAGGCAAAGGAGACAGCAAGAATCAGCGGAAGAAAGGAGCAGGAGACTGGATTACCACAGGCAATACAACCAAGGTATGTTTGAAAGTGAATGTGTTAGTGATAGACAACGAAGACTTGCTTTAGCTAGACTAAACGTGACAGAACGATTGCATAACGAAACTAACGAACAGCGACAACACCGACTGCAAATACTGAGACAAAATTCAGCAGAACGACTTAGGACAGAAACTGAATACGAACGATTTCAACGATTGGAGAGATTGCGGGGAAATATTTCTAACAGATTACAAACAGAATCAGAGGAGGAACGGCAAAACAGGTTAAGGATTTTACGTGAAAATACTGCTAACAGAATACAGACTGAATCACAGGACGAGCGGCAAAACAGATTAAGGATTTTACGCCAAACTACTGCTAACAGAATACAGACTGAATCACAAGACGAGCGGCAAAACAGATTAAGGATTTTACGTGAAAATACTGCTAACAGAATACAGACAGAATCAGAGGAGGAACGACATAACAGATTAAGGATTGTACGCGAAAATACTGCTAACAGAATACAGGCAGAATCAGAAGACGAACGGCAAAACAGATTAAGGATTTTACGCGAAAATACTGCTAACAGAATACAGACAGAATCAGAAGACGAACGGCAAAACAGATTAAGGATTTTACGCGAAAATACTGCTAACAGAATACAGACAGAATCAGAAGACGAACGGCAAAACAGATTAAGAATTTTACGCGAAAATACTGCTAACAGAATACAGACAGAATCGGAAGACGAACGGCAAAACAGATTAACGATTTTACGTGAAAATACTGCCAGGATAAGGGGAACAGAAACAGACCAAGAACGACGTGAAAGATTACAGTCACTTAGTACTTATAGCGAAATGAGATTACAAGTAGAATCACAGTGTGAACTTAACAGTAGATTACATAATCTTAGATTAAACACAAATCGCGCTTTAGAGATGGAAACCGACGAACAAAGATCTTCGAGACTCGAGATGTCGCGACAATGCAGCGCTGCACGTAGGCAGGAAGTACAGTTAAACAGACAACACGTGGAACAGACGAGAGAGGAGTATCTTACACATGGATGGATGAATTCAGAACAGCGACTGCACCAGCAGCAATGGGTTCAAAGTAGCATGGCAGCTTTCCACAACAACATCAACAGCTTGGAACACAGACAGTGTCTAACATGTAAAGAAACATGGCCAACTGTGCAAGGACTTACTCTTCAGACATACCAGTGCCTAAGATGTAAGAGGGATAAAGAAACTACAAAACTGTTTTCAGCGGAGAATGACATGGATCCGGGCACAGTACCAGATGAATTACAGAATCTTACCGATGTAGAGGAGATGCTTATCGCTAGAGCTTGCCCAATAATGTGTATTTATCGTAAACATGGAGGACAGCGTGGCTACAAAGGACATGTGTTGAACCTTCCTCAAGACATTCAAGGATTCATAACAAGACTGCCACCCAATGTAGAAGAATTTCCCTTCCTTGTGATAAGGCGATATGGTGCAGACAACAGCAGCAGGGACTGCAGAGTTAGAAGACACAAGGTGATGCAAGCACTGGCATGGCTAAAGGACAACAATCCCTACTACTCAGACATTGAAATAAACCATGAAGCTCTTGAGTGCGTACCATGTGATGGAGTTTCGACAAATTTGCCTACAGTTCATGTCCAAGAGACAGAAGAACAGCAGCAGATACAAGAAATATGTGAACAGGTACCTTACCAGAATGAAGCAAATAGTAGTGAACAGGAAAGCAGTTCTTTCCTTCCTTTTCAACAGGTTCAACAACAGGAACAAGATGCTATTCGTGCCTTTATTAATGGTGAAGACCCACTGGACTGGCCATCCAATGAAGGAGATCCCATCAATGAATTCCAGACAGAAGGACTGGCTACAATGGCCTTCCCCACACTGTTTCCACATGGAAGAGGAGACCCCACAAACAAGAGAAGATTAAGGGAGGTAACATTAACTGAGGGTTTTAAACACCTTATCAGGTATGCAGAACATTTCTCAACAGGGCAGTTTGTGTGGAGATTTGCATCCCATCCAAGGTTTCCCTACTGGGCACTGAACATGAAGCAGAGGCATCAGTTGCTGTCACAAGCTAGGGTTTACCTCACTCAGAACCCTTAAGATGCTAACCTTACCACAGAAGAACTACAAGAAATGGTTCGACAGATGTCTGCACAGCAACTAATGAACAGAGTTCAGCGTTATGTGGCAAAGATTCAAGGAACAAGACAATACTGGTATCAACGCTACTTGGAACTTAAAGCTCTTATAGAACAGAAGGGAGCACCAACATTTTTCTTCACATTTAGTGCAGCTGACAACTACTGGCCTGATCTTCATAAACTGCTAGAGGAACCAAACAATGCAACACCTGCTATACGGATAAAAGCTGTCATAAACCATCCACATATCACAGACTCCCACTTCGTAGCAAGACTTGACGAATTTAATAAACATTGGTTGGATCAAGTTTTGTATGCTGAATGGAAATGGCTTCGTTATGAATGGCAAGCTCGAGGAAGTATTCATGCACATGGTTGTGCAAAGCTCAAGAATGACCCAGGACTCTGTGAACTTGTAAAAAAAGCTGCTCAAGGGTGGAAGCTTAAGCAAATATTGGACAGGCAACATGAAGAATCCAACTATCAAGACATGGTAAATGACTTTACACCAGCCATAGAAGCAGGAATTGAAGCCAAAGCAAGAGTTATTCAATATGCAGACTGGCTTCTCACCACCATGAATGAAGCTGTTCCAGATGGAAATTGGGCAGTACCAAACCCACATCCTTCCGCTATACCCATTCAAGAAACTGGAAATGAAAATGATGACTACCACTCTCTGGT
Organism: Ricordea florida; assembly: GCA_949710005.1. Classification (NCBI taxonomy): domain Eukaryota; kingdom Metazoa; phylum Cnidaria; class Anthozoa; order Corallimorpharia; family Ricordeidae; genus Ricordea; species Ricordea florida. Next base: position 22,222,835 of record OX453277.1, on the reverse strand, counting down.
TAATTCAGTGGAACGTCACACCAGGTGCAGTACAGCATATTGTTTACGTAGCAAACATGGACAACAACCACAGTGCCGATTCAATTACCCAAAGGATTGCACTGAACAGACCAGCATTGACTTTGAGCTAATTGTTAAGGGAGATAATGGTGGACAAGATGAACTGACAGTGCAGCAGATAACTGAGGCAAGAGTAAGAGCTTCACTTATCACCAAGAGGAATGATGACCGCATCAACTCACACAATCGCTTAATGCTTCAGAACTGGAGAGCAAATGTGGATTTGCAAGCAATTGTTGACACTGACCAATGCATTCGCTATATGGCCAAGTATGCAACCAAAGGTGAGCCAAGATCTCAACAGGCAACAGAGATTCTCCAATCTGCCATCAATAAGTTACGCCATACAGGCAGTGCATCATCTGCTTTACGCCGAGCCATGATTCAAGTTGCAGGAGAACGTGACATTGGATCTCAGGAAACAGCCCATATGCTTCTTGGAAAACCTTTGTACAGTTGTACTTACAGCTTTCTCTGTATTTCTCTGGATGGAAGCCAAAGAGTACGTGGAGGACAAGATGAAGAAGTAAACCACGGTGACAGTGCTTTGGATCCCTCATTGCGTGATCATTATGCATCAAGGGTTCAGTGGCGAGAACAAGTTCCTGGAATTATGCGGCTAAATCTACTCCAGTTTGCATCAGATTTTTATATTACAAAGGGAGACATAAGAAAACGTAAACAGGAGGTGATAATCAGAAGCTTTCCAGTGTTTTCTCCTAATCCTTCTGGTAAGAATTATGGTAAGTACTGTAAATTTCAGCTGGTAAAGTACAAGCCATGGCATCAATCAGTAGACTCTGCCTGGGATGGACTTGAGGAAAGTGATGAAGTGTTCATTGAATGCTATAAGAATTTCCTAAATTCTGAGACTGGACAGCAGTGTATACCAACATTTGCTCAGGAGCTTGAACAAGCAATGGTGCACAATGGGAACAGTGAAAATGATGGGGATGAAAACGATGGTGAGGATGATGAGAATATGATGCACCAACAGCAAGAGGAAGTTGAAGAATGGATGCTGCTTTGTAGGTTTAACCAACACTTCGGTAATAGCACAGCTAATGATGATGCACCTGATTTTGACTGGACATCTGCCTCAAGAAATATGCCTCCGAACCTCCTTCGGGAATCAGAGAAGTGGATAGCAAAACAACGAAATGAAGTGAGAGAAGCTGCACACATACAAGAAATGGAAAGGCAACCTGTGGATTTAACAGCACTGAACCACAGACAAAATCTTGCATACAGTATTGTTCAGCAACACAAAAGACGCCTAAATGAAAACGTACCTACAGAACCTCTACACATGATTATCACAGGAACCGCTGGAACAGGAAAGTCATTTCTAATAAATGCATTGGCTCATCTTCTGGGAGATCAGTGTATTCTCACAGGAACAACTGGAATTGCTGGTTTCAACATTGCTGGAAGCACTCTTCACTCTACCTTACAACTACCAGTGCGCACTCTAAACAAAACAGATTTGCAAGGAGCAGCCTTACAACGTCTACAACTCAGATTACAGGGTAAACATTATCTCATTATAGATGAATTCTCAATGCTTGGACAGAGAACTTTGGCATGGGTTGACAAGCGTCTACGTCAAGCCTCAGGAAAACTCAACACACCTTTAGGAGGATACTCAGTAATCCTTTTTGGTGACTTTGCACAGTTACCACCTGTAGGAGATAGACCACTTTATTCACCACCAGCAGCTACTGTGTTAGCACAACAGGGCTATTCAGTTTATACTTTGTTTGAAAATGTGGTTGTATTGAATGAGAATGTTCGACAGAATGGAAATAACCCTGAAGCAGAGGAATTTAGAGAACTACTATTGAGGATGAGAGATGGAATAGTAACAGAAGAAGACTGGCACAAACTTCAAGAAAGAGCACCACAAAATGTAAACATGGAAGATTTCAAAGATGCAGTACGACTGTTCTATGATAAGGAAAATGTTGCAAGGTACAACTATGAGAAGTTGTGCAGACTTTATAATCCTATTGCAAGAATATCAGCAGTTCACTCAGGTATAGGAGCCAGTGCTGCAAAGTCTGATGATGCAGGAGGCCTGCAGTCTGAAGTGTTCCTTTCTCGAGGTGCAACTGTCATGCTCACTTCTAACCTTTGGCAAGAAGTTGGACTGTGCAATGGGACAGTTGGGACAGTTCAGGAACTTCTGTTTCATCCAGATAAACCACCACCATGCTTACCCGTAGCTGTACTTGTACACTTTCCCCACTACAGAGGTCCAGCCTTTATAGATGATGACCCCCTTTCTATACCTGTACCACCTCACCGGTTTGAATGGGAAGATGACAACAAGAAACTTTCTCGTCTTCAATTGCCACTTCGATTGAGCTATGCAATGACTATTCACAAGTCACAAGGACAAACACTAAATAAAGTAGTCATAGACATTGGAAAATCAGAAAGAGCAGCTGGATGTACCTTTGTTGCAACATCAAGAGTTCGGTCTTTACAGCATGCTGTAATTCAGCCAATGCCATTCCAAAGACTTCAGGGCATAGGTAAGTGTAAGCGTTTGCAAGAACGACTGACAGAAGAACAAAGACTACTTGACTTAGCAGACAACACATCCATGATTTACCAAAACTTTTAATTTTTTAATGAACTTAATCACTTTCAAGCAGTAAAGACAGCTGCTACATGTAATCATCCAGGTAAGTTGGAATCTCTTAAAAGTAGTACAATGTGTTAAAAAAAAATCACAACAAATTTGGATAACAGCTATATTGTAAACTCTCTCACTCCCTATAAATGAGCAGTTTTTCTCTATATTGATATTATAAAAAAATACCAAATTGATATTTTCCAGATAATAAATACGTTATATTTCCATTATGAAGACATTTCCAGTGTAGAGTTGGCAATGAACACATTGCAAATTTTACAAGCACTGTTTGTATAATACTGTTAATAGTAGTTTCATTTATTGGAAAATAAAGCATTACTTATTACAAAAATCTGAGTCTTGTGTGCTTCTGATCGTTACCGTATATCATTGGTTACAGTTATGTTTTGGGCAATTGACATTTTGCCATTATAGTTTGTTCTGACAACTTCAATAACTCGAGTTGCAATGACTGTTTTTATAAAAAACCATACTTCTATTAAATTTCTCTTCTGCAGTTTTTAGAATTGAAATTTTCGTATATTCAAAATCATATACTAATCCCTGGTTGGCTAGGGATATTTTAACTATTTCTGTAACAGCACAAGTAAACTTTCCTCTGGTGTATACTGTTGACTACTTGATGTTGATTTCACATTAATTTATTTAAAGCAATATTTAGTGCAGCCATCTTTTTCAGCATATGAACTATTAAATAACTCTTTCTTACACTGTTTTTATGATATGTTCTAAAAATAGCACAACAACCTACTATATAGTTGGCACTCACTATTACCAAACCTTTATTCAGTCTTTGTACAATTCAATTCTTTCCTCCTCCTTCCCCCCCCCCCCCCCAATTTTTTTTTTAATGTTATGACATTGGATCTCACACTTCTGTTGATATGGCATCTCTTTTGGGGAAAGAGGAATTTTCTATCTATCACAGGGGGCACTAATGTAATTAAAGAGAGTACATGCACTATTCATTATGTTCTCAATTCTGGTTTCCTAGGAATGAATTAAATAATGTCTGCAGTACACGAAATATATGATCTGACGATTCTTATTACAATGGATCTCATGCAATGATAACAATAGAATATATAAAAAAAAATCAATAGGAGCATTCAACTCATCCTCGGTATAATTAGAACCTATTGCGTTCAAAGTGATGTGCAACAAAGCAGACAAAGCAATAGAGACTAAGAAAATAAAACAAAGAAAATCACAGGTTTTTACACTGTGGTAAACACAGGAATTCATATAAATTCTTCAACACTTCACCTGCAAAAGATTTACAATCATTTTCAATTTCTGGTAAGTGAATCTTATTGTGATACTTCATCAACTCTGTATTCCGGGTAAGGACAATAAATTAATTCTATTCTCTCTGGTGCACTCTCAGTGGCAGTAAGAGAGCTAAGTGAAGGCAAATTTATAAGCTCTGTGTTCAGCGGTATACTGATCATGTAATTTGCACAAGGTGTCACTAATTGAGTACCAAACATGAAGTAATGAATAGAATAATGGGGATTAGGCTGATAGCTAAAACCATTGTGACTTCTTCAAATACTAGCTTCGCGAGGTTTTGCGGGAGTCGTATTTCTAGTAACAACCTTATGAAGGCTACTGATGAGATGAAATTTGGTGTTAACACAAATATAAACTTGGAGACCAAGACTGTGGGAATAAGCCATAATCTGGGATCTTCAAAAGTTAAGTTGCCACATGCGGCTGTTGTAAAGCATAGACCGGCAACAACACCAAAGATTGATTCTCAAGCTCTAATCAAAGAATCTTCACCAGAAGAAGAAACAACTACTAATCATGAAATTAATTCGTCGCGAAGCGAGGTTACTAATCGTGTCGGTTCCGGTCAGACCACGTGGCTCGCAAGCCCGAGTAAATCGAGCCGAGAGTTTTTATATATGTATATATATATATATATATATATATATATATATATATATATATATATATATATATATATATCTATATTTTAAAGGTGTCCGTTCGCAGGCCAGGTTACCTGGCAATAGTAGCGCACTTGAAAACTGCTGAATTTCCGCCATTGAGAATTCGGTGATGCCTTTTTGAAGGTAAGGTAAATTTTGTGGAAACCGATTTCACTCGTCCTGGAAGTACATCCCAGCAAGATGATCTCCGAGATATTCAAGAAAGATTAGCCCGAGATCGTCGCCGAGTAAGTTCGAATACCGTGAAAATCAACACAAGGAAAGCACGACTCAAAGCAGGGATAGAGAAACGACAGCAGGGAGAATAACAACATAAATCGCAGCAAAGACAACAACCGCTCGCTCCAGAAAAAGGCAAACGAAAAAGCAGGGAAAAGGACCAGGAATTCAACCAAGTTAGTTTTGAATTTGAATGTGTTATTGATAGAAATACAGGACATGAGTGAACGATTAGGTAACGAAATATATTGGCGTACTAAATTTAGCAAAACGACTTAGAAGGGAAACCGAGTAGGAACGACTTCAACGATTGAAGATGTCTAAAAACGGAATCGGAAGACGACCAACAGATTACAAAAGAATGTAAGTTGGTATTTGTCATAATAAAACGATAGCGTTTGCATTTTGAAGAAATTCCCAACACAGAGAGTTGCAGTTGTTATAGCAATCATTTATAACGATGTGATCTGATATCATTGAAACAGTGAAAATATTGTAAATTTTCTTGATGTAGCAGTTGTGTTTAGAATTTTCAACAGAATATATACCCAGTGTCACTATAAAGTACTGGTTCTGCAATTTAATCAGTGATCAATGCCATCATTTGAAAATAAAGCAAATGTTATTACTTACTTCTGAGTAGTATTTCTCTTTGCTATATATATATGTATGTATTCTCTGATTGAAAGATTTCAATAATATTGCATAGAGACAACAAGTTTCATAGCCTTTTCACAATGGGTAAGTTTTACCTTAGAGTTCAATGACCCCCCTGATAATATTGCTGTCTAGAACCCTTGCCCTTTTCCCACAAATGAAATGCTAATTCAAGCCTTAATTTGCAAAGTTAGACATAACATGTTAACCTTGTTACTTTCTGCTGTTTACTTCATTTTTATGATGTCAAATATCAAGCTTTAATAACAACCACAACATACAGTTAACCTTTTACATTGAAAGAACTTTATAAAGAAGAAAATAAATTTTGTAATGCCAAAATGTTTATAATCTTTCTCATATATTCATTGCAAGTGTGCTGTATGTAGTAACAAGTGTTTCAAGTTTCCTAAATGCCCTAAAGTATGCTTTCAAGAATGATTTTCCACACAAACGTTATAGACAAATGACTGCACTAGATTCTAAGCCTTTAAGAATAAATGGTATTGTTTGGAGCTGTTTTGATTACTACCACCTCTGATGGAAAGCCTATGAAGAAGATTTTTGTATTGCTTGTAGTAGTAGAGTAACAATACCTTTACCAAGATTAGCACATGCATCCCACCCCATAAAAATATATTATGTTTAACATAAAAAATATAACAATAATAATAATAATATCAATACCAGTAATAATAATAATAGTAATGATAATAATAATGATAATAATATAATGATAGTTTGTTTCGTTACTATATGTCATTGGTTACAAGTTCAATACCTCTGGCTGCCATGACTTTTTCGATGAAATACCATCCTTATCATAAATCTTTCTTCTGCAGTTTTTATAATAGAAATTTTCATATATTCAAAATAATATACTATTCTCAGGTTGGGTATGGATATTTTGCCTGTTTCTGTAACAGCACCATTAAACTTTCATGTGGTATACACTTTTGACTGATTGATGTTGATTTCACATTATATTCTTACAGGAGTACATAGTGCAGCAATCTTTTTCAACATGTTAAGATTTCAATAACTCTTTCTTACATGTATTGTTTTTATGATATGACCTAAAAATAGCACAACCACATACTATACAGTTGTCACTCACTATTACCAAACCTTTATTCAAAGTTTTTGTAGACTCCAACTGTTTTACCCCCATTTTTTTATGTAAGGACATTGTTTCTCACACTTCTGTTGACATGGCATCTCTTTTGAGGGAAGAGGAATTTTTCTATCTACCACTAGGGGTACCATTGCAACTGAAGAGAGTACACAAATTGAAACATGCACTATTCATAATGCTCTCATCTGTGGTTACCTAGGAATGAAATAATGACTGCAGTAGACAATGAAATATCTAATCAGAAGATTCTTCTTACAATGAATCTCATGCAATTATTAGAAAAGAACATAAACAAAAAATAATTGGAGCATTCAACTCATCCTCGGTGTAAGAACATATTGTGTTTAAAAGTGATGTAAAACAAAGAAGACAAAGCAGTAGAGACTAAGAAAATACAACTCCAAAAAGAAACCAGGTTTTTACACTGTGGTAAACACAATCATTCATATCAACTCTTCAAGATTTCACCTTCAAAAGATTTACAATAATTTTCAATTTGTGTTAACTGAATATTATTGTGATACTTCATTGACTCTGTATTCCCTGTCAAGAAAACAAATAATTTTACTTCTATTCCCTCTCGTGCAATCTCAGTGGCAGTGAAAGAGCTAAATGAAGGTCAATTTTTAAGCCCTGTGCTGAGCAGTATACTGATCATGTAATTTGCACCAGGTGTCACTAATTGTGTACCAAACACAGCATAACAAATTAAATAATAGGGATTACGCTGATATAAAAAATAAAAAATAAAATATAAAATAAAGTATAAAAGTATTGTGACTTATTCAAAAACTAGCTTCGCGAGGTTTTTGCGGGAGTCGTATTTCTAGTCTAATAGCATTAACCATTGCAGTTGCAACTATAGCCTGGATCGTCTTCAGATGAAAATTGAAATAACCAATCCATAGATCATGCCCATTTTGTAAATCATGACATCATTAGCAATCGTTGGCAGTAGATACTTCTTTGACAGTGACTTCTTGAAAGAGCAAATAAGTAAAGCTCTTAGGAAATGGAAGCTTAATCTCTCAGATATTGAATGTATTATATCTGGAGGTGCAGAAGGGGTTGACACTATGGCTGAAGAAGTTTGAACCTCAATGGGAATATTATGGCAAAGCGGCTGGGCCAATCCGTAATAGAGCTATTATGGAGTGTGCAACGCATGTATTGGCCTTACCTTCTCGTATGTACTCACCAGGTACTAAATCAGCTATTAATATTGCTAGAAGTTATAAGAGGGAAGTTATAGTAAAATATGTTTAATTGTTAAGTGTGAACTGTTGTAATATGAATCGTGTTACAAATGTCTTTTATAAAATGTCACACATTCTCTCTTTTGCTCCAAAATATACAAATTCCTCCCACGCTAAAACCAAACTTCCGTTTTTAATACCACGCCCAGTATAAATGCATTCCATTCATACTTTTACGACGTGGCAACCAGCAATTCTATAAGTAGATTTGATGTTTACTTTCTAGAGGCTCGTTTCTAACGTCGCTCAGGAATGTAATGACGTCAATGTAAATTACCACACCCTAACTTACATAAAACCATTTTGAACCGGAAATTCATGACCACACCCAAACTAAAAAACAGAAATCGGAAAAAAATCATCGACACAAAAATCGATAGACCTGAAAAAAATCATCGACCCAAAAATTTCACAAGACTCGAAAAAAAAAATTGAAAAATAATTGACACAAAAATCACAACTCGACCCGAAAAAAATCGATTGCGCCAGAATGCCCACTTTGCTACTACTTCTGTTAATTAAATGTTTCACATCCTTGAAGGTGCGACATTATTAGACTCATCACAAATATAATAAAATACATGGCAAAGCCTTAACGAGCCAAACTTGACTGAGAACATGTTAATTAATCCCGAATAGTAAATAGTAAAGTAAATAGTATAATTAGTAAAGTAAAAAAAATAGTAAAGAAATTACAAGATAATGGAGTGCAAAACATTGAAATTGACTGAAGAAGTTCAAAATTTATGTTTTGTATTTATACTATTATCAAGTAATGAACTTTCGGGGATAATTCGGGATTCATAAATTTTCCAAAGACAAGCAACTACACTTGCCCTACAGGCTCATGAAATCATTTTTAGTACTTGTAGAAAATTAAGCTAGCACTCATTTAGTCTAAACTGCACACAGAATCATTTTACTAGGTGTACTGATGAAATACATGCAAACATTTTGATGTGCCCATTGACTGAGAACACATTGACTGATCCCAAACAGTGCAGAAATTTGGAACTGAGTGCAAGAAAGTTGAATCTGACTGCAGAAATTTGAAATTAGGTTTTTTATATTCTTATTATTAGCAAGTAATGGGATATTTTCTGACAAGGCTCATGTAATATTTTTTTAGTACTTCTAAAAAATCTACTTGTCCTTATTTGTTCTAAATTGCACTCAAAATCATTTCATAACATGTATTGCAACATTTAGCCAAACTGGCTTTAAAATTTCTGGTGAGAAGAGACACAAATCTCAATGCCCTGATTGGCTGAGAAGACATTAATTAATCTCAAACAGTGCAGAAATTGGAAATTGAGTGCAAGAAAAATTGATGTAGACTGCAGAAGTTTGAAATTAGATTTTTGCATTTATATATATTGCTACAAACAATCAACATTTGGAGAATTTGGAAGCCATTAAATTTTCAAAGCTAACAAACTACACTTGCTCTACAGGCTCATGCAATTTTGTTAGTACTTGAAATTTACTTGCACTTGAAATCATTTGACTACATACAAAAACATGTGCAAACTATACAGCTTCAACTTGACCTTAGGTGTAAAGATATTTTTCTGCAGTCCTTTGATGTATCTTGTCTCTTCAATACCTGTAAGTAACAATGACAGATACATGTCTATTTAGAGCCATGTGACCTAATGTTTTTTGAATAATACAAAACTGTAATCCTCAGTTAAAAAAAGAAAAAAACTTAAAGGTACAGGGCAACTAGTCTGTAAAGAAATGTCGTTAAAACATATTATCATCTGGCAAGGTCACATTCTTAAACGTAAACACCTTACTCGGATGGTGAGAGACTGCTGATTAGGACTATAAGACTCAAGCATATGTTTATAGTGAAACATAATGGCAAAAAGAAAAATAAACAACAGCTCTTAAACTCTCGCTTATTGAAGCGAAAAAGAGATTTAGGTCCAATAAGACAGTCTTCTTTTTTCCAGATCAAAGTGAATGTAAGGTTAGTAACAAATACGGTGCTTTTTCTAGCGCATAGCCTTCAACTGGCCAGGAACATTTTTGCCCAGGACAACTTAGTATTGACGACAAAGCCTAAATAATCGTATTTGCAGTTGTCCCCCTTTTTACAAAGCGATTGATGAGAAGCAACCGGTACCTTTGTTTTCTCTAATAGTTATTTGTGAAAATACTAAGTGTATTGTATGAATGTTGAATATGGTGACTTGGTAACAATGATTTTTACAGTTTCAAATACACGACAAACGCTCTAGGGAAGCACTTACCTCTGCACACAAACATCAAGTGCTCGATCGCCTATCTCCGTGTCCGACGCCTTATCCGTATCGTCGATATCTTAGTAGATTAATCCTAGGATCTCAAACAACAAAATACAGGTTGTGATGGCTTCCTCTTAGATATGCCACAAGCTTTGCAAGTTCCCGGATGTACCATTTAAATGAAACGAGACAAGAGAAATAAGGAAATGAAACCAGAGAAGTAAAGAAAAAATAGAAAGTGGCCGGGAGACAGAAAACGCACGGATAAATCTCTGCGGCTACCATTTCAAAACCATTTACAGGTCTTTGTCCACAGACGTGGGATTCCAGTGACTAGTGGAGCATTGTCTTGTGCGAGAGACAACAGCCAACAAGCCATTGAGTTAACAGCGGCCACTTCCTTAAAATAACAGGCCGACTGGACAGTGAAGTGCATGTAGTCCGTGCTAGATTTTCCTTGCACTTCACTCCAAAAGGTCCATTTATGATTTTTCCTGAAGTCAAATCAACATGTCTCGGTCAGAGAGCAAACAGCAGAGTCTTGCAAAAGCCATCAATGACTAAAGTTAAAACAAAAAACAATTATTTTCTCTCTCCGCAAGCGTGCTGAGCGTAGATCTCTTTGATCCGCTGAAGCAGCTCAAAAACTATGTCGTCACAATAGGTCAATCACATGGCTTTTGGAGGGCATACAGTTTATTTTGTGGCCCGAGTAGCATCATTTGCGCCCGAGCGCGAAGCGCGTGTTTTCAAGAGGGCGGTTTTCAATTTGGCCGCGTATCTTGATAATAATGAGCATTAGAGTAACGTAACCTAAGCGCGCTCCAATGTTGCGCACTATAAGAGGAATACTTCTTTTACAGACCAAATTAACTTACGCTTCCAAACTTCACGAAAAGAAATAATCAACACAACCGATGTTATGAGATTGTGTGTTATCTGGCGTAAGAGCGAAATGTGGGAACAAATTATAGCAATGAATGTTGGCTACATACCTGTGCAATAGAAACACGAGTGGAAGTTTGGGAGAAAGAGAAATGCTGTGGGAACACGAGCCGCAGGCGAGTGTTTCCACAACTTGCTAACTTTGATTATCAAAATGTAAATTCTCTTTGCTCGCGTCATCATTACGTCAACAGCTCGCGCTAGTTCTGTGTTTCTGTCGAGTTTTAGTATAAATCTACTAGCGTTCTATCACAAATGCCGCGCTCTGATTGGCTACGCTACTCACTATCTATTCTGTAATAGATAGTGAGTAGCGTAATGGCGGCCGCTTCTTCACGTTTTTGAAGTGTCCGTGAAGAAGATTTAGACAGTTTACTGGTCGAGGCTGTGCCAGAAAAGAAAAAGTTTTGAACGCCTATTCAATTTATACTAAAACAATTAGATTATTTGCTCTCGATTTCTATGCGTGATAGTTGACTCGGGCTGCGCCCTCGTCAACTATCACGCGATACAAATCTCGAGCTCATAATCTAATTGTTTAATAGAAACAGGAATTCTAACCAATCAGTGCGCGTATTTTCTTAAGACTGTATTCTAAATCAGTACACCGATTGCTTCCGTTGCCAGTGTGTGAACATGGGATTCGCACTTTGCAGAAAAATCCGGCCTTAAATATGAAGTCAATAAGCTTTCAGTTTTAAAACAAGTTTCAGCCATTTCTATTTGGTAAGCAATTGCCTACATAGCAGGGCAACCGCGAAGGAGGAGCACAAAAGAAAAAGTTACTGAATATCAATTTTTCTGACAAGTGCGTGTCGTGAATCGTTAAGAGACAATGGGGTTGACAGCCGACAACAAAGGTATTCTCATTAGGAAGGAAATTCTTGAGAGCACGGGCGGAACGACCACTTGCTTGTTAGGGCGGGCTTAGGTGACTGAAGGCCGAGGTATGATAGTATAACTTTCATTTTAAGGGTTATAGGCAATTGGTCCAGGTGCGCATGCGTAGTAACAAAAAGGTTTTTCATTAAAACACTCAGAAATCTAATCGTTGCAAATCAAATTTTATTCGTTATCTAAACCTGACTCTATATCCTACTATTAGATAAAGATCATTCAAAATGATTCCATAACTTACCCCCCTAGATGACGGTCCTCCTGCCCATACAACCTCTTATATGGTGTTTTGACAAAAATCTGTAAGGCTGAGCTTCCTCGCAACCATCTCCTTGTTTTGTATCTTGTCTTCAAAAATTACTACAATGACGACATAAAATGGATTTTAAATTACATTTTAACTGCTACAAAATGGTGAAAATTGCATGTTGATCACTAATCTGTGTAATGAGGACTGATTTGACGAACTTTAGTACTGTCTGAGCAGTATGCTATACAATTAGCTGCCTTAAGCAAATATCTTGACAGCCAAAATACAATACGATTGCAAACTACAACCTATTTGATTTTTTACGTAGATGCTGTCCTGTCGTAATACTACAAATCTGCAAAGTTTCAGAATTGCAAAGATTCTGCAGGCCTAGGTATGATAGAATAAGTTTCATTTTAAGGGTTATAGGCAATTGGTCGAAGTGCGCATGCGTAGTAACAAAAAGGTTTTTTCTTAACACACTCAGAAATCTCATCGTTGCAATTGAAATTTTATTCGTTAAATAAACCTGACTCTATATAATACTATTACATATAGATAAAACATTAAAAATGATTCGATAACTTACCCCCCTAGATGACGGTCTTCCTGCCCATAAAATCTCTTATATGGTGTTTTGACAAAAAATCTGTAAGGCTGAGCTTCCTTGCAACCATCTCTTTGTATTGTATCTTGTCTTCAAAAATGACTACAATCACGACATAAAATGGATTTTAAATTGCATTTTAACTGCTACAAAATGGTGAAAATTGCATGTTCATAACTAATCTGTGTAATAAGGACTGATTTGATGGACTTGAGTACTGTCTGAGCAGTATGCTATAGAATGAGCTGGCATAAGATAATATCTTGACAGCCAAAATACAATACGAATGCAAATTACAATCAACTTGATTTTTTACGTGGATATTGCCCTTTCGTGATACTACAAATCTGCAAAGTTTCAGAATTGCAAAGATTCTGCAGGCCGAGGTATGATAGAATTAGTTTCATTTTAAGGGTTATATGCAATTGGTCAAAGTGCGCATGCGTAGTAACAAAAAGGTTTTTTCTTATCTATAACGTTTTTTCTATATCCTACTATTACATATAGATAAAACATTCTAAATCATTCGATAACTTACCTCCCTAGATGACGGTCTTTCTGCCCATAAAACTTCTTATATGGTGTTTTGACAAAAACCTGTAATACTGAGCTTCCTTGCAACCACCTCTTAACATTGTATCTTGTCTTTAACAATGACTACCATGACGACATAAAATGGATTTTAAGTTACGTTTTAACTGCTACAAAATGGTGAAAATTGCATGTTAATCACTAATCTGTGTAATGAGGACTAATTTGTCGAACTTGAGTACTGTCTGAGCAGTATGCTATAGAATTAGCTGCCTTAAGCAAATATCTTGACAGCCAAAATCCAATACAACTGCGAATAAGAATCTATTTGTTATTTTTTTTACGTAGATACTCTCCTTTAGTAATACTACAAATGTGCAAAGTTTCAGAATTACAGAGATTCTTCCAGGCCTAGGTATAATAGAATAATTTTAATTTTAAGGGTTATAGTAAATTGAGCGAAAAACGCATGCGTAAAAAAAAAATTGTTTTTCCTTAAATCACTCAGAAATCTAATAGTTGCAATTAAAAATCTATTCGCTATCTAAACCTGACTCTATATCCTACTATTACATATAGATAAAACATTCTAAATGATTCGATAACTTACCTCCCTAGATGACGGTCTTCCTGCCCATACAACCTCTTATATGGTGTTTTGACAAAAACCTGTAATACTGAGCCTCCTTGCAACCACGTCTTAGCATTGTATCTTGTCTTCAAATATGACTACCTTGACGACATAAAATGGATTTTAAATTACGTTTTAACTGCTACAAAATGGTGAAAATTGCATGTTCATCACTAATCTGTGTAATAAGGAATGATTTGTCGAACTTGAGTACTGTCTGAGCAGTATGCTATAGAATTAGCTGCCTTAAGCAAATATCTTGACAGCCAAAATACAATACGATTGCGAATAACAATCTATTTGATTTTTTTACGTAGATACTCTTCTGTCGTAATACTACAAATGTTCAAAGTTTCAGAATTACAGAGATTCTGCCAGGCCTAGATATGATAAAATAATTTTCATTTTAAGGGTTATAGGCAATTGGTCGAAATGCGCATGCGTAGTAAAAAAAAGGTTTTTCCTTAAATCACTCAGAAATCTAATCGTTGCAATTAAAATTGTATTCGCTATCTAAACCTGACTCTATATCCTACTATTACATATAGATAAAACATTCCAAATGATTTGATAACTTACCCCCCTAGATGACGGTCTTCCTGCCCATACAACCTCTTATATGGTGTTTTGACAAAAACCTGTAATACTGAGCTTCCTTGCAACCACCTCTTGTCATTGTATCTTGTCTTCAAAAATGACTACCAAGACGCGATAAAATGAATTTTAAATTACGTTTTAACTGCTACAAAATGGTGAAAATTGCATGTTCATCACTAATCTGTGTAATAAGGAATGATTTGTCGAACTTGAGTACTGTCTGAGCAGTATGCTATAGAATTAGCTGCCTTAAGCAAATATCTTGACAGCCAAAATACAATACGATTGCGAATAACAATCTATTTGATTTTTTTACGTAGATACTCTTCTGTCGTAATACTACAAATGTTCAAAGTTTCAGAATTACAGAGATTCTGCCAGGCCTGAATATGATAAAATAATTTTCATTTTAAGGGTTATAGGCAATTGGTCGAAATGCGCATGCGTAGTAAAAGAAAGGTTTTTTCTTAAATCACTCAGAAATCTAATCGTTGCAATTAAAATTGTATTCGTTATCTAAACCTGACTCTATATCCTACTATTACATATAGATAAAACATTCCAAATGATTTGATAACTTACCCCCCTAGATGACGGTCTTCCTGCCCATACAACCTCTTATATGGTGTTTTGACAAAAACCTGTAATACTGAGCTTCCTTGCAACCACCTCTTGTCATTGTATCTTGTCTTCAAAAATGACTACCATGACGCGATAAAATGAATTTTAAATTACGTTTTAACTTCTACAAAATGGTGAAAATTGCATGTTCATCACTAATCTGTGTGATGAGGACTGATTTGTCGAACTTGACCACTGTCTGAGCAGTATGCTATAGAATTAGCTGCCTTAAGCAAATATCTTGACAGCCAAAATACAATACGATTTCGAATTACAAGCTATTTTTTTTTTTACGTACATACTCTCCTGTCGTAATACTACAATTGTGCAAAGTTTCAGAATTACAGAGATTCTGCCAGGCCTAAGTATGATAGAATAATTTTCATTTTAAGGGTTATAGGCAATTAATCGAAATGCGCATGCGTAGTAAAAAAAAGGTTTTTTCTTAAGTCACTCAGAAATCTAATCGTTGCAATTAAAATTGTATTTGCTATCTAAACCTGACTCTATATCTTACTATTAGATATAGATAAAACATTCTAAATGATTCGATAACTTACCGCCCTAGATGACGGGTTTCTGCCCATACAACCTCTTATATGGTGTTTTGACAAAAACCTGTAATACTGAGCTTCCTTGCAACCACCTCTTGACATTGTATCTTGTCTTCAAATATTTCAACCTTGACGACATAAAATGGATTTTAAATTACGTTTTAACTGCTACAAAACGGTGAAAATTGCATGTTCATCACTAATCTGTGTAATGAGGACTGATTTGTCGAACTTGAGTACTGTCTGAGCAGTATGCTATAGAATTAGTTGCCTTAAGGTTTTGGAACAGGTTCGCGGGTGCGTTGCGCAAAACCATCCTCACGGGCGCGTAATTTTAGGAAACTGCCTAAACCTATACATCATTTTAAAGCTTATAGAACCTAGAACGGTGATAAAATGTTTTTAACTTGCGAAATTCAATATTAAACGAGCTGCGATCAGTCAAGTGCAAATCGACCGATGCTTATAAATGCGGCAAACTCGCGTCGGATTTTGACCTTATCAAGAAAACAATGACTGCATGATACTCAGCAGATGTTTGTCTTCAAAAGTGTGTCGGGGATTTTTTAGATCAGCTTTTAAAACAAAGTTATTATAATTTAAAGTTGGTTGTCGAGCTCTTCTTGGATGGAGACAGCATTAGGACTTATATCTTCTAAACGAAAAAGAAATCGGCAAAAGCCCGACACACTTTTGAAGATGAGGGTTTCGTGCACCGTTGGGCGAAATTTCATGATTCTACGATAAATTCCTGCATGCGAAGTATCAGCTCAAAGATGGCAAATTCAAAAAAAAAATTAGCCGAGAAATACGGCGTAGAAGGTTTAGTCAACATAACACGCCCCCTGGGAGTGGTTTTCCGGATTGTCACCTTCATACACCAATCAGGTCCCATCTCCTGGTGTGTGCCGAAACTCGCGGGAAAATGGTGGTGGATATTATTTCAAGATCAAGGTTTCCTTCGCGGACAATTCAAACGCGGACACGCATGCAAGGCATATTTTCTAGTTTTCTCGCTCTTCCACGCAATGGGAAAAACTAAGACTGGCCGAGCCAATACGAACAAGAGGTCGAAAAACAAGAGATCGACAAAAGCTTCGAATCAAACACAAAGTTCCGAGCAAGCACCGAGTAATCCAAAGGACAGCAAGCTCGCCGAAATGCGCGAAGCGGGGTACGTAATACAGATCTCTCTATTTCTTTTTTTTTTTTTTGCTGTGATAGCCTTTTCCTCTTTTACTGCAATAAACAGATTACAGTCTTGACGCATTATGCAAAGCCACTTATGGCTTTATAGGAGTCTAAATATAGTAGTCGGCTTAGCTTTTTACCGGCCACTTTTGGCAGTCGAGTGAAACGATGCTGGGTTGTTAAAAAGCGGACACTCTTCGTTTTGGCATTGTAGAATCCACTCGCCAGCTATTCCAGCTCTTGACTTCTGTTTAAGTTTTTTATCCGACCCGCATTTTTGGCAGCTGGTTGACTCGTCGAGGCCTGCTTGCAAATTTCGCGTGTCAAATATTACGCAGCGTTGTTCGCTGTCAGATCGTGCATCATCAGACTCGTCCGATGAAGATGAAGTACTTGTGGAATCTGCATCTTTGGAATCCAATCCTTTGTCAACCACCTTCGGCTTACTTTCTTCGCGAATATCAGAGCTCATTATTTTTCTTCTGCTTGTTGAAGGAGTCGAAATAGCAGCGGTATTTTCTTCCTCGCGATTGTTCAATGGCGGCGAATACCATGAACCTTTGTCACTCTCCGCCAGCGAACCTTTCTTCTTTTCACAAAAATTTCCCTTTGCTTTTTTTTTTCGAGACCGCCCATCGGCCTTTTGAACCCAAGGGCTTTTGTTTCGCTTTCTTTTCTTTCCTCTTTCCATCAAAAACTACACAAGAACAAGCCAGCAGCGGACAAGCGACGGAAGCAACGCAATGTTGACATTTGTTGTCATGGTCTGTTGGAAGCCACTCTCCCGCGCTAAATTCCCAGGAGGTCCAGCGGTGTTGACAGCTCAACACCTTTAGACTGTGACGTAATGAGTCACGCAAAAAAGGAAATTTGCGATATCTCTGGAGCGAGAAGAGATTTCGAATTTATTTTTTCTGCTAAAGAAAGCCTGGACCACATAGTTTATGTATGCCAAAAATCTCAATTTTGTAAAAATTTGACCTGCGAACCTGTTCCGTAACCTTAAGCAAATATCTTGACAGCAAAAATACAATACGATTGCGAATTACAATCTATTTGTTTTTTTACGTATACTCTCCTGTCGTAATACTACAAATGTGCAAAGTTTCAGAATTACAGAGATTCTGCCAGGCCTAGGTATGATAGAATAATTTTCATGTTAAGGGTTACAGGCAATTGGTCGAAATGCGCATGCGTAGTAAGAAAAAGGTTTTTCCTTAAATTACTTAGTAATCTAATCGTTGCAATTAAAATTGCATTCGCTATCTAAACCTGACTCTATATCCTACTATTACATATAGATAAAACATTGTAAATGATTCGATAACTTACCCCACTAGATGGCTGTCTTCCGTCCCATACAACCTCTTATATGGTGTTTTGACAAAAGCTGTAATAATGAGCTTCCTTGCAACCACCTCTTGGCATTGTATCTTGTCTTCAAAAATGACTACCATGACGACATAAAATGGATTTTAAATTACGTTTTAACTGCTACAAAATGGTGAAAATTTCATGTTTATCACTAATCTGTGTAATAAGGACTGATTTGTCAAAGTTGAGTACTGTCTGATCAGTATGCTATAGAATTAGCTGCCTTAAGCAAATATCTTGACAGCCAAAATACAATACGATTGCGAATTACAATCTATTTGTTTTTTTACGTATACTCTCCTGTCGTAATATTACAAATGTGCAAAGTTTCAGAATTACAGAAATTCTGCCAGGCCTAGGTATGATAGAATAATTTTCATTTTAAGGGTTATAGGCAATTGGTCGAAATGCGCATGCGTAGTAAAAAAGAAGGTTTTTCCTTAAATCACTCAGAAATGTAATCGTTGCAATTAAAATTGTATTTTCTATCTAAACCTGACTCTATATCCTACTATTACCTATAGATAAAACATTCTAAATGATTCGATAACTTACCCCCCTAGATAACGGGTTCTCTGCCCATACAACCTCGTATATGGTGTTTTGACAAAAACCTGTAATACTCAGCCTCCTTGACACCACGTCTTGGCATTGTATCTTGTCTTCAAATATGACTACCTTGACGACATAAAATGGATTTTAAATTACGTTTTAACTGCCACAAAATGGTGAAAATTGCATGTTCATCACTAATCTGTGTAATGAGGACTGATTTGTCGAACTGGAGTACTGTCTGAGCAGTATGCTATAGAGTTTGCTGCCTTAAGCAAATATTTTTACAGCTAAAATACAATACGATTGCGAATTAATATCTATTTGTTTTTTTACGTAGATACTCTCCTGCCGTAATACTACAAATGTGCAAAGTTTCAGAATTACAGAGATTCTGCGAGGCTTAGGTATGATAGAATAATTTTCATTTTAAGGGTTATAGGCAATTGGTCGAAATGCGCATGCGTAGTAACAAAAAGATTTTTCCTTAAATCCCTCAGAAATGTAATCGTTGCAATTAAAATTGTATTCGTTATCTAAACCTGACTCTATATCCTACTATTACATATAGATAAAACATTCTAAATGATTCGATAACTTACCCCCTAGATGACGGTCTTCCTACCCATACAACCTCTTATATGGTGTTTTGACAAAAACCTGTAATACTGAGCTTCCTTGCAACCACCTCTTGGCATTGTATCTTGTCTTCAAAAATGACTACCATGACGACATAAAATGGATTTTAAATTACGTTTTAACTGCTACAAAGTTGTGAAAATTGCATGTTAATTACTAATCTGTGTAATGAGGACTGATTTGTCGAACTTGAGTACTGTCTGAGCAGTATGCTATAGAATTAGCTGCCTTAAGCAAATATCTTGACAGCCAAAACAAAATACGATTGCGAATTAATATCTATTTGTTTTTTTACGTAGACACTCTCCTGCCGTAATACTACAAATGTGCAAAGTTTCAGAATTACAGAGATTCTGCCAGGCCTAGGTATGATAGAATAATTTTCATTTTCAGAGTTATAGGCAGTTGTTCGAAATGCGCATGCGTAGTAACAAAAAGGTTTTTCTTTAAATCACTCACAAATCTAATCGTTGCAATTAAAATTGTATTCGCTATCTAAACCTGACTCTATATCCTACTATTACATATAGATAAAACATTCTAAATGATTCGATAACCAACCCCCTTAGATGACGGTCTTCCTGCCCATACAACCTCTTATATGGTGTTTTGACAAAAACCTGTAATACTGAGCTTCCTTGCAACCACCTCTTGGCATTGTATCTTGTCTTCAAAAATGACTACAATGACGACATAACATGGATTTTAAATTACGTTTTAACTGCTACAAAATGGTGGAAATTGCATGTTCATCACTAATCTGTGTAATGAGGACTGATTTGTCGAACTTGAGTACTGTCTGAGCAGTATGCTATAGAATTAGCTGTCGTAAGCAAATATCTTGACAGCCAAAATACAATACGATTGCGAACTACAATCTATTTGTTTTTTTACGTAGATACTCTCCTGTCGTAATACTACAAATATGCAAAGTTTCAGAATTACAGAGATTCTGCCAGGCCTAGGTATGATAGAATAATTTTCATTTTAAGGGTTATAGGCAATTGTTCGAAATGCGCATGCGTAGTAACAAAAAGGTTTTTCTTAAAATCACTCAGAAATCTAATCGTTGCAATTAAAATTGTATTCGCTATCTAAACCTGACTCTATATCCTACTATTACATATAGATAAAACATTCTAAATGATTCGATAACTTACCCCCCTAGATGACGAACTTCCTGCCAATACAACCTTTTATATGGTGTTTTGAGAAAAAGCTGTAATACTGAGCTTCCTTGTAACCACTTCTTGGCATTGTATCTTGTCTTAAAAAATGACTACCATGACGACATAAAATGGATTTTAAATTACGTTTTAACTGCTACAAAATGGTGAAAATTCAATGTTCATCCCTAATCTGTGTAATGAGGACTGATTTGTCGAACTTGAGTACTGTCTGAGCAGTATGCTATAGAATTAGCTGCCGTAAGCAAATATCTTGACAGCCAAAATACAATACGATTGCGAATTGATATCTATTTGTTCTTTTACGTAGATACTCTCCTGTCGTAATACTACAAATGTGCAAAGTTTCAGAATTACAGAGATTCTGCCAGGCCTAGGTATGATAGAATAATTTTCATTTTAAGAGTTATAGGCAATTGTTCGAAATGCGCATGCGTAGTAACAAAAAGGTTTTTCCTTAAATCACTCAGAAATCTAATCGTTGCAATTAAAATTGTATTCGATATCTAAACCTGACTCTATATCCTACTATTACATATAGATAAAACATTCTAAATGATTTGATAACTTACCCCCTAGATGACGTACTTCCTGGCAATAGAACCTTTTATACGGTGTTTTGACAAAAACCTGTAATACTGAGCTTCCTTGCAACCACCTCTTGGCATTGTATCTTGTCTTAAAAAATGACTACAATGACGACATAACATGGATTTTAAATTACGTTTTAACTGCTACAAAATGGAGAAATTGCATGTTCATCACTAATCTGTGTAATGAGGACTGATTTGTCGAACTTGAGTACTGTCTGAGCAGTATGCTATAGAATTAGCTGTCTTAAGCAAATATCTTGACCGCCAAAATACAATACGATTGCGAATTACAATCTATTTGTTTTTTTAGGTAGATACTCTCCTGTCGTAATACTACAAATGTGCAAAGTTTCAGAATTACAGAGTTTCCGCCAGGCCTAGGTATGATAGAAGAATTTTCAATTTAAGGGTTATAGGCAATTGTTCGAAATGCGCATGCGTAGTAACAAAAAGGTTTTTCCTTAAATCACTCAGAAATCTAATCGTTGCAATTAAAATTGTATTCGCTATCTAAACCTGACTCTATATCCTACTATTACATATAGATAAAACATTCTAAATGATTCGATAACTTACTCCCCTAGATGACGGTCTTGCTGCCAATACAACCTTTTATATGGTGTTTTGACAAAAACCTGTAATACTGAGCTTTCTTACAACCACCTCTTGGCATTGTATCTTGTCTTAAAAAATGACTACCATGACAAATAAAATGGATTTTAAATTACGTTTTAACTGCCAGAAAATGGTTGAAATTGCATGTTCATCACTAATCTGTGTAATGAGGACTGATTTGTCGAACTTGAGTACTGTCTGAGCAGTATTCTATAGAATTAGCTGCCTTAAGCAAATATCTGGACAGTCAAGATACAATACGATTGCAAAGTGATATCTATTTGTTTTTTTACGTAGACACTCTACTGTCGTAATACTACAAATGTGCAAAGTTTCAGAATTACAGAGATTCTGCCAGGCTTAGGTATGATAGAATAATTTTTATTTTAAGGGTTATAGGCAATTGGTCGAAATGCGCATGCGTAGTAACAAAAAGGTTTTTCCTTAAACCCTCAGAAATCTAATTGTTTCTATTAAAATTGTATTTGCTATGTAAACCTGACTCTATATCCTACTATTACATATAGATAAAACATTCTAAATGATCCGATAACTTACCCCCCTAGATGACGGTGTTCCTGCCCATACAACCTCTTATATGGTGTTTTGAAGAAAACCTGTAATACTGAGCTTTGTTGCAACCACCTCTTGGCATTGTATCTTGTCTTAAAAAATGACTACAATGACGACATACAATGGATTTTAAATTACGTTTTAACTGCCAGAAAATGGTGAAAATTGCATGTTCATCACTAATCTGTGTAATGAGGACTGATTTGTCGAACTTGAGTACTGTCTGAGCAGTATGCTATAGAATTAGCGGCCATAAGCAAATATCTTAAGAGCCAAAATACAATACGATTGCGAATTACAATCTATTTGTTTTTTTACATAGATACTCTCCTGTCGTAATACTACAAATGTGCAAAGTTTCAGAATTACAGAGATTCTGCCAGGCTTAGGTATGATAGAATAATTTTAATTTTAAGGGTTATAGGCAATTGGTCGAAATGCGCATGCGTAGTAACAAAAAGGTTTTTCGTTAAATCACTCAGAAATCTAATCGTTGCAATTAAAATTGTATTCGCTATCAAAGCCCTACTCTATACCCTACTATTACATATAGATAAGACATTCTAAATGATTCGATAACTTACCCTCCTAGATGACGGTCTAACTGCCCATACAACCTCTTCTATGGTGTTTTGACAAAAACCTGTAATACTGAGCTTCCTTGCAACCACCTCTTGGCATTGTATCTTGTCTTCAAAAATGACTACCATGACGACATAAAATGGATTTTAAATTACGTTTTAACTGCTACAAAATGGTGAAAAATGCATGTTCATCCCTAATCTGTGTAATGAGGACTGATTTGTCGAACTTGAGTACTGTCTGAGAAGTATGCTATAGATGTAGCTGCCTTAAGCAAATATCTTGACAGCCACAATACAATACGATTGCGAATTACAATCTATTTGTTTTTTTAGGTAGACACTCTCTTTTCGTAATACTACGAATGTGCAAAATTTCAGAATTACAGAGATTCTGCCAGGCTTAGGTATGATAGAATACTTTTAATTTTAAGGGTTATAGGCAATTGGTCGAAATGCGCATGCGTAGTAACAAAAAGGTTTTTTCTTAAATTACTAAGAAATCTAATCGTTGCAATTAAAGTTGTATTCGCTATCTAAACCTGACTCTATATCCTACTATTACATATAGATAAAACATTCTAAATGATTCGATAACTTACCCCCCTAGATGACGGTCTTCCTGCCCATACAACCTCTTATATGGTGTTTTGACAAAAACCTGTAATACTGAGCTTAATGGCAACAACCTCTTGGCATTGTATCTTGTCTTCAAAAATGACTACCATGGCGACATAAAATGGATTTTAAATTACGTTTTAACTGCTACAAAATGGTGAAAATTGCATGTTCATCACTAATCTGTGTAATGAGGACTGATTTGTCGAACTTAAGTACTGTCTGAGCAGTAAGCTATAGAATTAGCTGCCTTAAGCAAATATCTTGACAGCCAAAATACAATACGATTGCGAAGTGCAATCTATTTGTTTTTTACGTAGATACTCTCCTATCGTCATACTAAAAATGTGCAAAGTTTAAGAATTACAGAGATTCTGCCAGGCCTAGGTATGATAAAATAATTTTCATTTTAAGGGTTATAGGCAATTGGTCGAAATGCGCATGCGTAGTAACAAAAAGGTTTTTCCTTAAATCACTCAGAAATCTAATCGTTGCAATTAAAATTGTATACGCTATCTAAACCTGACTCTATATCCTACTATTACATATAGATAAAACATTCTAAATGAGTCGATAACTTCCCCCCCTAGATGACGGTGTTCCTGCCCATACAACCTCTTATATGGTGTTTTTACAAAAACCTGTAATACTAAGCTCCCTTGCAACCACCTCTTGGCATTGTATCTTGTCTTCAAAAATGACTACCATGACGACATAAAATGGATTTTAAATTACGTTTTAACTGCTACAAAACGGTGAAAATTGCATGTTCAACTCTAATCTGTGTAATGAGGACTGATTTGTCGAACTTGAGTACTGTCTGAGCAGTATGCTATAGAATTAGCTGCCTTAAGCAAATATCTTGACAGCCAAAATACAATACGATTGCGAAGTGCAATCTATTTTTTTTTTACGTAGATACTCTCCTATCGTCATACTAAAAATGTGCAAAGTTTTAGAATTACAGAGATTCTGCCAGGCCTAGGTATGATAGAATAATTTTTATTTTAAGGGTTATAGGCAATAGGTCGAAATGCGCATGCGTAATAACGAAAAAGGTTTTTTTTTTAAATCACTTAGAAATCTAATCGTTGCAATTAAAATTGTATACGCTATCTAAACCTGACTCTATATCCTACTATTACATTTAGATAAAACATTCTAAATGATTCGATAACTTACCCCACCTAGATGACGGTCTTTCTGCCCATACAACCTCTTATATGGTGTTTTGACAAAAACCTGTAATACTGTGCTTCCTTGCAACCACCTCTCGGCATTGTATCTTGTCTTTAAAAATGACTACCATGACGACATAAAATGGATTTTAAATTTTGTTTTAACTGCTACAAAACGGTGAAAATTGCATGTTCATCACTAAACGGTGTAATGAGGACTGATTTGTCGAACTTGAATACTGTCTGAGCAGTATGCTATAGAACTAGCTGCCTTAAGCAAATATCTTGACAGCCAAAATACAATACGATTGCGAGGTGCAATCTATTTGTTTTTTACGTAGATACTCTCCTATCGTCATAGTAAAAATGTTCAAAGTTTTAGAATTACAGAGATTCTGCCAGGCCTAGGTATGATAGAATAATTTTCATTTTAAGGGTTATAGGCAATTGGTCGAAATGCGCATGCGTAGTAACAAAAAGTTTTTTCCTTAAATCACTCAGAAATCTAATCGTTGCCATTAACATTGTATTCGCTATCTAAACCTGACTCTCTATGCTACTATTACATATAGATAAAACATTCAGAATGATTCGATAACTGACCTTCCTAGATGACGGTCTTCCTGCCCATACAACCTCTTATATGGTGTTTTGACAAAAACCTTTAATACTGAGCTACCTTGCAACCACCTCTTGGCATTGTATCTTGTCTTCAAAAATGACTACCATGACGACATAAAATGGATTTTAAATTACGTTTTAACTGATACAAAACGGTGAAAATTGCATGTTCATCACTAATCTGTGTAATGAGAACTGATTTGTCGAACTTGAGAACTGTCTGAGCAGTATCCTATAGAATTAGCTGCCTTAAGCAAATATCTTGACACTCAAAATACAAAACGATTGCGAAGTACAATCTATTTGTTTTTTTACGTAGATAGTGTCCTGTCGTAATACTACAAATGTGCAAAGTTTCAGAATTACAGAGATTCTGCCAGGCCTAGGTATGATAGAATAATTTTCATTTTAAGGGTTATAGGGAAATGTTCGAAATGGGCATGCGTAGTAACAAAAAGGTTTTTCCTTAAATCACTCAGAAATCTAATCGTTGCAATTAAAATTGTATTCGCTATCTAAACCTGACTGTCTATGCTACTATTACATATAGATAAAACATTCTAAATGATTCGATAACTGACCCCCCTAGATGACGGTCTTCCTGCTCATACAACCTCTTATATGGTGTTTTGACAAAAATTTTTTAAACTGAGCTCCCTTGCAATCACCTCTTGGCATTGTATCTTGTCTTTAAAAATGACTACCATGACGAAATAAAATGGATTTTAAATTACGTTTTAACTGCTACAAAACGGTGAAAATTGCATGTTCATCACTAATCTGTGTAATGAGGACTGACTTGTCTAACTTGAGTACTGTCTGAGCAGTATGCTATAGAATTAGCTGCCTTAAGCAAATATCTTGACAGCCAAAATACAATACGATTGCGAATTACAATCTATTTGTTTTTTTACGTAGATACTCTCCTGTCGTAATACTACAAATGTGCAAATTTTTAGAATTACAGAGATTCTGCCAGGCCAAGGTATGATAGAATAATTTTCATTTTAAGGGTTATAGGCAATTGGTCGAAATGCGCATGCGTAGTAAAAAAAGGTTTCTTCTTAAATCACTCAGAAATCTAATCGTTGCAATTAAAATTGTATTCGCTATCTAAACCTGACTCTATATCCTACTATTACATATAGATAAAACATTCTAAATGATTCGATAACTTACCCCTTTAGATGACGGTCTTCCTGCCTATACAACCGCTTATATGGTGTTTTGACAAAAACCTGTAATACTGAGCTTCCTTGCAACCACCTCTTGGCATTGTATCTTGTCTTCAAAAATGACTACCATGACGACATAAAATGGATTTTAAATTACGTTTTAACTGCTACAAAATGGTAAAAATTGCTTGTTCATCACTAATCTGTGGAATGAGGACTGTTTTGTCGAACTTAAGTACTGTCTGAACAGTTGGCTATAGAATTAGCTGCCTTAAGCAAATATCTTGACAGCCAAAATACAATACGATTGCGAATTACAATATATTTCTTGTTTTTTACGTAGATACTCTCCTGTCGTAATACTGCAAATGTGCAAAGTTTAAGAATTACGGAGATTCTGCCAGGGCTAGGTATGATAGAATAATTTTCATTTTAAGGGTTATAGGCAATTTGTCGAAATGCGCATGCGTAATAACGAAGATGGTTTTTCCTTAAATCACTCGGAAATCTAATCGTTGCAATTAAAATTGTATTCGCTATCGAAACCTGACTCTATATCCTACTATTACATATAGATAAAACATTCTAAATGATTCGATAACTTACCCCCCTAGACGACGGTCTTCCTGCCCATACAACCTCTTATATGGTGTTTTGACAAAAACCTGAAATGCTGAGCTTCCTTGCAACCACCTCTTGGCATTGTATCTTGTCTTCAAAAATGACCACCATGACGACATAAAATGGCATGGATTTTAAACTACGTTTCAACTGCTACAAAATGGTGAAAATTGCACGTTCATCACTAATCTGTGTAATGAGGACTGATTTGTCGAACTTGAGTACTGTCTAAACAGTATGCAATAGAATTAGCTGCCTTAAGCAAATATCTTGACAGTCAAAATACAATACGATTGCGAATTACAATCTATTTGTGTTTGTACGTAGATACTCTCCTGTTGTAATACTACAAATGTGCAAAGTTTCAGAATTACAGAGATTCTGCCAGGCCTAGGTATGATAGAATACTTTTAATTTTAAGGGTTATAGGCAATTGGTCGAAATGCGCATGCGTAGTAACAAAAAGGTTTTTTCTTAAATTACTAAGAAATCTAATCGTTGCAATTAAAGTTGTATTCGCTATCTAAACCTGACTCTATATCCTACTATTACATTTAGATAAAACATTCTAAATGATTCGATAACTTACCCCACCTAGATGACGGTCTTTCTGCCCATACAACCTCTTATATGGTGTTTTGACAAAAACCTGTAATACTGTGCTTCCTTGCAACCACCTCTCGGCATTGTATCTTGTCTTTAAAAATGACTACCATGACGACATAAAATGGATTTTAAATTTTGTTTTAACTGCTACAAAACGGTGAAAATTGCATGTTCATCACTAAACGGTGTAATGAGGACTGATTTGTCGAACTTGAATACTGTCTGAGCAGTATGCTATAGAATTAGCTGCCTTAAGCAAATATCTTGACAGCCAAAATACAATACGATTGCGAGGTGCAATCTATTTGTTTTTTACGTAGATACTCTCCTATCGTCATAGTAAAAATGTTCAAAGTTTTAGAATTACAGAGATTCTGCCAGGCCTAGGTATGATAGAATAATTTTCATTTTAAGGGTTATAGGCAATTGGTCGAAATGCGCATGCGTAGTAACAAAAAGTTTTTTCCTTAAATCACTCAGAAATCTAATCGTTGCCATTAACATTGTATTCGCTATCTAAACCTGACTCTCTATGCTACTATTACATATAGATAAAACATTCAGAATGATTCGATAACTGACCCCCCTAGATGACGGTCTTCCTGCCCATACAACCTCTTATATGGTGTTTTGACAAAAACCTTTAATACTGAGCTACCTTGCAACCACCTCTTGGCATTGTATCTTGTCTTCAAAAATGACTACCATGACGACATAAAATGGATTTTAAATTACGTTTTAACTGATACAAAACGGTGAAAATTGCATGTTCATCACTAATCTGTGTAATGAGAACTGATTTGTCGAACTTGAGAACTGTCTGAGCAGTATCCTATAGAATTAGCTGCCTTAAGCAAATATCTTGACACTCAAAATACAAAACGATTGCGAAGTACAATCTATTTGTTTTTTTACGTAGATAGTGTCCTGTCGTAATACTACAAATGTGCAAAGTTTCAGAATTACAGAGATTCTGCCAGGCCTAGGTATGATAGAATAATTTTCATTTTAAGGGTTATAGGGAATTGTTCGAAATGGGCATGCGTAGTAACAAAAAGGTTTTTCCTTAAATCACTCAGAAATCTAATCGTTGCAATTAAAATTGTATTCGCTATCTAAACCTGACTGTCTATGCTACTATTACATATAGATAAAACATTCTAAATGATTCGATAACTGACCCCCCTAGATGACGGTCTTCCTGCTCATACAACCTCTTATATGGTGTTTTGACAAAAACTTTTTAAACTGAGCTCCCTTGCAATCACCTCTTGGCATTGTATCTTGTCTTTAAAAATGACTACCATGACGAAATAAAATGGATTTTAAATTACGTTTTAACTGCTACAAAACGGTGAAAATTGCATGTTCATCACTAATCTGTGTAATGAGGACTGACTTGTCTAACTTGAGTACTGTCTGAGCAGTATGCTATAGAATTAGCTGCCTTAAGCAAATATCTTGACAGCCAAAATACAATACGATTGCGAATTACAATCTATTTGTTTTTTTACGTAGATACTCTCCTGTCGTAATACTACAAATGTGCAAATTTTTAGAATTACAGAGATTCTGCCAGGCCAAGGTATGATAGAATAATTTTCATTTTAAGGGTTATAGGCAATTGGTCGAAATGCGCATGCGTAGTAAAAAAAGGTTTCTTCTTAAATCACTCAGAAATCTAATCGTTGCAATTAAAATTGTATTCGCTATCTAAACCTGACTCTATATCCTACTATTACATATAGATAAAACATTCTAAATGATTCGATAACTTACCCCTTTAGATGACGGTCTTCCTGCCTATACAACCGCTTATATGGTGTTTTGACAAAAACCTGTAATACTGAGCTTCCTTGCAACCACCTCTTGGCATTGTATCTTGTCTTCAAAAATGACTACCATGACGACATAAAATGGATTTTAAATTACGTTTTAACTGCTACAAAATGGTAAAAATTGCTTGTTCATCACTAATCTGTGGAATGAGGACTGTTTTGTCGAACTTAAGTACTGTCTGAACAGTTGGCTATAGAATTAGCTGCCTTAAGCAAATATCTTGACAGCCAAAATACAATACGATTGCGAATTACAATATATTTCTTGTTTTTTACGTAGATACTCTCCTGTCGTAATACTGCAAATGTGCAAAGTTTAAGAATTACGGAGATTCTGCCAGGGCTAGGTATGATAGAATAATTTTCATTTTAAGGGTTATAGGCAATTTGTCGAAATGCGCATGCGTAATAACGAAGATGGTTTTTCCTTAAATCACTCGGAAATCTAATCGTTGCAATTAAAATTGTATTCGCTATCGAAACCTGACTCTATATCCTACTATTACATATAGATAAAACATTCTAAATGATTCGATAACTTACCCCCCTAGACGACGGTCTTCCTGCCCATACAACCTCTTATATGGTGTTTTGACAAAAACCTGAAATGCTGAGCTTCCTTGCAACCACCTCTTGGCATTGTATCTTGTCTTCAAAAATGACCACCATGACGACATAAAATGGCATGGATTTTAAACTACGTTTCAACTGCTACAAAATGGTGAAAATTGCACGTTCATCACTAATCTGTGTAATGAGGACTGATTTGTCGAACTTGAGTACTGTCTAAACAGTATGCAATAGAATTAGCTGCCTTAAGCAAATATCTTGACAGTCAAAATACAATACGATTGCGAATTACAATCTATTTGTGTTTGTACGTAGATACTCTCCTGTTGTAATACTACAAATGTGCAAAGTTTCAGAATTACAGAGATTCTGCCAGGCCTAGGTATGATAGAATAATTTTCATTTTAAGGGTTATAGGCAATTGGTCGAAATGCGCATGCGTAGTAACGAGAAAGGTTTTTTCTTAAATCGCTAAGAAATCTAATCGTTGCAATTAAAATTGTATTCGCTATCTAAACCTGACTCTATATCCTACTATTACATATAGATAAAACATTTTAAATGATTCAATAACTTACCCCCCTAGATGACGGTCTTTCTGCCCATACAACCTGTTATATGGTGTTTTGACAAAAACCTGTAATATTGAGCATCCTTGCAACCACCTCTTGGCATTGTATCTTGTCTTCAAAAATGACTACCATGACGACATAAAGTGGATTTTAAATTACGTTTTAACTGCTACAAAATGGTGAAAATTGCATGTTCATCACTAATTAATCTGTGTAACGAGGACTGATTTTTCGAACTTGATCACTGTCTAAACAGTACGCTCTAGAATTAGCTGCCTTAAGCAAATATCTTGACAGCGAAAATACAATACGATTGCGAATTACAATCTATTTGTTTTTTTTTACGTAGATACTCTCCTGTCGTAATACTACAAATGTGCAAAGTTTCAGAATTACAGAGATTCTGCAAGGCCTAGGTATGATAGAATAATTTTCATTTTAAGGGTTATAGGGAATTGTTCGAAATGGGCATGCGTAGTAACAAAAAGGTTTTTCCTTAAATCACTCAGAAATCTAATCGTTGCAATTAAAATTGTATTCGCTATCTAAACCTGACTGTCTATGCTACTATTACATATAGATAAAACATTCTAAATGATTCGATAACTGACCCCCCTAGATGACGGTCTTCCTGCTCATACAACCTCTTATATGGTGTTTTGACAAAAACTTTTTAAACTGAGCTCCCTTGCAATCACCTCTTGGCATTGTATCTTGTCTTTAAAAATGACTACCATGACGAAATAAAATGGATTTTAAATTACGTTTTAACTGCTACAAAACGGTGAAAATTGCATGTTCATCACTAATCTGTGTAATGAGGACTGACTTGTCTAACTTGAGTACTGTCTGAGCAGTATGCTATAGAATTAGCTGCCTTAAGCAAATATCTTGACAGCCAAAATACAATACGATTGCGAATTACAATCTATTTGTTTTTTTACGTAGATACTCTCCTGTCGTAATACTACAAATGTGCAAATTTTTAGAATTACAGAGATTCTGCCAGGCCAAGGTATGATAGAATAATTTTCATTTTAAGGGTTATAGGCAATTGGTCGAAATGCGCATGGGTAGTAAAAAAAGGTTTCTTCTTAAATCACTCAGAAATCTAATCGTTGCAATTAAAATTGTATTCGCTATCTAAACCTGACTCTATATCCTACTATTACATATAGATAAAACATTCTAAATGATTCGATAACTTACCCCTTTAGATGACGGTCTTCCTGCCTATACAACCGCTTATATGGTGTTTTGACAAAAACCTGTAATACTGAGCTTCCTTGCAACCACCTCTTGGCATTGTATCTTGTCTTCAAAAATGACTACCATGACGACATAAAATGGATTTTAAATTACGTTTTAACTGCTACAAAATGGTAAAAATTGCTTGTTCATCACTAATCTGTGGAATGAGGACTGTTTTGTCGAACTTAAGTACTGTCTGAACAGTTGGCTATAGAATTAGCTGCCTTAAGCAAATATCTTGACAGCCAAAATACAATACGATTGCGAATTACAATATATTTCTTGTTTTTTACGTAGATACTCTCCTGTCGTAATACTGCAAATGTGCAAAGTTTAAGAATTACGGAGATTCTGCCAGGGCTAGGTATGATAGAATAATTTTCATTTTAAGGGTTATAGGCAATTTGTCGAAATGCGCATGCGTAATAACGAAGATGGTTTTTCCTTAAATCACTCGGAAATCTAATCGTTGCAATTAAAATTGTATTCGCTATCGAAACCTGACTCTATATCCTACTATTACATATAGATAAAACATTCTAAATGATTCGATAACTTACCCCCCTAGACGACGGTCTTCCTGCCCATACAACCTCTTATATGGTGTTTTGACAAAAACCTGAAATGCTGAGCTTCCTTGCAACCACCTCTTGGCATTGTATCTTGTCTTCAAAAATGACCACCATGACGACATAAAATGGCATGGATTTTAAACTACGTTTCAACTGCTACAAAATGGTGAAAATTGCACGTTCATCACTAATCTGTGTAATGAGGACTGATTTGTCGAACTTGAGTACTGTCTAAACAGTATGCAATAGAATTAGCTGCCTTAAGCAAATATCTTGACAGTCAAAATACAATACGATTGCGAATTACAATCTATTTGTGTTTGTACGTAGATACTCTCCTGTTGTAATACTACAAATGTGCAAAGTTTCAGAATTACAGAGATTCTGCCAGGCCTAGGTATGATAGAATAATTTTCATTTTAAGGGTTATAGGCAATTGGTCGAAATGCGCATGCGTAGTAACGAGAAAGGTTTTTTCTTAAATCGCTAAGAAATCTAATCGTTGCAATTAAAATTGTATTCGCTATCTAAACCTGACTCTATATCCTACTATTACATATAGATAAAACATTTTAAATGATTCAATAACTTACCCCCCTAGATGACGGTCTTTCTGCCCATACAACCTGTTATATGGTGTTTTGACAAAAACCTGTAATATTGAGCATCCTTGCAACCACCTCTTGGCATTGTATCTTGTCTTCAAAAATGACTACCATGACGACATAAAGTGGATTTTAAATTACGTTTTAACTGCTACAAAATGGTGAAAATTGCATGTTCATCACTAATTAATCTGTGTAACGAGGACTGATTTTTCGAACTTGATCACTGTCTAAACAGTACGCTCTAGAATTAGCTGCCTTAAGCAAATATCTTGACAGCGAAAATACAATACGATTGCGAATTACAATCTATTTGTTTTTTTTTACGTAGATACTCTCCTGTCGTAATACTACAAATGTGCAAAGTTTCAGAATTACAGAGATTCTGCAAGGCCTAGGTATGATAGAATAATTTTCATTTTAAGGGTTATAGACAATTGGTCGAAATGCGCATGCGTAGTAACGAAAAAGGTTTTTCCTTAAATCACTCAGAAATCTAATCGTTGCAATTAAAATTGTATTCGCTATCTAAACCTGACTCTATATCCTACTATTACATATAGATAAAACATTCTAAATGATTCGATAACTTACCCCCCTAGATGTCGGTCTTTCTGCCAATACAACCTCTTATATGGTGTTTTGACAAAAACCTGTAATACTGAGCTTAATGGCAACCACCTCTTGGCATTGTATCTTGTCTTCAAAAATGACTACCATGACGACATAAAATGGATTTTAAATTACGT
Source organism: Ricordea florida (assembly GCA_949710005.1). Taxonomy (NCBI): domain Eukaryota; kingdom Metazoa; phylum Cnidaria; class Anthozoa; order Corallimorpharia; family Ricordeidae; genus Ricordea; species Ricordea florida. The sequence goes on along the minus strand of OX453277.1, from coordinate 22,188,722 downwards.
TTTAACTGCTATAAAATGGTGAAAATTGCATGTTCATCACTAATCTGTGTAATGAGGACTGATTTGTCGAACTTGAGTACTGTCTCAGCAGTATGCTATAGAATTAGCTGCCTTAAGCAAATATCTTGACAGCCAAAATAGAATACGATTGCGAATTACAATCTATTTGTCTTTTTACGTAGATACTCTCCTGTCGTAATACTACAAATGTGCAAAGTTTCAGAATTACAGAGATTCTGCCAGGCCTAGGTATGATAGAATAATTTTCATTTTAAGGGTTATAGGCAATTGGTCGAAATGCGTATGCGTAGTAACAAAAAGGTTTTTCCTTAAATCACTCAGAAATCTAATCGTTGCAATTAAAATTGTATTCGCTATCTTAACCTGACTCTATATCCTACTATTACATATAGATAAAACATTCTAAATGATTCGATAACTTACCCCCCTAGATGACGGTCTTCCTGCCCAGACAACCTCTTATATGGTGTTTTGACAAAAACCTGTAATACTGAGCTTTCATGCAACCACCTCTTGGCATTGTATCTTGTCTTCAAAAATGACTACCATGACGACATAAAATGGATTTTAAATTACGTTTTAACTGCTACAAAATGGTTAAAATTGCATGTTCATCACTAATCTGTGTAATGAGGACTGATTTGTGGAACTTGAGTACTGTCTGAGCAGTATGCTATAGAATTAGCGGCCTTAAGCAAATATCTTGACAGCCAAAATAGAATACGATTGCGAGTTACAATCTACTTGTTTTTTTACGTAGATAGTGTCCTGTCGTAATACTACAAATGTGCAAAGTTTCAGAATTACAGAGATTCTGCCAGGCCTAGGTATGATAGAACTAGAAATACGACTCCCGCAAAACCTCGCGAAGCTAGTTTTTAAAGAACTCGTAATAGTTTTTCATGAGGGATAAGACCCCAATTTATGTATTTACTTCGGTTACTACATCATTATTACTTTTTGTATTTTCTCATTTCTTGTATTTATTATGATTATTATTATTGCATCATTGTTATTATTATTATTACTATTATTATTATTATTATTATAATTTCTGGTATTATTTTTTTATGTTAAACATAATATACTGTTATGGGGTGGGGGTGTATGTCTTATTCTGAGTAAAGGTTCCTCTGCTACTACAAGCAATACAGTTTTATTCTGAATAGGGTTTGTATCAGAGGTGGTAAAAATTACTCAACTATGAACAATACCATTTATTCTTTTAGACTTATAATCAAGTCATGGTTGCACAGCCACAGGATCTTGAAATTCCCTTACATTTCCCTGACAAATGTAAAATTTCCCTTTCCAACAAAATTAGTCCTGGTAATGGCCTCCAACCTCTCCTAACAGCCTACCTCTCCACCCATTTATTTAATATGCTTTCCGAAATTCACATACAGTGTACATGGATTTATAGTTTCTTAAAATAACAAGGTTTTGGAAGAAAGATTGATTTTCTTGGATACCCAAAATCAGGTAATCAGCCATTTAATTCTACCAATCCAACACATTTCATGTCACATTCTTGACCACACCAAACCATCACTAAATTGGCAAGAAATAAATTAGTAGTCTTAAATTTCACTTTTCCCTTAATTCTCTCAAATACTTAAACTTTTCCTTACTTGATTTGAAATTCCCTGACTTTTCACTGACCTTGAAGAATTTTTTTCCCTTACCATTTTCTTACCTGTGGCAATCATGCTAGTGCAGTTATTTGTCCATACAGTTAGTTTGGAAAATCATGATTGAAAGCATAGGCCATTTAGGAAACTTCAAAGACTTGTTATTACATACAGCACCCTTGCAATGAATATATAAGAAAGATCACTAAAAATTTTAGCATTACAAACTTTAGTTTCTCCCTTATAGAGTTTTTCTAATGAAAAAGGTCAACTGTGTATTGTGGTTGTCATTAAATATTTGTATTTGACATCATAAAAATGATTTAAACAGCATTAAGGAAAAAGGTTAAGATGTTACGCCTAATTTTGCAATGTAGGGCTTAAATTAACTTTTGATTTGTGGGAAAAGGGTGGGGGCTAAGAGAGTAACTCCCAGGGATACTTGGAATTCAAAGGTAAAAACCCATTTTGAAATGGCTATGGAAATTGTTTGTCCCCACGAAACCTTATAATTACTTAATACATATATGTAGGAAAGAAATATAGCAAAGAGAAATACTACTCAGAAGTCAGTAATGACAACTGCTTTATTTACAAATACTTGCACTGATCACTGATAATACTGCATAACCAGTCACTTATTGTTTGGTATGTTTTCTGTTGAAAATGCTGAACATAACTGCTACATCAAACAAATCTACAATATATTTTCACTGTTGCAATGATATCAGATCACATAATTATAAATAATTGCTATCACAACTGCAACCTCTGTATTGGGAATTTCTTTAAAATGGAAGGCAATCGTTTCACTACGAAAAATACCTACTTGCATTCTCATTGCAGTATAAATACTACGTGACTGTCATCTTTCATTTCTTTGCGGTTGGTTACTGTTTCCCCTTTCCTGAAACTTTTTTCACGACGATATGGTAATCTGTTTCTTCGTTCGTCCTCGGATTCTGTCTGTACGCTGTTGCCATGATTTTCCTTAAATTCTGTTTTCATTGCAGTTTGCCTTGTGATTATCATATTTTCAAGTGTATCTCAATATTTTTGAAGTCGTACTCGGTTTCCGTTCTAAGTCTCTCATGTCCTGTATAGCTAAAACGAGTCTTTGTTACTATCTATAACAAATTCAATTTCCCATCTACCTTGATTGCATTCCTGGTCCTTTTCCTTGCTGTTATCTTTCCCTTTTTTGAGAGAGCAGTTGTTGTCTCTGCTGCGATGTCTCTTGTTATCGTCCCTGCCGTAGTTTCTTAATCTATTCTTTGAGTCGCCGCTTCCCGTGCGCTGTTTTTTGCGGCATTCAAACTTACTCGACGACGATCCCTCGCCGCTCTTTCTTGCATATCTCGGAGATCTTCTTGCTGAGATGTACTTCCAGGATTAGTGAAATCGCTTTCCACAAAATTCACATTATTTTCAAAACATCATTCACGAAATTCGAAATGGCGGAAATTCACATGAAGTAATGTTGCCAGGTAACCTGGCCTGTGAACGGACACCTTTAAAATATATATATATATATATATATATATATAAATATATATACATATATAAAAACTCTCGGCTCGATTTACACGGGCTTGCGAGCCACGTGGTCTGACCAAAGGCGAAACGATTAGTAACCTCGCTACGCTCGGCCTTCGGCCTCGCTTCGCGAGGAATAATTTTCATTTTAAGGGTTATAGGCAATTGGTCGAGATGCGCATGCGTAGTAACAAAAAGGTTTTTCCTTAAATCACTCGGAAATCTAATCGTTGCAATTAAAATTGTATTTGCTATCTAAACCTGACTCTATATCCTACTATTACATATAGATAAAACATTCTAAATGATTCGATAACTTACCCCCCTAGATGACGGTCTTCCTGCCCATACAACCTCTTATATGGTGTTTTGACAAAAAGCTGTAATACTGAGCTTCCTTACAACCACCTCTTGGCATTGTATCTTGTCTTCAAAAATGACTGCCATGACGACATAAAATGGATTTTAAATTACGTTTTAACTGCTACAAAATGGTGAAAATTGCATGTTCATCACTAATCTGTGTAATGAGGACTGATTTGTCGAGCTTAAGTACTGTCTGAGCAGTATGCTATAGAATTATGGGGATAGTTTCTAAAGAAACTGGTGCTGCGTCGGTGGAAAGTTGAAACACAAGAAAATGGGTAAATCAAACGAGTTGATTAAGTAAGTTATACCACCGTAAGGTAAAAAGGAGGTGCTGACGTTTCGAGCGTTAGCCCTTCGTCGGAGCGAATGAGAGGATTGTGGGTTACGTTCAATTTATATAGAGAAGTTTGGAGCCATGCTATTGGTGGAACCATAGCATTGTGTGAATGGAAGTGAATAAATTAGATGAATGATTTATGAATTATGAATTAGATGAATGATTTACTCCCATAGTTATTTATTGCACTCGTCTTCTCACCCCACCCATGTTAAAAATTCCATTCCATATTCTCAATTCCTCAGACTTCGACGTTTATGTAGTGATGAGTTGGACTTCTCCAGCAAATCAGAAGAAATGCTTCAGTTCTTCAAGAACCGTGGCTACCCTGACTCAGTTGTGAAGACAGCTCAACAACGCGCTCAAACAACTGACCAACGCTCAGCACCACAAACGTCACAAAAGGAAGAGAACCAGAGAATACCGTTCACACTCACTTTTCACCCACTCAACCTACCTGTCAAGAACATCATTCTGAAGAACTTCAAGTTACTTCAGAATGACAACGAAACAGGCAGCATCTTCTCACTACCACCACTCATTTCATTCAAACGTAACAAAAACGTAAGCGATTTTTTAGTTAGAAGTACACTAAAATCAGACGAATCACCCGGCACTTTCAACTGCACACGCAAAAGATGCAAAACTTGCCCTTTCGTCCATAACACAAACAAAATAGCAGGACCTAAACGATCGTTTAAAATCACCGACCGTTTCACATGCACTTCCGTCAATGTTATCTATTGCATAAAATGCACCTTATGCAAGAAGATATACATCGGCGAGACCGGAAGAAGATTAGGTGACCGTTTCCGCGAACATCTGCGTGACGTCGAACGAAATGACAAAGATGCATCGAAACCTGTAGCGCGACACTTTAATCTACCTAACCACTCAACTCACAACATGGCGGTATGTGGACTTTCCATGCATCAGGGCAATACGGAAAGCCGTAAAAACCTAGAACAGAAGTTTATCTTCCAACTCGGTTCTCTTAATCCCCAAGGTATCAACGAACGTTTCTCATTCATTTTATCATTCATCTAATTTATTCACTTCCATTCACACAATGCTATGGTTCCACCAATAGCATGGCTCCAAACTTCTCTATATAAATTGAACGTAACCCACAATCCTCTCATTCGCTCCGACGAAGGGCTAACGCTCGAAACGTCAGCACCTCCTTTTTACCTTACGGTGGTATAACTTACTTAATCAACTCGTTTGATTTACCCATTTTCATGCTCTAGAATTAGCTGCCTTAAGCAAATATCTTGACAGCCAAAATACAATACGATTGCGAGTTACAATCTATTTGTTTTTTTACGTAGATACTCTCCTGTCGTAATACTACAAATGTGCAAAGTTTCAAAATTACAGAGATTCTGCCAGGCCTAGGTATGGTAGAATAATTTTCAATTTAAGGGTTATAGGCAATTGGTCAAAATGCGCATGCGTAGTAACAAAAAGGTTTTTCCTTAAATCACTCAGAAATCTAATCGTTGCAATTAAAATTGTATTCGCTATCTAAACCTGACTCTATATCCTACTATTACATAGAGATAAAACATTCTAAATGAGTCGATAACTTACCCCCATAGATAACGGTCTTTCTGCCCATACAACCTCTTTTATGGTGTTTTGACAAAAACCTGTAATACTGAGCTTCCTTGCAACCACCTCTTGGCATTGTATCTTGTCTTCAAAAATGACTACCATGGCGACATAAAATGGATTTTAAATTACGTTTTAACTGCTACAAAATGGTGAAAATTGCATGTTAATCACTAATCTGTGTAATGAGGACTGATTTTTCGAACTTGAGTACTGTCTGAGAAGTATGCTATAGAATTAGCTGCCTTAAGCAAATATCTTGACAGGCAAAATACAATACGATTGCGAAGTACAATCTATTTGTTTTTTTACGTAGATACTCTCCTGTCGTAATACTACAAATGTGCAAAGTTTTAGAATTACACAGATTCTGCAAGGCCTAGATATGATAGAATAATTTACATTTTAAGGGTTATAGGCAATTGGTCTAAATGCGCATGCGTAGTAACAAAAAAAGGTTTTCCTTAAATCACTCAGAAATCTAATCGTTGCAATTAAAATTTTATTCGCTATCTAAACCTGACTCTATATCCTACTATTACATATAGATAAAACATTCTAAATGATTCGATAACTTACCCCCCTAGATGACGGTCTTCCTGCCCATACAACCTCTTATATGGTGTTTTGACAAAAACCGGTAATACTGAGCTTCCTTGCAACAACCTCTTGGCATTGTATCTTCCCTTAAAAATTACTACCATGACGACATAAAATGGATTTTAAATTACGTTTTAACTGCTATAAAATGGTGAAAATTGCATGTCCATCACTAATCTGTGTAATGAGGACTGATTTGTCGAACTTGAGTACTGTCTGAGCAGTATGCTATAGAATTAGCTGCCTTAAGCAAATATCTTGACAGCCAAAATACAATAGGATTGCGAATTACAATCTATTTGTCTTTTTACGTAGATACTCTCCTGTCGTAATACTACAAATGTGCAAAGTTTCAGAATTACAGAGATTCTCCCAGGCCTAGGTATGATAGAATAATTTTCATTTTAAGGGTTATAGGCAATAGGTCGAAATGCGCATGCGTAATAACGAAAAAGGTTTTTCCTTAAATCACTCAGAAATCTAATCGTTGCAATTAAAATTGTATTCGCTATCTAAACCTGACTCTATATCCTACTATTACATATAGATAAAACATTCTAAATGATTCGATAACTTACCCCCCTAGATGACGGTCTTCCTGCCCATACAACCTCTTATATGATGTTTTGACAAAAACCTGTAATACTAAGCTTCCTTTCAACCACCTCTTGGCATTAAATCTTGTCTTCAAAAATGACTACCATGACGACATAAAATGGATTTTAAATTACGTTTTAACTGCTACAAAATGGTGAAAATTGCATGTTCATCACTAATCTGTGTAATGAGGACTGATTTGTCGAACTTGAGTACTGTCTGAGCAGTATGCTATAGAATTAGCTGCCTTAAGCGAATATCTTGACAGCAGAAATACAATACGATTGCGAGTTACAATATATTTGTTTTTTTACGTAGATACTCTCCTGTCGTAATACTACAAATGTGCAAAGTTTCAGAATTACAGATATTCTGCCAGGCCTAGGTATGATAGAATAATTTTTATTTTAAGGGTTATAGGCAATTGGTCGAGATGCGCATGCGTAGTAACAAAAAGGTTTTTCTTTAAATCACTCAGAAATCTAATCGTTGCAATTAAAGTTGTATTCGCTATCTTAACCTGACTCTATATCATACTATTACATATAGATAAAACATTCTAAATGATTCGATAACTTACCCCCCTAGATGACGGTCTTCCTGCCCATACAACCTCTTATATGGTGTTTTGACAAAAACCTGTAATACTGAGCTTCCTTGCAACCACCTCTTGGCATTGTATTTTGTCTTCAAAAATGACTACCATGACGACATAAAATGGATTTTAAATTACGAGTTAACTGCTACAAAATGGTGAAAATTGCATGTTCATCACTAATCTGTGTAATGAGGACTGATTTGTGGAACTTGAGTACTGTCTGAGCAGTATGCTATAAAATTATCTGCCTTAAGCAAATATCTTGACAGCCAAAATACAATACGACTGCGAGTTACAATCTATTTGTTTTTTTTACGTAGATAGTTTCCTGTCGTAATACTACAAATGTGCAAAGTTTCAGAATTACATAGATTCTGCCAGGCCTAGGTATGATGGAATAATTTTCATTTTAAGGGTTATAGGCAATTGGTCGAAATGCGCATGCGTAGTAACAAAAAGGTTTTTCCTTAAATCACTCAGAAATCTAATCGTTGCAATTAAAATTGTATTCGCTATCTTAACCTGACTTTATATCCTACTATTACATATAGATAAAACATTCTAAATGATTCGATAACTTACCCCCCTAGATGACGGTCTTCCTGACCATACAACCTCTTATATGGTGTTTTGACAAAAACCTGTAATACTGAATTTCCTTGCAACCACCTCTTGGCATTGTATCTTGTCTTCAAAAATGAGTACCATGACGACATAAAATGGATTTTAAATTACCTTTTAACTGCTACAAAATGGTGAAAATTGCATGTTCATCACTAATCTGTGTAATGAGGACTGATTTGTCGAACTTAAGTACTGTCTGAGCAGTATGCTATAGAATTAGCTGCCTTAAGCAAATATCTTGACAGCCAAACTACAATACGATTGCGAGTTACAATCTATTTGTTTTTTTAACGTAGATACTCTCCTGTCGTAATACTACAAATGTGCAAGTTTTCAGAATTACAGAGATTCTGCCAGGCCTAGGTATGATAGAATAATTTTCATTTTAAGGGTTCTAGGCAATTGGTCAAAATGCGCATGCGTAGTAACGAAAAAGGTTTTTCGTTAAATCACTCAGAAATCTAATCGTTGCAATTAAAATTGTATTCGCTATCTAAACCTGACTCTATATCCTACTATTACATATAGATAAAACATTCTGAATGATTCGATAACGTACCCCCCCAGATGACGGTCTTCCTGCCCATACAACCTCTTATATGGTGTTTTGACAAAAACCGGTAATACTGAGCTTCCTTGCAACCACCTCTTGGCATTGTATCTTGTCTTCAAAAATGACTACCATGACGACATAAAATGGATTTTAAATTACGTTTAACTGCTAAGAAATGGTTAAAATTGCATGTTCATCACTAATCTGTGTAATGAGGACTGATTTGTCGAACTTGAGTACTGTCTGAGCAGTATGCTATAGAATTAGCTGCCATAAGCAAATATCTTGACAGCCAAAATACAATACGATTGCGAGTTACAATCTATTTGTTTTTTTACGTAGATAATCTCCTGTCGTAATACTACAAATGTGCAAAGTTTCAGAATTACAGAGATTTCTGCCAGGCCTAGGTATGATAGAATAATTTTCTTTTTAAGGGTTATAGGCAATTGGTCGAAATGCGCATGCGTAGTAACAAAAACGTTCTTCCTTAAATCACTCATAAATCTAATCGTTGCAATTCAAATTGTATTCGCTATCTAAACCTGACTCTATATCCTACTATTACATATAGATAAAACATTCTAAATGATTCGATAACGTTCCCCCCTAGATGACGGTTTTCCTGCCCATACAACCTCTTATATGGTGTTTTGACAAAAACCTGTAATACTGAGCTTTCTTGCAACCACCTCTTGGCATTGTATCTTGTCTTCAAAAATGACTACCATGAGGAGATAAAATGGATTTTAAATTACGTTTTAACTTCTACAAAATGGTGAAAATTGCATGTTCATCACTAATCTGTGTAATGAGGACCGATTTGTCGAGCTTGAGTACTGCCTGAGCAGTATGCTATAGAATTAGCTGTCTTAAGCAAATATCTTGACAGCCAAAATACAATACGATTGCGAATTACAATCTATTTGTTTTTTTTACGTTGATACTCTCCATTCGTAATACTACAAATGTGCAAAGTTTCAGAATTACAGCGATTCTGCCAGGCCTAGGTATGATAGAATAATTTTCATTTTAAGGGTTATAGGCAATTGGTCAAAATGCGCATGCGTAGTAACGAAAAAGGTTTTTCCTTAAATCACTCAGAAATCTAATCGTTGCAATTAAAATTGTATTCGCTATCTAAACCTGACTCTATATCCTACTATTACATATAGATAAAACATTGTAAATGATTCGATAACTTTCCCCCCTAGATGACGGTCTTCCCTCCCATACAACCTCTTATATGGTGTTTTGACAAAAACCTGTAATACTGAGCTTTCTTGCAACCACCTCTTGGCATTGTATCTTGTCTTCAAAAATGAGTACCATGACGAGATAAAATGGATTTTAAATTACGTTTTAACTTCTACAAAATGGTGAAAATTGCATGTTCATCACTAATCTGTGTAATGAGGACTGATTTGTCGAGCTTGAGTACTGCTAAGCAGTATGCTATAGAATTAGCTGCCTGAAGCAAATATCTTGATAGCCAAAATACAATACGATTGCGAATTACAATCTATTTGTTTTTTTACGATGATACTCTCCTGTCGTAATACTACAAATGTGCAAAGTTTCAGAATTACAGCGATTCTGCCAGGCCTAGGTATGATAGAATAATTTTCATTTTAAGGGTTATAGGCAATTGGTCGAAATGCGCATGCGTAGTAAAAAAAGGTTTCTTCTTAAATCACTCAGAAATCTAATCGTTGCAATTCAAATTGTATTCGCTATCTAAACCTGACTCTATATCCTACTATTACATATAGATAATACATTCTAAATGATTCGAAAACTTACCCCTTTAGATGACGGTCTTCCTGCCTATACAACCGCTTATATGGTGTTTTGACAAAAACCTTTAATACTGAGCTTCCTTGCAACCACCTCTTGGCATTGTATCTTGTCTTCAAAAATGACTACCATGACGACATAAAATGGATTTTAAATTACGTTTTAACTGCTACAAAATGGTAAAAATTGCTTGTTCATCACTAATCTGTGGAATGAGGACTGTTTTGTCGAACTTAAGTACTGTCTGAACAGTTGGCTATAGAATTAGCTGCCTTAAGCAAATATCTTGACAGCCAAAATACAATACGATTGCGAATTACAATCTATTTGTTTTTTTTACGTAGATACTCTCCTGTCGTAATACTACAAATGTGCAAAGTTTCAGAATTACAGAGATTCTGCCAGGCCTAGGTATGATAGAATAATTTTCATTTTAAGGGTTATAGGCAATTGGTCAAAATGCGCATGCGTAGTAACGAGAAAGGTTTTTCCTTAAAGGTGCAGTGTCACGGGTGACGCATGCGCATTAGCACACCTAAAATTTTGATAAAATTGGCAAAGTTTTTCAAAATCGCCGAGCGGTCAGAACAGAGATTTATATCTTGGGGAATCGAAGCCATCCTTGTTCAGTGCGTACAACAACATCCTCAGTGAGCCAGAGGAACGTCCATTCTTTGTTTTCGTTTTCATTTTGGGTAACCTCTTTGCTGTTTGGGGCATTTAGAAGCGATCTGTTCGTATGGTGTTATGTCGGGTCGTGGTGGCCGTCGAACTGGAAGCGGGCGCAAACTTGTCGCCCGCTTCCAGTTTCAATCTCCGAATCTAAATCATCAACGAAAAGAGCCAGTTACAAGCCAAATCAACTGAATTGTTCTCTGTCCAAAACTCCAATGATGTTAAAAGCCAAAACAGCAAACTGGAAAAGGCAGCCAAATTAAAACAAGCCAAAAGCCAAATTAACTTTGCTTCACTTTTCCTACCACTGCTGCCAAGAGCTATCAGTATCCCACTCTTGGTTTGGTCCCCACTCTTGGTTTGGTTCACTAGACAACGTATTGTACTCTTCTTGGGTGTCCACGAAGATCAAGTGTGGATACACTACTGACTCACAATTTGCTGGTCATCTTCTCTCTCTGGAATGGCGAAGAAGGTCTGTGTCGAGTAGAGAATGTGTTGGTTACCTTTTACTGTAGAAATTGTTTTTCAGTATACTTACTTGGAAACATACCATACTTCCTTGTTTAGGGAAAAAAATCCAGCAATTACGACGACAAGTACGAGTTCAGAGAAGAAGGATGAGGCTCATCCTGCTAAACGACGACGCCATCTTGAAGGTGACATGTACATTAGACTTGCAATTTATTACAATGTTTATCTTTTGCTTGCGGTTTTATTGTTATACATACAGCCAAATTATTTGTTGTCTTGGAATAGATACGTAACAAATGAAACGCACAACATGATCCTTGATCACAGTATCTTTATTTCTTGAATTCCTGATTACACTGTATGTAGGTCCTCCACTGACCTCTACCCCTGTGAAATCAGTGCGTGTTTCAGTGGCATCGCCTAATTTGACACTGGATAGTATTTGTACCACAAGGTCAGTTGAGATTTTTTATTAGTTTTGAGTAAACACTGCATACACTATGTAGTAGCTACAAAGTCATTTACCCTGTTGATACAGAAATGTGTGTGGATTGCATGTCATGTAGCTTTCAGTTTCTGCTAAGTGTTACAATATGTTTGATAATTTGGTATTTTTATTTTTGCAGCCTGGCTTGCACAAGTTTTTAATGAATAATTTTTCTTCTATCTTTTGTTGTTGTTATGCAAACATGTGACCTCTGGAATACAGAGCAAGCAAGTTGGCACATGTACTTGTATGTCAGATTGAAGCAACTAAGGCATATATTTCTGATACTGTTACATGCATAAAGGAAACAAAAGAAAAGATAGTGCAGGTTGTGGTTTTCTGTATTCGTTATTCTTGTTGTAATGTTGCTTCATCTTGTTTATTTCTACAGCAGTGTTGATGTGACTGGAATTACAGAATTTTCTGTCAATGATAGCACTTACCAGGTTGCTGGAGACTCTGTTATAATAACAAGTGATGTAGAGAAATACCAGGACTCTGAGAAATCCTTATCTGAATGTGAATTAATTGCTGAAGAGGAGATGACTGACAGGTACAGTGGCAGACATCATTCTGTATTATATAGATTTAAGAAACAGGAAACTATGATGCCATGTTAATAAGCATCAGTGTACTATTTACGCTAACATACAGGTCTTATAAAGGAATTTTTTGGGAACACACTCATTTTTTCAGTCTTTTTTTTCTTACAAAGAGTATCACATTGCTGTTTTTGATTATAGGACAATTGAACATGCTATGGTGGATGCATTACATGATCTTTGTGAAGACAATGAACATGATGAGGATAGCGACAGCTTAGGCATCAGTGATAATTCCGATATTGATGATTTGGAGTAAGTTAATATTTATGTCACTTATTTTAATATGTAGGATCGTCGGATGTATATTGCATGGTTCAATAACATATCCATACCTCACACCAAAGAGGAAAATGGAAATTTCAGAGAGGTGGGAGTTGAAAGGTCCTGTAAATTACTGTCTGGATTTGGGGGAGTGGGGGGGGGCTGTGGTGGGAATATGGATATTTTCTGGAACCACAAATGTCTGATTAAAACGGCAATAAACTGAGTATTCCTGATAACACTGGGACATCAGTCTTACATTTTAAATTTTGTGCTTGTTGTCAGGTATTCTGTACAAGTGGTGGAGAACGAGTGTGAGAATGAAATGCATGCTGAAAATGATGAAGTTGATGGTGATCCACTCACTCAAAATACAATAAATGAGCCTCAACAAGGTACCTCCTTATCTGCACCACACTCTATTGATCCCCAGACAACTGAATACATCACAACTGCACCACAACCATTTGGCAGCTCTTCTGTTCCCCAGCCAAGGGTCCCTGCATCTGTACCTCGACAGAGTGCAACCTCTTTTGCTCCTCAGCAAAGTACTATCTCATCAGTTCCTCAGCTGAGTTCTATTGCACCTGTTCTGCAGCAAAGTTCATCTACATCCAGTACAGTACAGAATTATCCCAAGTTAAGCAGGCTTGAGGAACAGAACAGTTTGAAGGACGAGCTTTCCATTGTGCGTCAAACTAAAGTGATCTGTTCTCTGGATTTGCTCATTAATGTGTTCACCCGCTGCCAACATCCTGGTTGTCCCAACAGTACAGTCATTAAACACCATCTCAGTGGACCCACAGCAGTTATAAAGTGGTCTTGTTCTTCTGGCCATAGAGGAACGTTCTGTTCGTCAAAGGACCAGAATGATGTCTACTTGAACAATCTTCAAGTTGGGGCTAGCATTCTGTTATCTGGCAATAACTTTGCAAAGGTTGAAAAATTTGCAAAATTTCTTGGACTGTCTTTTATCTCTGATTCAACTTTTTATAGAATGCAGCGACTGTATTGTATTCCAGCAATAAATGAATGGTGGAGCTGGCAGAGGGAGCAGCTTTTGCTTGATTTCATTGGCAAAGATTTGGTTGTGTGTGGTGATGGGCAGTGTGACTCACCAGGTTACACTGCCAAGAACCTCTGCTACTTCCTTATGGAACTTGTGACTGGTTACATTTTGGAGATTGAAGTGAGAGATAAACGGCATGTGGGTCTGACTTCAACCAACATGGAAAGGCAAGCTCTACAAAATGCGCTACAGCGTCTGAGGTTATCTCTGGACATTGTGGAGGTTGTGACTGATGCCTCAACCTCAATAAAGAAAATGCTTGGTGAGCCTATAGTTATTCTGTTTCCACACAGTTTCAAACCCATCTAATAAGGGTGGGGGGTAAAAAGCATAAAATAATTAATTGAAATGGCTTTTACGTGAGGGATTGGACTCAAATGAATATTATCAGGAACATCACATTGTATGTATGAATGTGAGGGTAGTTAAGTACACAATGTATATGACCTGTGTTGTTTTAATTTTTTACTTATCACGAATAGCAGAGGTCATGTTACAAGTCAATTAGATTGACTTCCTCATTTTCACCCTGTATCTAGTATCTCTTCACATTGGTAGGGTGACCACAGCATCAAGAAGTGCCATAACTCGTTTTTCCATTTGGTAGAGTACTCTGGTTTTGCTATCGTGATTATGGTGCATTCAGTCATTTTCAAATGGCTAACTCTAAATGAACCAAGTGTAACGCGACTGAAGTGATTCTATTTAATGCCTATTTAATTACTATTACTTATTTTGCCGCTTGCATCTTGTTTCAGCTGATAATTTTGCTGCTGTATTTCACAGCCTGGATGTATGGCACAAATCGAAAAGCATAAGAAAATGTTTGGCAAAGGTGAGAAAATAAGTACTTTGATTTAGTCTCAAGAATTTATTTATACAGCTTGGAGCCAACTTTCTTTTTTCAAGAAGTTTTAGCTGCATTCAGTCGCTCTTATTGTTTTGACAATGGGTAAAAGTCACAGAGATTCAAAGAAAGTTACATGGCAATGTACTATAGCTGAGCCCATTCCACTTCAAAAGAATGTGCATACTTTTCCCAAGGTTGGCCACCTCAGAAATATGGAAAAGATTCAGGCTTGGTCAGACAAGATTATTATTCATTTCTGGTACAGTGCAAGCACCTGCAAGTCATCTGAAACAACCAGTGATGACGAAGCAGTTGATAAAATGAAGGTACAGTATTTAATAAGTTTACGTCTATTACTCTGTTATTTTTTGCATGAATAACCTTTGTCTACCCTTTTTTTACTTGGATAATAATGAACGACATCTTAAAGTTATCTCATGTTGTACCATTTAATGGCACAGTAGGTGTTCTAAATGTTATGTAGCTGGGTTTGTTGCCAGATAAAGTCATACAAGCAATGTTCCACTTTTTTTTTTTCAGAGCACTTGGATCGGATTACTGCACCATGTCTGTGATGAACACGAGTGGGTTGGGGGCAAATGTGAACATGAGGACTTGGAGGAGCACAATCCTCCATGGTTTGATCGCCGTGATAAAGATTTTGAAGCTCTTCAAAAAATAATTCTTGAGCCTCAGCTTCTAGCTAGCCTTAAGTTTTATGTTCGTTTCAGGTACCAACATTGCTGCATAAGATTAAAGGAATGCTTGTTTTAAATGATCACATTGGCTTCTTGCAACAAACAGTCTGTATAGTAAATAAAATCATTGTTTCTATATGGTGCATGATAGACCATTGGTGTATAAACAATTCAGGAACTTGTTTATTGGGTTCTGTAGAAGTATAATCCTGACTTACATTGTATTATTTCTTTATTTTTCAGGCATACTGGAAGTTTAGAGTGTGCTAATAGTCTTTCCTTGGTTTATACACCAAAACGATGCTCATACAGGTCTGTGACATAATTTAGTCTCTATTTTCAGTAGGTAATTATTCTTTGTCATTCTGCCAATTCAGTGGTATACTGTTGAAATGTTTATTTAGGTATGATCATTTACTACATAATGATAACATTACAAGGAGATGACTATATACATTCAGCTGCATGACAATTTACCATTTGCTGTTTCCAAATGAATGAAAGTTTGACTAAATGTTTTCTTCCCTTACTGTAGTTATAAAGCATACAAGGCCAGAAAGCAGCTGGCAGCAATTGATTGGAATTATCATCTCAATCAGCCAGCTGCCCACACAAAGGCAGGGTACATGGTAGTGTCACGGAAATATAATCAGCGTACAAAAGAATGGAATTCAAAGGTTGTAAAGATAAAAAAAAGACTACAAGTACATCCCTGTTCTTCTGGCAAAAATAATGCGGATGCAGAAGGAAGATGAGGACCGGGTCGTCCGAATTGTACCATTAAACCAGAGTGATCCAGCATTGTTGGCTCCAACTATAGCTGAAAAACCACCACCACCATCAAAAGAACTTTTCCACTCAAGGAAAACTAGGTTTAAAATCTCCAAAACAACTGACTCCTCAGATAATGCAACAACTGAGAGTGTATAAATATAATGCTATTTTGTACAAGCCATTTAGAGCCTGTAATAAAGGATCAAGTCAGCTGTACCCCATAGATGTCTGTTAGGGGTTTCATGGTGTCCATAATTAGAGGTTTGACTGTATATTGAGAAGGGCCTTTGCATCTGTGGTTTTAACAGGGTTGATTTTCCTTGGAATTCTAAGGCTTGACCAAAGAAATCACAAGACCTGTATGTTTTAATCACATTTCTGCATGTGTTTGGTTATGGTCATTGGTTGTTTTTTTGTTTTTATGCCTTGTGCCAATATGCAAAGTAGGAGTGTGTTTTAGCCAATCTGTCAATTTTGTGATTTAGGTCAGCACACATTTTAAAAAGGGCTTAGAGTACAGTTCATGTGAGTGGTTATTAGATTCTTATTACAAATGTTAAGATTGCAAGGGTTGAAATAAAAACAGATGTGCCCTCTTGCTGCAGTTCACAAAAATAATGTATCTTGCAATTAACAGGCATATGAACTTATTATTATGGTCTTTCCAAAGATGACAAATACACTTGTATGAAAAAACAATGAACTGTTCAAAAAGGTATTAAATTATTTTTTATTTCAATTACAGTAATTACACACTATCATTTAGGCAATGCTAACAGTGGAATTTACACAAAATTTCTATCACTGCCAAATGCACTCCACAGAAAACTCAATTTTATGTTGCTGACAGTTTGACTTTACTTCGTAATGTTGATTCAAGTACGAGCACTTCCCATCTTTATTCATGACGGAATCCCATATAAACTCCTGTCTGTGATGGGTAATGTTGTCGAACCACTTTAACTACACAAGAGGGGCACACTTTCCTGTTCCCCTTTCCCAGATACCCATACCTATCAAGAACGTACTGTCTGTAACTAGCCTTTCGGAATGACCTTGTGCTGTTATCTTCACGGTCGTTACGGATGTCCCCACGATTCCTGACAGCCACCTGGAGAACATCAGGGTCTAGGCACAACTTTTCAAACCTTGTGTGCCTTGTGACACAGCGCCTTTGCCCACAGCATTTATTTTCAATTTCCTGTGGCATCACCTCACAGACCCCACATTTGCACCAAGGCAATGCTGACACAGAAGATGGGCCAGGTTCAGATCCTGGAGATGTTTGCTCAGCCATGGTAGAAGCTGACACCTCTGTACCCTCATCCAGGTCATCCTCCATTATTAGCAGTGTATGGATGTAATCCATACTTCCTCTCCCTCTCCGTAAACTCCTGATACATAATTTTCTTTCCATTGGTTCATCCAATGTTTCGATGAATTCCTAAAAAGAATGACATACAATAATTACATATCCAGAGAATTACCAAATAACAAACAGAAAAACTTTGCCCTAGTATCACAGAGATAACAATGGAAAACTATGAAATGTGACAGGAAATGAAATCTTATGTCAAAGATGAATTCTCTATGCACAGGGCAAAGGTTTTCATTCATATAAATACATTGCTTATGTTTCTGGTCGATTGGAATTGGGTCACCCACATATTATGTAAAGATCTTAGGCTCGCTAACCTTCACATCATTGTTCTCATTTACCCGCTCTTCGTCTTCGCTGGGCCTATCATTGGCATTACTATATGGCTGCCTTGGTCTCTGGCTGGCTGAGGGGGAAATACTTTCAATAGGTTAGATGAAAATGGAAGGTAAAAACTGAGTCAAAGACCACATTCATAGTGAACAAAATGTGACTGCCAATTGAAAAGGAAAAATAAATAGCTGATTTGAAAGTTATGGAAATATAGTAGGTATCAAATACTGAAATAGTAAAAGTAGTTTATTCATTTATATAGCACGATTTCCAATAAGAAATTGTTCAGAAGCGTTTCACAAATGTTACAATATGACGAAAAGAAAATTTAAAAATAGAAATGGTTATTTTACAGATAGAAATCATGTATTTGGCAACAAGTAATCCTACAGCTGACAAGTGTAACACAAGACCAACATGAAACAAGGACCTAACCAGCCAGAACCGGAACACCTAGAGAATATAGAGAAAAACAGATAATGCATAAGTCACACTGCAATCTCACTTTATTTTTACAAGGCTTCGCTGTAGATCCACACTTGCACAATGCTCCACAGTGTAAGCCTTCGGTACGACAAGGACATCCTCGATTGGGATTGCTAACTGTCCGTTTCGTTGAGCATGTGTTCCTGCAAGTGCAAGAGACACGATTTTCCTACAAGAAAACCAAATATAAAAGTAATAAATAATGGATATTTCAATACTGTATACTCCAACGACAAATGTCAAGTAAAATCTATCACCTACGAAGGGAATTCGAATGAAGTGAACTTACCAGCGCGGAATCTCCTCGAGTTTCTGTATCCATACTTGAAAAACTGGGAAAGACCAGACATATATAACGAGGAAACCACCTAGTCAGAGAAGAAAAGTTTTCGAAAACCTAAAAGCGCGTAATTCGCTGAAGATCGAAGAAACTTGGATGGCCGACGGCTGAAATATTTCTCAGGAAGTAACCCACCTAATGCGCATGCCCACCCGTGACACTGCCCCTTTAAATCACTCAGAAATCTAATCGTTGCAATTAAAATTGTATTCGCTATCTAAACCTGACTTTATATCCTACTATTAATAATACATAAAATATTGTAAAGGATTCGATAACTTACCCCCCTAGATGACGGTCTTCCTGCCCATACAACCTCTTATATGGTGTTTTGACAAAAACCTGTAATACTGAGCTTCCTTGCAACCACCTCTTGGCATTGTATCTTGTCTTCAAAAATGACTACCATGACGACATAAAATGGATTTTAAATTAAGTTTTAACTGCTACAAAATGGTGAAAATTGCATGTTCATCACTAATCTGTGTAATGAGGACTGATTTGTCGAACTTGAGTACTGTCTGAGCAGTATGCTATAGAATTAGCTGCCTTAAGCAAATATCTTGACAGCCAAAATACAATACGATTGCGAGTTACAATCTATTTGTTTTTTTACGTAGATACTCTTCTGTCGTAATACTACAAATGTGCAAAGTTTCAGAATTACATAGATTCTGCCAGGCCTGGGTATGATAGAATAATTTTCATTTAAAGGGTTATAGGCAATTGGTCGAAATGCGCATGCGTAGTAACAAAAAGATTTTTCCTTAAATCACTCAGAAATCTAATCGTTGCAATTAAAATTGTATTCGCTATCTCAGCCTGACTCTATATCCTACTATTACATATAGATAAAACATTCTAAAGGATTCGATAACTTACCCCCCTAGATGACGGTTTTCCTGCCGATACAACCTCTTATAGGGTGTTTTGACAAAAACCTGTAATACTGAGCTTCCTTGCAACAAACTCTTGGCATTGTATCTTGTCTTCAAAAATGAGTACCATGACGACATAAAATGGATTTTAAATTACGTTTTAACTGCTACAAAATGGTGAAAATTGCTTGTTCATCACTAATCTGTGTAATGAGGACTGATTTGTCGAACTTGAGTACTCTCTGAGAAGTATGCTATAGAATTAGCTGCCTTAAGCAAATATCTTGACAGCCAAAATACAATACGATTGCGAGTTACAATCTATTTGTTTTTTTTACGTAGATACTCTCCTGTCGTAATACTACAAATGTGCAAAGTTTCAGAATTACAGACATTCTGCCAGGCCTGGGTATGATAGAATAATTTTCATTTAAAGGGTTATAGGCAATTGGTCGAAATGCGCATGCGTAGTAACAAAAAATTTCTTCCTTAAATCACTCAGAAATCTAATCGTTGCAATTAAAATTGTATTCGCTATCTAAACCTGACTTTATATCCTACTATTACATATAGATAAAATATTGTAAAGGATTCGATAACTTACCCCCCTAGATGACGGTCTTCCTGCCCATACAACCTCTTATATGGTGTTTTGACAAAAACCTGTAATACTGAGATTCCTTGCAACCACCTCTTGGCATTGTATCTTGTCTTCAAAAATGACTACCATGACGACATAAAATGGATTTTAAATTACGTTTTAACTGCTACAAAATGGTGAAAATTGCATGTTCATCACTAATCTGTGTAATGAGGACTGATTTGTCGAACTTGAGTACTCTCTGAGCAGTATGCTATAGAATTAGCTGCCTTAAGCAAATATCTTGACAGCCAAAATACAATACGATTGCGAATTACAATCTATTTGTTTTTTTACGTAGATACTCTCCTGTCGTAATACTACAAATGTGCAAAGTTTCAGAATTACAGAGATTCTGCCAGGCCTAGGTATGATAGAATAATTTTCATTTTAAGGGTTATAGGCAATTGGTCGAAATGCGCATGCGTAGTAACAAAAAAATTTCTTCCTTAAATCACTCAGAAATCTAATCGTTGCAATTAAAATTGTATTCGCTATCTAAACCTGACTTTATATCCTACTATTACATATAGATAAAATATTGTAAAGGATTCGATAACTTACCCCCCTAGATGACGGTCTTCCTGCCCATACAACCTCTTATATGGGTTTTTGACAAAAACCTGTAATACTGAGCTTCCTTGCAACCACCTCTTGGCATTGTAACTTTTCTTCAAAAATGACTACCATGACGACATAAAATGGATATTAAATTACGTTTTAACTGCTACAAAATGGTGAAAATTGCATGTTAATCACTAATCTGTGTAATGGGGACTGATTTGTCGAACTTGAGTACTGTCTGAGCAGTATGCTATAGAATTAGCTGCCTTAAGCAAATATCTTGACAGCCAAAATACAATACGATGGCGAATTACAATCTATTTGTTTTTTTACGTAGATACTCTCCTGTCGTAATTCTTGGCTTGCACGTGACGTCAGATATGTTTCCATATTTGGGTATCCGCCATGCTGGTGTTTCACCGCGGGTGAAATTTACATATGTTTATATGCCATCGCTGTTGAACTACTCGAATTTTCAATGGATTCTTCGGAAAACGAACGTGTTCCTTCAATATCTGAGCTTTGTAGCAAATTTCCAGTACTATCAGGGTATTGCAAAAAAACTCGACGACCACGTTAAACGAAGATATTTAGAAAAAATCGCCGAGATTGGAGTGGATCCGGTCACTATTCCCGGTGAGCAGTTTAACTCCGATTGCCTTCCTCCTATCGAAGCGACGGATTTGCTAAGCTACTTGGTTTTAGAAACTAGTTTCTACACCAAACAGCAGTTTAAGGCATACAAGAGTTTAGAGGCGTACAACTTTATGGTGTCAGGATTCATTACGAGTATTCAAGGCTGCATTGTCTCCGGAAAGCACGTTGTAGTAGGAAAAGTGAGACATTCCCTAGTGTATCAAATTGTGACTTTTAATTATATTTTCAAAAGAAAACAAGCTTATTATATTAATATGCAACAGTTATCTATGCAACAGTTATCAACCAAGAGTATTCATGGATTTGTCTTACAACAGGGGAGAAAGCTCGCACGTCAATGGCAAATGATAACTCCAACAGATTTGTTACACAAATTTTATTTTAAGTAATAAACAAATTTAGTCACAAAAGTCAACTGCTTTAACCATACTGGAGTTGGCTAAAAGTAAGTTTTCAAATAATTTGTAAATGCAAATCTGAGAACTCTCAACATTACTAGAATATTATTTTGTGGTGATGGAAATCAAGATGTAGGACAAAAAAGAGCTTCCATTAATTTAGCATTTTTCCTTGCAACATTTTTTGTTGTGATTTCAATGCTTTCAGATTTGCACAGTTTACTGAAGAGGAACCAAACCTTAAACTAGCAGTATGAGTGGAAGTTACTAAAGCACCACAATATTTCATTTTGGATGATCATATCCTTAATTCTTATAACCTTTTTTGCAAATAAGAAAATATATAGCAATAAATAAGAAAATTTATGCTGATCACTTACATGTATGATCCTCAGCACCCTTTGAGAGGTGTAAACCAGAGCATTTCACTTGAATTTTATTGCATGGTTATAAAGAATGTCAACAACTTTGTTTTTACAAATAACAACCTTGCAGGAGAATCTTACATTTGTCTGTTGGTCCCATACTTTACTTGAACTGGCTGTTTTTAGTGATACAATCTGTATGTAAAATGCATTTAATGAACTGGTAACAAGAGGAACTTAAGAGGAAACATGTCACTACATTTAGGTGTTCTGTTACTGGATTTTATGCTAATACATTGTTGCCCTTTGACATCACTAACATATGTCCAGGCAATGTATCCATGTATATGTGATATATATTTGTACTAGGTCAATTTTCATTTAAGGGTTGAACTTGTTTTCAACTTAGGTTGATCGGTTTTAAGCTGAAGGCCACCCTCATTTAATCACTTACATGTAAAACAAATTTGAATTCAGAGAGGGTAATCCTTATAGACAAATAGAAACTGTTTTAATTTTCTGAAATAGTGTTATTTTCAAGTTGAAAAAGATCTACCTAGGTTGAAAACAGATTAAACCTGAAAACAATTTAACCTGCAAAATGTACACTATGTGATGCAATCAATTTAATTAAACCATTTGAATTCAAAACTTCAAACAGTCAACTATAATTTGATATCCATATCTATGCTACGTTAAAGCCTCATTTACAGCATTTAAAGCAAGGTTCTATGGTGCATCCCCCCTTGTCGCGGTTGGGTACTGCCCCAAAATACTTAATGGGTATGCACCACCCAATGGGGTTTAGATGTGATTCTTAGGTAAAATGGGGTTTGGTATTTCGAATGTGCAAAAGTTTACAATTACATGTACATGTACCAGTAGTCAAAAAGATGTTAAGAAAAAACTAAAAGAACTGGGTGGCACATACCCACGGAAACATACCTTATATACCCCATCATGCATTTTATGGACACAAAACTAATCAAATGGAACAATGGGGCCACATAGGTTGACAAGTCCTGAGCAAACTCTGATAATTCGGTCAATCATTGGTACTTGGACCTCTGGATTTCCATGAGGATTACATGTCAAAAGATCAACTGCCAAGGTATTCTCTAAAATAGTGTACTTTCGACGTAAAAGTCCAATCACTCGCTCAACATGAATTCTGACATGTGCAATGCCCCTTGTCTTTTCAACATCAGTAGGGTCTAATTGTTCTTTCCCTTTCGTAAATGCTGGAATCACAAGTTCTGCGTACTTTAGGGCAACACCATCATGAATAGTGAACCCCCTGTCTGCCATAACCAAATCTCCAGGAAGCAACTTGTCTAGCAAGCCACAATTTTCCGTAAGGTATTTGTCTGACGTCCGTCCACCCCAGGCTTCTGAGACAAATGAAATGCAACCTTGAGGGGCGATGCCAATAAGGACCTTCACTGTATTATGATGTTTGTAAGAGCTGAATGTTTGTGCTCTGGCTAGGAGGTTTGTTGGTTTTACACAAAACACCTCAAAGCAGTCAATAATGACAGTTGTCTTTGTACCAAAGGAAAACTTAAAACACTGAGGCATGGTCTTCCAAAGCTCTTCTCTCTCAGGCCACCTAATCAGTGGGCACAGTCGCACATCCATAATGAATAACCAGTGAGCAAATGTCCTTGACACTGTTGACTGGGACACTCCAAATCTATATGCCAAGTCTTGGTGTGGCACATTTAGTCTCAATTTCATGAGAACCATGACCATCTCTTGAAATAAAGTAAGACATTGTGTTCGGCGTTTGACAAAAGGTGAGACATGAATAAAAGTTGCTTCTAGCACTTCGTATGTTGGCAGGCCTGTGTAGAATGACACTTTCGCGTTGTCGTCCTTAAAATAATTCTGATCGAAAGGCTTGCTCGGCGATAGATGGGTAAATAAGTAGTCAAACTCTTCTGTTTGAGTAGAGGCATCAGTGCGTGGGCAGTCCTTAACAGAAAGAGACGCCACAGACCGATACAAATGGTCAAAAGCCTCTGTTTGTGTTGAGCAGTCATACGTTTCTTGATCGTCTGGCTGCAAGTCTGCTGCCTCCTCTTGAACTTGCTCTGCCTCTGAAAAATTTAAGCTTTCAGCCTCGACAATCTCAGAAGCAAAATCGGCAAGGGGGACTCCAGGTTCGTTTAATTTCTGTAGCTTTAGTAAACGTTCCTGTTCTTGCTGTTCCGCCTGTCGTTTTCGCCTTTGCTTCGACCTCTTCGCTCGAGCTTCTTGGGCTTCAGTTTGTTCTCTTCGCGTCGCCGATTTGCCATGGCCTAAATTAAGAGATGGAACCCAGTCGATACTGTGTCGATCCCACAAAGGAGCTGCGGTTCCAGAGTGAAAATGTTGATCACAAACCCTATCGTTACTTAAGATTTTCTCTGTGAGGTCATCGCGGCTTATTGCTGAGATCCATCGTCGTCTTCGCTCAATGCTGAGTTCTTCTACTTCTGGGCCCTGATTCGTCACAACTGCCGGAACTCTATATAATCGGATTCCCTTATCTCGACCAGTTTTTCTAGAACACCCCACAATCAAGCACATTGGCATTTTGAGGATGCGAAACAGGAATAAAACGCGTCTGAATAATTGTGTTTGTGACTAGCATCCGTCCGCCATATTGGTATTTGAAACACCAGCATGGCGGACGGAAGTCACAAGTGATACCGAAAGTCACGTGAGTGCAAGCCAAGAATACTACAAATGTGCAAAGTTTCAGAATTACAGAGGTTCTGCCAGGCCTAGGTATGATAGAATAATTTTCATTTTAAGGGTTATAGGCAATTGGTCGAAATGCGCATGCGTAGTAACAAAAAATTTCTTCCTTAAATCACTCAGAAATCTAATCGTTGCAATTAAAATTGTATTCGCTATCTAAACCTGACTTTATATCCTACTATTACATATAGATAAAATATTGTAAAGGATTCGATAACTTACCCCCCTAGATGACGGTCTTCCTGCCCATACAACCTCTTATATGGTGTTTTGACAAAAACCTGTAATACTGAGCTTCCTTGCAACCACCTCTTGGCATTGTAACTTGTCTTCAAAAATGACTACCATGACGACATAAAATGGATTTTAAATTAAGTTTTAACTGCTACAAAATGGTGAAAATTGCATGTTCATCACTAATCTGTGTAATGAGGACTGATTTGTCGAACTTGAGTACTCTCTGAGCAGTATGCTATAGAATTAGCTGCCTTAAGCAAATATCTTGACAGCCAAAATACAATACGATTGCGAATTACAATCTATTTGTTTTTTTACGTAGATACTCTCCTGTCGTAATACTACAAATGTGCAAAGTTTCAGAATTACAGAGATTCTGCCAGGCCTAGGTATGATAGAATAATTTTTATTTTAAGGGTTATAGGCAATTGGTCGAAATGCGCATGCGTAGTAACGAAAAAGGTTTTTCCTTAAATCACTAAGAAATCTAATCGTTGCAATTAAAATTGTGTTCGCTATCTAAACCTGACTCTATATCCTACTATTACATATAGATAAAACATTCTAAATGATTCGATAACTTACCCCCCTAGATGACGGTCTTCCTGCCCATACAACCTCTTATATGGTGTTTTGACAAAAACCTGTAATACTGAGCTTCCTTGCAACCACCTCTTGGCATTGTATCTTGTCTTCAAAAATGACTACCATGACGACATAAAATGGATTTTAAATTACG
Source organism: Ricordea florida (assembly GCA_949710005.1). Classification (NCBI taxonomy): domain Eukaryota; kingdom Metazoa; phylum Cnidaria; class Anthozoa; order Corallimorpharia; family Ricordeidae; genus Ricordea; species Ricordea florida. The sequence continues at coordinate 22,162,792 of OX453277.1, read as the reverse complement.
TTTTAACTTCTACAAAATTGTGAAAATTGCATGTTCATCACTAATCTGTGTAATGAGGAATGATTTGTCGAGCTTGAGTACTGTCTGAGCAGTATGCTATAGAATTAGCTGCCTTAAGCAAATATCTTGACAGCCAAAATACAATACGATTGCGAATTACAATCTATTTGTTTTTTTACGTAGATACTCTCCTGTCGTAATACTACAAATGTGCAAAGTTTCAGAATTACAGAGATTCTGCAAGGCCTAGGTATGATACAATAATTTTCATTTTAAGGGTTATAGGCAATTGGTCGAAATGCGCATGCGTAGTAACAAAAAATTTCTTCCTTAAATCACTCAGAAATCTAATCGTTGCAATTAAAATTGTATTCGCTATCTAAACCTGACTTTATATCCTACTATTACATATAGATAAAATATTGTAAAGGATTCGATAACTTACCCCCCTAGATGACGGTCTTCCTGCCCATACAACCTCTTATATGGTGTTTTGACAAAAACCTGTAATACTGAGCTTCCTTGCAACCACCTCTTGGCATTGTAACTTGTCTTCAAAAATGACTACCATGACGACATAAAATGGATTTTAAATTAAGTTTTAACTGCTACAAAATGGTGAAAATTGCATGTTCATCACTAATCTGTGTAATGAGGACTGATTTGTCGAACTTGAGTACTGTCTGAGCAGTATGCTTTAGAATTAGCTGCCTTAAGCAAATATCTTGACAGCCAAAATACAATACGATGGCGAATTACAATCTATTTGTTTTTTTACGTAGATACTCTCCTGTCGTAATACTACAAATGTGCAAGGTTTAGAAATTACAGAGATTCTGCCAGGCCTAGGTATGATAGAATAATTTTCATTTTAAGGGTTATAGGCAATAGGGCGAAATGCGCTTGCGTAGTAACGAAAAAGGTTTTTCCTTAAATCACTCAGAAATCTAATCGTTGCAATTAAAATTGTGTTCGCTATCTAAACCTGACTATATATCCTACTATTACATGTAGATAAAACATTCTAAATGATTCGATAACTTACCCCCCTAGATGATGGTCTTCCTGCCCATACAACCTCTTATATGGTGTTTTGACAAAAACCTGTAATACTGAGCTTCCTTGCAACCACCTCTTGGCATTGTATCTTGTCTTCAAAAATGACTACCATGACGACATAAAATGGATTTTAAATTACGTTTTAACTGCTACAAAATGGTGAAAATTGCATGTTCATCACTAATCTGTGTAATGAGGACTGATTTGTCGAACTTGAGTACTGTCTGAGCAGTATGCTTTAGAATTAGCTGCCTTAAGCAAATATTTTGACAGCCAAAGTACAACACAATTGCGAATTACAATCTATTTGTTTTTTTACGTAGATACTCTCCTGTCGTAATACTACAAATGTGCAAGGTTTCAGAATTCCAGAGATTCTGCTAGGCCTAGGTATGATAGAATAATTTTTATTATAAGGGTTATAGGCAATTGGTCGAAATGCGCATGCGTAGTAACCAAAAATTTCTTCCTTAAATCACTCAGAAATCTAATCGTTGCAATTAAAATTGTATTCGCTATCTAAACCTGACTTTATATCCTACTATTGCATATAGATAAAATATTGTAAAGGATTCGATAACTTACCCCCCTAGATGACGGTCTTCCTGCCCATACAACCTCTTATATGGTGTTTTGACAAAAACCTGTAATACTGAGCTTCCTTGCAACCACCTCTTGGCATTGTAACTTGTCTTCAAAAATGACTACCATGACGACATAAAATGGATTTTAAATTAAGTTTTAACTGCTACAAAATGGTGAAAATTGCATGTTCATCACTAATCTGTGTAATGAGGACTGATTTGTCGAACTTGAGTACTGTCTGAGCAGTATGCTTTAGAATTAGCTGCCTTAAGCAAATATCTTGACAGCCAAAATACAATACGATGGCGAATTACAATCTATTTGTTTTTTTACGTAGATACTCTCCTGTCGTAATACTACAAATGTGCAAGGTTTAGAAATTACAGAGATTCTGCCAGGCCTAGGTATGATAGAATAATTTTCATTTTAAGGGTTATAGGCAATTGGGCGAAATGCGCTTGCGTAGTAACGAAAAAGGTTTTTCCTTAAATCACTAAGAAATCTAATCGTTGCAATTAAAATTGTGTTCGCTATCTAAACCTGACTATATATCCTACTATTACATGTAGATAAAACATTCTAAATGATTCGATAACTTACCCCCCTAGATGATGGTCTTCCTGCCCATACAACCTCTTATATGGTGTTTTGACAAAAACCTGTAATACTGAGCTTCCCTGCAACCACCTCTTGGCATTGTATCTTGTCTTCAAAAATGACTACCATGACGACATAAAATGGATTTTAAATTAAGTTTTAACTGCTACAAAATGGTGAAAATTGCATGTTCATCACTAATCTGTGTAATGAGGACTGATTTGTCGAACTTGAGTACTGTCTGAGCAGTATGCTTTAGAATTAGCTGCCTTAAGCAAATATCTTGACAGCCAAAGTACAACACAATTGCGAATTACAATCTATTTGTTTTTTTACGTAGATACTCTCCTGTCGTAATACTACAAATGTGCAAAGTTTCAGAATTACTGAGATTCTGCCAGGCCTAGGTATGATAGAATAATTTTCATTTTAAGGGTTATAGGCAATTGGTCGAAATGCGCATGCGTAGTAACAAAAATTTTCTTCCTTAAATCACTCAGAAATCTAATCGTTGCAATTAAAATTGTATTCGCTATCTAAACCTGACTTTATATCCTACTATTACATATAGATAAAATATTGTAAAGGATTCGATAACTTACACCCTAGATGACGGTCTTCCTGCCCATACAACGTCTTATATGGTGTTTTGACAAAAACCTGTAATACTGAGCTTCCTTGCAACCACCTCTTGGCATTGTATCTTGTCTTCAAAAATGACTACCATGACGACATAAAATGGATTTTAAATTAAGTTTTAACTGCTACAAAATGGTGAAAATTGCATGTTCATCACTAATCTGTGTAATGAGGACTGATTTGTCGAACTTGAGTACTGTCTGAGCAGTATGCTATAGAATTAGCTGCCTTAAGCAAATATCTTGACAGCCAAAATACAATACGATTGCGATTTACAATCTATTTGTTTCTTTTACGTAGATACTCTCCTGTCGTATTACTACAAATGTGCAAAGTTTCAGAATTACAGAGATTCTGCCAGGCCTAGGTATGATAAAGTAATTTTAATTTTAAGGGTTATAGGCAATTGGTCGAAATGCGCATGCGTAGTAACAAAAAGGTTTTTCCTTAAATCACTAAGAAATCTAATCGTTGCAATTAAAATTGTGTTCGCTATCTAAACCTGACTATATATCCTACTATTACATGTAGATAAAACATTCTAAATGATTCGATAACTTACCCCCCTAGATGATGGTCTTCCTGCCCATACAACCTCTTATATGGTGTTTTGACAAAAACCTGTAATACTGAGCTTCCTTGCAACCACCTCTTGGCATTGTATCTTGTCTTCAAAAATGACTACCATGACGACATAAAATGGATTTTAAATTACGTTTTAACTGCTACAAAATGGTGGAAATTGCATGTTCATCACTAATCTGTGTAATGAGGAATGATTTGTCGAGCTTGAGTACTGTCTGAGCATTATGCTATAAAATTAGCTGCCTTAAGCAAATATTTTGACAGCCAAAGTACAACACAATTGCGAATTACAATCTATTTGTTTTTTTACGTAGATACTCTCCTGTCGTAATACTACAAATGTGCAAGGTTTCAGAATTCCAGAGATTCTGCTAGGCCTAGGTATGATAGAATAATTTTTATTATAAGGGTTATAGGCAATTGGTCGAAATGCGCATGCGTAGTAACCAAAAATTTCTTCCTTAAATCACTCAGAAATCTAATCGTTGCAATTAAAATTGTATTCGCTATCTAAACCTGACTTTATATCCTACTATTACATATAGATAAAATATTGTAAAGGATTCGATAACTTACCCCCCTAGATGACGGTCTTCCTGCCCATACAACCTCTTATATGGTGTTTTGACAAAAACCTGTAATACTGAGCTTCCTTGCAACCACCTCTTGGCATTGTAACTTGTCTTCAAAAATGACTACCATGACGACATAAAATGGATTTTAAATTAAGTTTTAACTGCTACAAAATGGTGGAAATTGCATGTTCATCACTAATCTGTGTAATGAGGAATGATTTGTCGAACTTGAGTACTGTCTGAGCAGTATGCTATAGAATTAGCTGCCTTAAGCAAATATCTTGACAGCCAAAATACAATACGATGGCGAATTACAATCTATTTGTTTTTTTACGTAGATACTCTCCTGTCGTAATACTACAAATGTGCAAGGTTTAGAAATTACAGAGATTCTGCCAGGCCTAGGTATGATAGAATAATTTTCATTTTAAGGGTTATAGGCAATTGGGCGAAATGCGCTTGCGTAGTAACGAAAAAGGTTTTTCCTTAAATCACTAAGAAATCTAATCGTTGCAATTAAAATTGTGTTCGCTATCTAAACCTGACTATATATCCTACTATTACATGTAGATAAAACATTCTAAATGATTCGATAACTTACCCCCCTAGATGATGGTCTTCCTGCCCATACAACCTCTTATATGGTGTTTTGACAAAAACCTGTAATACTGAGCTTCCTTGCAACCACCTCTTGGCATTGTATCTTGTCTTCAAAAATGACTACCATGACGACATAAAATGGATTTTAAATTACGTTTTAACTGCTACAAAATGGTGGAAATTGCATGTTCATCACTAATCTGTGTAATGAGGAATGATTTGTCGAGCTTGAGTACTGTCTGAGCAGTATGCTTTAGAATTAGCTGCCTTAAGCAAATATCTTGACAGCCAAAGTACAACACAATTGCGAATTACAATCTATTTGTTTTTTTACGTAGATACTCTCCTGTCGTAATACTACAAATGTGCAAAGTTTCAGAATTACTGAGATTCTGCCAGGCCTAGGTATGATAGAATAATTTTCATTTTAAGGGTTATAGGCAATTGGTCGAAATGCGCATGCGTAGTAACAAAAATTTTCTTCCTTAAATCACTCAGAAATCTAATCGTTGCAATTAAAATTGTATTCGCTATCTAAACCTGACTTTATATCCTACTATTACATATAGATAAAATATTGTAAAGGATTCGATAACTTACACCCTAGATGACGGTCTTCCTGCCCATACAACGTCTTATATGGTGTTTTGACAAAAACCTGTAATACTGAGCTTCCTTGCAACCACCTCTTGGCATTGTATCTTGTCTTCAAAAATGACTACCATGACGACATAAAATGGATTTTAAATTACGTTTTAACTGCTACAAAATGGTGAAAATTGCATGTTCATCACTAATCTGTGTAATGAGGACTGATTTGTCGAACTTGAGTACTGTCTGAGCAGTATGCTATAGAATTAGCTGCCTTAAGCAAATATCTTGACAGCCAAAATACAATACGATTGCGATTTACAATCTATTTGTTTCTTTTACGTAGATACTCTCCTGTCGTAATACTACAAATGTGCAAAGTTTCAGAATTACAGAGATTCTGCCAGGCCTAGGTATGATAGAATAATTTTTATTTTAAGGGTTATAGGCAATTGGTCGAAATGCGCATGCGTAGTAACAAAAAATTTCTTCCTTAAATCACTTAGAAATCTAATCGTTGCAATTAAAATTGTATTCGCTATCTAAATCTGACTTTATATCCTACTATTACATATAGATAAAATATTGTAAAAGATTCGATAACTTACCCCCCTAGATGACGGTCTTCCTGCCCATACAACCTCTTATATGGTGTTTTGACAAAAACCTGTAATACTGAGCTTCCTTGCAACCACCTCTTGGCATTGTATCTTGTCTTCAAAAATGACTACCATGACGACATAAAATGGATTTTAAATTAAGTCTTAACTGCTACAAAATGGTGAAAATTGCATGTTCATCACTAATCTGTGTAATGAGGACTGATTTGTCGAACTTGAGTACTGTCTGAGCAGTATGCTTTAGAATTAGCTGCCTTAAGCAAATATCTTGACAGCCAAAATACGATACGATGGCGAATTACAATCTATTTGTTTTTTTAAGTAGATACTCTCCTGTCGTAATACTACAAATGTGCAAGGTTTAGAAATTACAGAGATTCTGCCAGCCCTAGGTATGATAGAATAATTTTCATTTTAAGGGTTATAGGCAATTGGGCGAAATGCGCTTGCGTAGTAACGAAAAAGGTTTTTCCTTAAATCACTAAGAAATCTAATCGTTGCAATTAAAATTGTGTTCGCTATCTAAACCTGACTATATATCCTACTATTACATATAGATAAAACATTCTAAATGATTTGATAACTTACACCCTAGATGATGGTCTTCCTGCCCATACAACCTCTTCTATGGTGTTTTGACAAAAACCTGTAATACTGAGCTTCCTTGCAACCACCTCTTGGCATTGTATCTTGTCTTCAAAAATGACTACCATGACGACATAAAATGGATTTTAAATTACGTTTTAACTGCTAAAAAATGGTGGAAATTGCATGTTCATCACTAATCTGTGTAATGAGGACTGATTTGTCGAACTTGAGTACTGTCTGAGCAGTATGCTTTAGAATTAGCTGCCTTAAGCAAATATCTTGACAGCCAAAGTACAACACAATTGCGAATTACAATCTATTTGTTTTTTTACGTAGATACTCTCCTGTCGTAATACTACAAATGTGCAAAGTTTAAGAATTACAGAGACTCTGCCAGGCCTAGGTATGATAGAATAATTTTCATTTTAAGGGTTATAGGCAATTGGTCAAAATGCGCATGCGTAGTAACGAAAAAGGTTTTTCCTTAAATTACTCAGAAATCTAATCGTTGCATATATAATTGTATTCTCTATCTAAACTTGGCTCTATATCCTACTATTACATATAGATAAAACATTCTGAATGAGTCGATAACTTACCCCCCTAGATGACGGTCTTCCTGCCCATACAACCTCTTATATGGTGTTTTGACAAAAACCTGTAATACTGAGATTCCTTGCAACCACCTCTTGGCCATGTATCTTGTCTTTAAAAATGAGTACCATGACGACGTAAAATGGATTTTAAATTACGTTTTAACTGCTACAAAATGTTGAAAATTGCATGTTAATCACTAATCTGTGTAATAAGGACTGATTTGTCGAACTTGAGTACTGTCTGAGCAGTATGCTATAGAATTAGCTGCCTTAAGCAAATATCTTGACAGCCAAAATACAATACGATTGCGAATTACAATCTATTTGTTTTTTTACGTACTCTCCTGTCGTAATACTACAAATGTGCAAAGTTTCAGAATTACAGAGATTCTGCCAGGCCTAGGTATGATAGAATAATTTTCATTTTAAGGGTTATAGGCAATTGGTCAAAATGCGCATGCGTAGTAACGAAAAAGGTTTTTCCTTAAATTACTCAGAAATCTAATCGTTGTCATTAAAATTGTATTCGCTATCTAAACCTGACTCTATATCCTACTATTACATATAGATAAAAAATTCTAAATGATTCGATAACTTACCCCCTAGATGACGGTCTTCCTGCCCATACAACCTCTTATATGGTGTTTTGACAAAAACCTGTAATACTGAGCTTCCTTGCAACCACCTCTTGGCATTGTATCTTGTCTTCAAAAATGACTACCATGACGACATAAAATGGATTTTAAATTACGTTTTAACAGCTTTAAAATGGTGAAAATTGCATGTTCATCACTAATCTGTGTAATGAGGACTGATTTGTCGAACTTGAGTACTGTCTGAGCAGTATGCTATAGAATTAGCTGCCTTAAGCAAATATCTTGACAGCCAAAATACAATACGATTGCGAATTAAAATCTATTTGTTTTTTTCCGTAGATACTCTCCTGTCGTAATACTACAAATGTGCAAAGTTTCAGAATTACGAAGATTCTGCCAGGCCTAGGTATGATAGAATAATTTTCATTTTAAGGGTTATAGACAATTGGTCGAAATGCGCATGCGTAGTAACAAAAAAGGTTTCTCCTTAAATCACTCAGAAATTTAATCGTTGCAATTAAAATTGTGTTCGCTATCTAAACCTGACTCTATATCCTACTATTACATATAGATAAAAAATTCTAAATGATTCGATAACTTACCCCCTAGATGACGGTCTTCCTGCCCATACAACCTCTTATATGGTGTTTTGACAAAAACCTGTAATACTGAGCTTCCTTGCAACCACCTCTTGGCATTGTATCTTGTCTTCAAAAATGACTACCATGACGACATAAAATGGATTTTAAATTACGTTTTAACTGCTACAAAATGGTGGAAATTGCATGTTCATCACTAATCTGTGTAATGAGGAATGATTTGTCGAGCTTGAATACTGTCTGAGCATTATGCTATAGAATTAGCTGCCTTAAGCAAATATCTTGACAGCCAAAATACAACACAATTGCGAATTACAATCTATTTGTTTTTTTACGTAGATACTCTCCTGTCGTAATACTACAAATGTGCAAAGTTTCAGAATTCCAGAGATTCTGCCAGGGCTAGGTATGATAGAATAATTTTTATTATAAGGGTTATAATCAATTGGTCGAAATGCGCATGCGTAGTAACGAAAAAGGTTTTTCTTTAAATCACTCAGAAATCGAATCGTTGCAATTAAAATTGTATTCGCTATCTAAACCTGACTCTATATCCTACTATTGCATATAGATAAAACATTCTGAATGATTCGATAACTTACCCCCCTAGATGACGGTCTTCCTGCCCATACAACCTCTTATATGGTGTTTTGACAAAAACCTGTAATACTGAGCTTCCTTGCAACCACCTCTTGGCCATGTATCTTGTCTTAAAAAATGAGTACCATGATGACATAAAATGGATTTTAAATTACGTTTTAACTGCTACAAAATGTTGAAAATTGCATGTTCATCACCAATCTGTGTAATAAGGACTGATTTGTCGAACTTGAGTACTGTCTGAGCAGTATGCTATAGAATTAGCTGCCTTAAGCAAATATCTTGACAGCCAAAATACAATACGATTGCGAATTAAAATCTATTTGTTTTTTTCCGTAGATACTCTCCTGTCGTAATACTACAAATGTGCAAAGTTTCAGAATTACGAAGATTCTGCCAGGCCTAGGTATGATAGAATAATTTTCATTTTAAGGGTTATAGACAATTGGTCGAAATGCGCATGCGTAGTAACAAAAAAGGTTTCTCCTTAAATCACTCAGAAATTTAATCGTTGCAATTAAAATTGTGTTCGCTATCTAAACCTGACTCTATATCCTACTCTTACATATAGATAAAAAATTCTAAATGATTCGATAACTTACCCCCTAGATGACGGTCTTCCTGCCCATACAACCTCTTATATGGTGTTTTGACAAAAACCTGTAATACTGAGCTTCCTTGCAACCACCTCTTGGCATTGTATCTTGTCTTAAAAAATGACTACCATGACGACATAAAATGGATTTTAAATTAAGTTTTAACTGCTACAAAATGGTGAAAATTGCATGTTCTTCACTAATCTGTGTAATGAGGACTGATTTGTCGAACTTGAGTACTGTCTGAGCAGTATGCTATAGAATTAGCTGCCTTAAGCAAATATCTTGACAGCCAAAATACAATACGATTGCGAATTACAATCTATTTGTTTTTTTACGTAGATACTCTCCTGTCGTAATACTACAAATGTGCAAAGTTTCAGAATTACAGAGATTCTGCCAGGCCTAGGTTTAATAGAATAATTTTCATTTTAAGGGTTATAGGCAATTGGTCGAAATGCGCATGCGTAGTAACAAAAAGGTTTTTCCTTAAATCACTCAGAAATCTAATCGTTGCAATTAAAATTGTATTCGCTATCTAAACCTGACTCTATATCCTACTATTACATATAGATAAAACATTCTAAATGATTCGATAACTTACCCCCCTAGATGACGGTCTTCCTGCCCATACAACCTCTTATATGGTGTTTTGACAAAAACCTGTAATACTGAGCTTCCTTGCAACCATCTCTTGGCATTGTATCTTGTCTTCAAAAATGACTACCATGACGACATAAAATGGATTTTAAATTAAGTTTTAACTGCTACAAAATGGTGAAAATTGCATGTTCATCACTAATCTGTGTAATAAGGACTGATTTGTCGAACTTGAGTACTGTGTGAGCAGTATACTATAGAATTACTGCCTTAAACAAATATCTTGACAGCCAAAAAACAATACGATTGCGAGTTACAATCTATTTGTTTCTAACGTAGATACTCTCCTGTCGTAATACTACAAATGTGCAAAGTTTCAGAATTACAGAGATTCTGCCAGGCCTAGGTATGATAGAATAATTTTCATTTTAAGGGCTATAGGCAATTGGTCAAAATGCGCATGCGTAGTAACGAAAAAAGTTTTTCCTTAAATCACTAAGAAATGTAATCGTTGCAATTAAAATTGTATTCGCTATCTAAACCTGACTCTATATCCTACTATTACATACAGATAAAACATTCCAAATGATTCGATAACTTACCCTCCTAGATGACGGTCTTCCTGCCCATACAACCTCTTATATGGTGTTTTGACAAAAACCTGTAATACTGAGCTTCCTTGCAACCACCTCTTGGCGTTGTATCTTGTCTTCAAAAAGGACTACCATGACGACATAAAATGGATTTTAAATTAAGTTTTAACTGCTACAAAATGGTGAAAATTGCATGTTCATCACTAATCTGTGTAATGAGGACTGATTTGTCGAACTTGAGTACTGTCTGAGCAGTATGCTATAGAATTAGCTGCGGTAAGCAAATATCTTGACAGCCAAAATACAATACGATTGCGAATTACAATCTATTTGTTTTTTTACGTAGATACTCTCCTGTCGTAATACTACCAATGTGCAAGGTTTCAGAATTACAGAGATTCTGCCAGGCCTAGGTATGATAGAATAATTTTCATTTTAAGGGTTATAGGCAATTGGTCAAAATGCGCATGCGTAGTAACGAAAAAGGTTTTTCCTTAAATCACTAAGAAATCTAATCGTTGTCATTAAAATTGTATTCGCTATCTAAACCTGACTCTATATCCTACTATTACATATAGATAAAACATTCTAAATGATTCGATAACTTACCCCCCTAGATGACGGTCTTCCTGAACATACAACCTCTTATATGGTGTTTTGACAAAAACCTGTAATACTGAGCTTCCTTGCAATCACCTCTTGGTATTGTATCTTGTCTTCAAAAATGACTACCATGACGACATAAAATGGATTTTAAATTACGTTTTAACAGCTTTAAAATGGTGAAAATTGCATGTTCATCACTAATCTGTGTAATGAGGACTGATTTGTCGAACTTGAGTACTGTCTGAGCAGTATGCTATAGAATTAGCTGCCTTAAGCAAATATCTTGACAGCCAAAATACAATACGATTGCGAATTAAAATCTATTTGTTTTTTTCCGTAGATACTCTCCTGTCGTAATACTACAAATGTGCAAAGTTTCAGAATTACGAAGATTCTGCTAGGCCTAGGTATGATAGAATAATTTTCATTTTAAGTGTTATAGACAATTGGTCGAAATGCGCATGCGTAGTAACAAAAAAGGTTTCTCCTTAAATCACTCAGAAATTTAATCGTTGCAATTAAAATTGTGTTCGCTATCTAAACCTGACTCTATATCCTACTATTACATATAGATAAAAAATTCTAAATGATTCGATAACTTACCCCCTAGATGACGGTGTTCCTGCCCATACAACCTCTTATATGGTGTTTTGACAAAAACCTGTAATACTGAGCTTCCTTGCAACCACCTCTTGGCATTGTATCTTGTCTTAAAAAATGACTACCATGACGACATAAAATGGATTTTAAATTAAGTTTTAACTGCTACAAAATGGTGAAAATTGCATGTTCTTCACTAATCTGTTTAATGAGGACTGATTTGTCGAACTTGAGTACTGTCTGAGCAGTATGCTATAGAATTAGCTGCCTTAAGCAAATATCTTGACAGCCAAAATACAATACGATTGCGAATTACAATCTATTTGTTTTTTTACGTAGATACTCTCCTGTCGTAATACTACAAATGTGCAAACTTTCAGAATTACAGAGATTCTGCCAGGCCTAGGTTTAATAGAATAATTTTCATTTTAAGGGTTATAGGCAATTGGTCGAAATGCGCATGCGTAGTAACAAAAAGGTTTTTCCTTAAATCACTCAGAAATCTAATCGTTGCAATTAAAATTGTATTCGCTATCTAAACCTGACTCTATATCCTACTATTACATATAGATAAAACATTCTAAATGATTCGATAACTTACCCCCCTAGATGACGGTCTTCCTGCCCATACAACCTCTTATATGGTGTTTTGACAAAAACCTGTAATACTGAGCTTCCTTGCAACCATCTCTTGGCATTGTATCTTGTCTTCAAAAATGACTACCATGACGCCATAAAATGGATTTTAAATTAAGTTTTAACTGCTACAAAATGATGAAAATTGCATGTTCATTACTTATCTGTGTAATGAGGACTGATTTGTCGAACTTGAGTACTGTTTGAGCAGTATGCTATAGAATTAGCTGCCTTAAGCAAATATCTTGACAGCCAAAATACAATACGATTGCGAATTACAATCTATTTGTTTTTTTACGTAGATACTCTCCTGTCGTAAAATTACAAATGTGCAAAGTTTCAGAATTACAGAGATTCTGCCAGGCATAGGTATGATAGAATAATTTTCATTTTAAGGGTTATAGGCAATTGGTCAAAATGCGCATGCGTAGTAACGAAAAAGGTTTTTCCTTAAATCACTCGGAAATCTAATCGTTGCAATTAAAATTGTATTCGCTATCTAAACCTGACTCTATATCCTACTATTACATATAGATAAAACATTCTAAATGATTCGATAACTTACCCCCCTAGATGACGGTCTTCCTGCCCATACAACCTCTTATATGGTGTTTTGACAAAAACCTGTAATACTGACATTCCTTGCAACCACCACTTGGCATTGTATCTTGTCTTAAGAAATGACTACCATGACGACATAAAATGGATTTTAAATTACGTTTTAACTGCTAAAAATTGTGAAAATTGCATGTTCATCACTAATCTGTGTAATAAGGACTGATTTGTCGAACTTGAGTACTGTCTGAGCAGTATGCTATAGAATTAGCTGCGGTAAGCAAATATCTTGACAGCCAAAATACAATACGATTGCGAATTACAATCTATTTGTTTTTTTACGTAGATACTCTCCTGTCGTAATACTACCAATGTGCAAGGTTTCAGAATTACAGAGATTCTGCCAGGCCTAGGTATGATAGAATAATTTTCATTTTAAGGGTTATAGGCAATTGGTCAAAATGCGCATGCGTAGTAACGAAAAAGGTTTTTCCTTAAATCACTAAGAAATCTAATCGTTGTCATTAAAATTGTATTCGCTATCTAAACCTGACTCTATATCCTACTATTACATATAGATAAAACATTCTAAATGATTCGATAACTTACCCCCCTAGATGACGGTCTTCCTGCCTATACAACCTCTTATATGGTGTTTTGACAAAAACCTGAGTAGTATGATGGAGGAAAAATATCCGGATTTTCTTTTTTTCTTTTTTTCAGAAAATTATCAGAAAATTTATCAAGGAATTTATCATGTATTTTAGATTTTTCATCATTATTTTATCAGAGATTTATCAGAAATTTTATCAGAGATTTTATCAGAGATTTCAGTAAAAAAAAATTAATTTGAATATTGGTTTAAAGAAATATAAAATATGTACTAATAATTGAATTATGGAAAATCTAAAATTTGTAGAATTTCAAGCTATTGCTCGAGAGAATAATATTAAAGGAAGATCTAAAATGCGTAAAGCAGAACTCAGAGAAGCGTTGCGTGAAATAGGCATCACCACACCACCAAACACCTTACCTGAAGAGATTCCCAACCAGGCACAAGAACCCAGGCTGATATTCTATGATGATGATTCGATTCCAACACCACCAACCAAACGCAGACCACCGACAACCCTTATAGTCAGACCGCTAAAACCGCCAGTTACTATTCTTAGAAAAAATATCCCCAACCAACCGCAAAGACCTATCCCAGCCACTAGAAAAAATATCCCCAACCACCCGCAAAGACCTATCCCAGCCCCTAGAAAAAATATCCCCAACCACCCGCAAAGACCTATCCCAGCCCCTAGAAAAAATATCCCCAACCACCCGCAAAGACCTATCCCAGCCCCTAGAAAAAATATTGTATCTAGTTTTTTGGATAGTGGCAAGCGGTTAGCGAACGCCATCCCCAAAACAACGAACAACAAGTTTAATTGGATAAAGAATCAGACATTGAAAGTGGTGGACCGAGTTAAGTCTGTTGATGAAGCACTTGCGGATCTCATAAATAAAAATATCTACGAACTTACTAATAACAGGCCACGCCAACCTAGAAGACAGGTAAGTATATCTGAGAGTGTGAGAGCTGAATTGAATGGAAGGGAGGCAAAAATCCCACCAAAACCAAATACCCACGTGGTTAATGCTGATCTAAATAATGACTTATCAAACATGATTTTTAACAAACTAAAACCGTACATAGAAATGCGTTCAAGGATTGTTTACAGTTTTAAGGCTAGAATTCATCGTGGGAGTGGAGAAATATCTGATTACCCATCAAAAACACTTCGTGGGGAGGGAACTTTTACAAGTTTATCTGAAATAGAGGGTTATATCGAAAGGTGTGAGACCAAAAGGTTAGATTTGGAGGATGTTGAAGCGTGGAGCACAGCGTACCTACCAGCAACAGAGGTAGTTGAAACCCCCGGTGTATATCAAGGCAGAGTTGAGTTTACTGAGACACAGGTAAAAGTTATTCACAGCAATGAGCCTTTAATGGGGTGTGGGCCTTTACCAGATTGGTTACGTAACAAGAAATGTATTCACGCCGTAGATGATAAGAAAGACAATCTATGTGTCTGGAGGTGTCTCGCAATTTACATGGGGTATCGCGATAAGAAATCTAGACCTGCCGAGGACACTACCAGAAAGGCGCTAAAACTAGCCCGAGATTTTTATGATAACCAAGAATTGAAACCTTCAGACGTTAGGGCAACTAAACTTGTTGATTTTGAGGGTATTGCCAAGAGGTTTTCTGTTAACATCCGTCTTTACGAACCAAAAGATCAAAATGTTTGGAAACTAGTTTTTGGAAAAGACCAGTTCAAAATGAAATTACCATGTGTAGATATAGGACTTTATAAAGGTCATTGTTTTTACATCAAGAATATAGAGCTGTTAACTGAACTCTGGGAATGTTCTGTATGCCAGCAAAGATTTAACAGACATGATAATTACAATAGACACGTTACAGAAAAAAGATGTTCAGGAGGAAAGACACAATTGATATGTAAAGGGAAAAGTTCAAACACATCATGACCAGCTCTGAAAAGGTGTTTTATGGAGGTAATACCCAATTTAGTTACGTGGGGTGTCGATGGATTGAAGAACAGTCTAGACATATAGGTAAACATATTCATCACGCTCTCTGTGGGCATGGGGGTGAGCGGTGTGTGAAGAGCGGTAAAAAGGAGATTTTGGTTGATGGATACGAGCCGGAGACTAAGACCGTTTTTCAATTCTATGGGTGTAAATGGCACGGCTGCCCCTGTTCAAGTTACGATGAAAAGAGATACAATGAAACCTTTGAAATGGAAAAGACGATCAAAGACTTGGGTTATAATGTTGTATCGGTTTGGGAGCATGAAAAACCTAAATTAAGTGATATGAGACTTGAAAAGAAATTTACCCCATACCCATATTTTATTGTTTACGATTTTGAAGCGTTGCTATACAAACTTTCTCAACAGATGACTGCCGACCTAACTTTCAGTAACAAACATATTCCAGTTAGTGTTGCTATCATCGATAATTTTACAAACGAACCCAACTTTCTTGTAAATTCAATCCCTGAAGAGCTTATCAAAGACTTTATTACAGATTTAGAACAGCGTCGGAAATCCATTGTAGAAAAAGTTGTAAAAGAATACTGTCTTCCTGATGAAGATTCTATTCCCAAGAACGTATTAGATCAGTACAGAATGTGGTGTGATCAAGTTCCTGTTTTAGGGTTCAATAGTGGGAAGTATGATATCAATATGATCAAAAAACATTTTGTAAAACCTATGGCCGAGCAAGCTGGACAGATTTTTGTGGCGAAGAAAGAGAATAGGTATATGTTTCTGACAACTGACCATTTTAAATTTTTAGATGCAATGTCCTACTTAGCCCCAGGACTATCTTTTGATAAGTGGTGTAAAGCAAATAATTGTGCAGCACAAAAACTTGTCTTTCCTTACGAATGGTTGGATAGTTATGAGAAGCTTTCTCACGTAGGCCCTGTGGAATATAAAGACTTTTACTCAAGCCTCCATCAGAAAATCACAGTGACCCATCAAGAATATGAAGAATTTAAGATCAAATTTCAAAATAGGGGTTGTGTTACCATGATGGATTGGTTGAGGGAGTATAACCTAGCTGACGTTGTTCCTTTCGTAGAAGCTTTGGAAAAGACACGCGAGCAATATTACCCAGATGAAATTGATATATTAAAAGATGCTGTATCTATCCCAGGTATATCAATGATGTATGTGCTTAATAAAGCCATAAAAATGAAGAAGAGAGACGAGCCTGCCTTATATGCTCCTGGTAAACCATGCTTTCATAAATGTGGTAAGAATTGTAGAAAAAAGGCTTGTAAAGAGTGCTCCAAGATAAGGAAAGAATGCACCAAATGCGCAAAAAACAAGGTTTATGAACTCTTGAAAACAGGTATGGTTGGAGGGCCTAGTATTGTGTTTATTCGCTATGCAGATATAGGTAAGACAAAGATTCGCCCCCATAAATATAAAGACCCAAAAACTTGTTGGTATATAGTTGGTTATGATGCAAACGGTTTATATCTATACTGCTCTGGTCAAGAAATGCCATGTGGTAAAGAGGAATACATTGAGGCTGAAAATCCAACGGATCCCGAATACATCAAGAAGATGTGTAACGATATTCTTACCGACAAGGTGTTTGGTTTTTGTCAAGTGGATATCCATGTCCCTGAAAATCTCAAAGAAAAATTTGAAGAGTTTTCACCGTTGTTTGTTGTAGCCAGTGTTCCAGAAGAGCTAGTCCCTGAACATATGAAAGAATACCAAAAAGCTACGGGCAGAAAAACTCTAAAAGGTACTAAAAAATTGCTTGGGGTGACTAAGGCAAAGAAGATCCTGATATATACACCCCTACTGAAATGGTATCTTAATCATGGTTTAGAGGTAACAGCTATACACAAGATTTTAAAATATGAAGCAGGAAGACCTTTTAAATGGTTCCCAGATGAAGTCAGTAGCGCTCGAAGAGATGGTGATATTGAGGTTATGACCGCAATGTTACGTAAAGCTGTTAATGACAACAAGAGAGATGATGTCGACACCATTATTAATGAATTGAAGCAATTTCCTGACGTAGTCCCATTGATTGAAGAGAACAAAGACATTCAAGTGTTGATTGAAAAACTGACTTCCAAGTATGAAGGTTGCAAAGAACTGGGTGATACTTACAAACTAAAAGGAAATTCATTCTATGGAAAAATGATCGAAGATCTCGAAAGACATACAAAAACAAGATATACTAAAGACGAGAAGGAGGTTGATAAGGCTTTTAGAAGTCCTTTCTTTGAAGATTTAGATGTCATCAATGAAACATATGAAATAAAAGAACGAAAACGTCAGGTAAACATAAATCGACCTTATCAATGTGGCATCGCGGTATATCAATTAGCTAAACTTCGCATGTTGGAATTTTACTACGATTTTCTTGATAAATATGTAGATAGAAGGGATTTCGAACTTATTCAGATGGACACAGATAGCAAGTACATAGCTATTTCAGATGAAAATTTTGATAAGATTATAAAACCTGAACTACAAAAAGAATACTTTAGTGGAGGAAAAGAAAAATTCCTTTAAACCTCAAAATACCACGACAAGACACCCGGGTTGTTCAAGCTGGAGTTTGAAGGAACTCGAATGATTGCTCTCTCACCAAAATGCTATTACGCCGAAGACCAGAACGGAAAAACAAAGTTTAGTTGTAAAGGAACCTCCAGAAAACAAAATGATATGACATGGTATCGATACTATGAAGCTTTGAATGGGGTGAAAGATAAAGTACAAAATACTAGCTTTAGAGTTAACAATAATCAAATTGTAACATGCATTCAAATTAAAAAAGGATTGAGCGCCTACTACGATAAACGTATTGTTGCAGAAGATGGAATTCACACACGGCCTTTGTATTAGCTTATTTCATCACAGAATTAGGCGGCAGCTCAGTATCGTCTGGTACAACCTGAAGTTCTTCCCTCACAAAACCACGCCTAGGTCCGTCTAGTAAATAATATAAAACTGGTTGATTAGATGAAACCACACTACGTGATATATCATAAACCTGAATACTCCAGATGGGATCCGTAGCTCGTCTTCGTTCACCACCCTCAAGTTCACCGGGATAGAGTAAGTATCTAACCCTAACCTCAATTGGCAGCCTCACTTCATCATGTCCAACAACTCGCTTATATTTTGGAGAATCAATATCAACCGATTTCATTTTTATAGCTTTCACAGGCTCTTTACCAGTTATTCTCGTTGGTGTACTATTCAGAGTTTTCAAAATATCTGGTAATCGTTTCACCCATACTCTTGATCGATCATCACTAATCATTTCTTGTGCATATTGATGACTAAATAATCGTTCACTTAATGTTCTATTTGCTCTTTCAACAAATGCTTGAGCTCTATGGTTTCCAGCTTCGCTTCTCTGGATGTTTACATTATATCTATTCATAAGTTTTGTTACATCACCCATAAATTCTCTTCCAGGATCAACAATTAATGTTTTTGGATATTTTAACTTTCTAGAGTAAATATTACTGAAGGCTTTGGATATCTCATGACTTTCTTTTGAGGTTAATGGTTCAGCATCTTTGTATCGACTAGCTATATCAATCACAACCAAAGCATATCGATAAGTCTTTCTTCCTACTCTATCATGTGGTAAAAATAATAAATCTGCTTGGTGAATCTGATTAGGTTTATCCACAGTCCAGTGGGGTCTAGGGATATATTTTGGAGCTGGTAGATAGATTTGCCACATAGCCTGTTTCTCAAGCCATCGTTTAGCCTCATCTTCACTAACTTTTGCTTTTTCAGCTAATTTAGGAATTGCAGAATATCCTTTCCAATATCCATAAGTTGAATAATATATTTTTGATAACATGTTTTCCTTACTCATTTAAAGAATACTCCACCCATCCTTAAAATAAAATATGTCACAAGCTATATCCGAAGAAATTAACCCAAACAGGATTCCAAGAGAGCCACTAGGTTTGAAAGCAGAATCAACATTGAATAGAATCACACTAAATCCATCATCAGCCAATCCTGGAGAAACACTATATATAAATATTCCAAAACTTACTGAGAATTTAGTTCTTGTACCTGGAAGTTTATCTCTTCTATTTAACTTGACTGTTGATGGTCATGATAATAACACCCTCGTGAATAATGTAGGTAGCAACCTTGTATCAAGACTGAGAGTTCTTTTTGGTGGTGAAACACTACAGGATACCCAAAGATACGATCTATTTCAAACATATCGTGACTTATTCCTAACAGATGAAGAACGTGAGGATAGATTAAAGCAAGGTATTTCTTCTGAAAACATGAGGAAGCTTAGAACAAATGCAGGTGATAAGGTAGACACAGATGCTAAGGAAGTAGCTCTTGCAGTAGTACACAACCGACCAAGTACCATATCCCACTAAATCATCCTATTCTCAACGATCACGGGGTTTTCTATCCAAAGGCATTAGATCATCAACTAATCTTTGAGATTACACTGGCTCCAGTTTACGATATTGTTGTTTATTCTGACACTACCAAGCCTCCAACTTACAAAATCACAAACCTTGAGTTGGAATATTCTTGCATCTCAAGCGAATACTTGGCTCGTGAGGTACAGTCAGCTTATCAGGTTGGTAAAGGATTCTTTTACGAGAATGTCACTCTACACAAAACTTTCACAATATCCAGAACTTCTGACAGTGTTATAAACGAGCATATTAATCTACCTAGAAGGTCAATGACAGGGATATTATGTTTGTTTACAATACCCAACACCCCAGGAGCACGAGACTCTGAGAATTTTTTCAATCCGGGTATCACCTCAATAAATATCGATGTTGATGGTATACCAAACCGTATCTACTCTAAGGGAATGGTACCGTCAGACCTATGGGATTCGGTAAAGAAACGTTTCGGAAGAGATGGTGTAAAGGAAAAGGATTTTTATGCTAATAAGTTTGCTCTGTGGATAGATTTGAGAACTCACCCTGATAATGGTATTCATGGAGGAGGTCTGGTCTTAAACAATACACGAGATGGTGTAAAAATAGAAATTAAAAGAAATCTTAGTGGATCTGGTATTATGACCTGTTACATGTTTGTAGTAGCCGACGCGTTGATGGAGATCATGAATTCAAACTTAAGATCAATCATGTATTAGTTAAAAGATGGAAGAATTACGAGATAAAGTTCCTTTTCATTGTATTATAACAGGTCCAACAAATTGTGGAAAGACAAAGTACATAATAGATCAGCTTCGAGGACCATTTCGAAAAGTTTTTGAATATATTGTTCTCATATGTCCAACTTATGCTAAAAATAAAACTTATCATAAATTTGCTAACAGAGATAAACGTTTCTTTGTATTATCACCAGACGCTAGTAACAGTGATGAGATTAATGAATTGTTAATTGATTGTCAAACTTCGTTCTCTGGTACTAATACACTAATAATTTTAGACGATTGTGCTGTTTCGAATGATCTGAAGAAACGATCAAACAAGTTTATAGATCTAGCATTCTCTGGAAGACATCATGGTTTATCAGTGTGGGTTCTCACTCAGCAATTAACATCCATAGCAAAACCATTCCGTGAAAATGTGGCTTGTGTTATTACATTCCATAATCCATCACAGAAAGGTATGAAGATGCTTTTCGAAGATTATGGAGGTGATTTAGACTCTGAAACATGTAAAAAATTTGTAGAAATGTTGAAAACTGAAAAATATTCTAGACTCTGTTTGTGTTTACGTTATCCGTTCCAATGTTATTTAGAGATTCCCGCGGTGATTTAAAAGAATCTAAGTATTATTACAAAATTAAAAATATGTCAGAAGTTGAAGATTTTATGGAAGAACAACCAGAGGTAAAAGATGATGATGTTGAAATAAAACAAGAATCACTAGCTATTCTCGCATCTCTTGGAACTACAAAGGAATATTTAGGTGTTGATATGAGTCTCGGTGATATAAAGAAACTATCGGTAAAAGATGTTGAAAAATATTATAATCGATACCAGACAGTATTAGGTAAGAAAATTAGTGGTGGATTAGTAGATTCATCTCTTCAATTAGTTTCTCAAGTCATTTCTTACATGGTTCCTGTAGATGACATTGATGCGCTTTGTAAAGATTTGAAGAATGATGAGTTGGTTAATCGTGAACTGACAAACTTTGTAGGTCTCTTAGCATTAAAAGGTGGAAGATTGGTAGCACTTGCCAGCGGACTATTCCAGGTTGCTAAACACATTAAAATCAACAAAATACAAGATAATTCTAACAAAACTGAGCAGGTCACTGAGCACAACTGATTTAAAGATTCTTTACTTTGTGAAATAAAATAATAATGTCTGATCAAGTTGTTGAACAAATTACAATGGATCCTATACCTGAAAAGAAAGATCCTAAAAAGAAAGAGAAAGATCCTAAAAAGGTTGCGGCTGGTAAGAAACTAGCAGAATATAATAAAAAAGCTAAAGAAGCGTTAGCCAGGGAAATGAAACGTGAAAAGGAACAAGAAGAAAATTCCAATGAAGAAGAAGAAACCACAAAAGCATGGATTCCAGAGCTATCTTTTACTACTGTGTTATCTATTGTTGGAATAGGGTTTACTGCAGTTGACATGTTTATGAGGTACTACAAAAACAGAATAGTAGATTTATCTCACGTTCCGACCAAAGTTCCACCCCCAAATGTTCATAACCAACCAACACATAGCACTACCCAACCAACTCTGAAAATAGGAATGATCTGAGGAAAGTAGTTTAAAGATTTCTTACTGGTATAGTAAAAAAATTATGTCAACAGATAACAAACTTGTGAAAACTGTTACTGATTCAGCAGTCCTTATCGGATTAGCAGCTGGAGTTGGATATGTGGCTAAAAAGGCTCTGAAAGAATCATTTATGAACGATCCATCCTCAAGTATTACAAACTATGCTAAATGGGTCGCTGTCCTGTCTGGTAGTATGTACCTAAAAACATATTTAGAGGATCAAAAGATTTTACCAAATTAAAGATTTATGGCAGCAATAGCAATGATGGTTGGTGGAGCTATTTTGAATGCAACTACCTTCGTTGGTGGTTCATATCTTGCAAAATATCTCTCAGGTGATAAAACAGATGCAGAACGAATAAGACATGATAAGGCAATAGAAAAATATCAAAAAGATTATGCTACATACCAGGAAAACAGACAGAATCTAATTGATTGGTACTCTAAACAGAAGGATGCTAAATATCAGGCTTCACAAAATATTTCTAATACCGATGAAGCTTTGAAATTTTATAGTCAGACACATGAACCAAAATTCTCTGATTATTATAGACCTAGTGACAATCAAAAGATGGGTGAAATGGTATATGTGGGTGGTGGTATGTTGGCATTGGGTTATATGGTTAGTAAATTCTTTTAGGTAAATGTGAGCAGTTTAAAGATTTCTTACTTATGTGTAAAAAATCAAAATATGGCAACTGCTTATCCTGAAGAAGATAACGATCCTTTCGGGTTGGGGGAAGAAAACAAACAAGAAGATCCTGATGATTTTGATGAAAATGACTCACTACTTGGTAGACAGCCTCCAAAACCAGAGAAAGTCTTGAAAACATCCACTACTAAGGGTGTTAGACCTAAATCAGGGTATATTCAATCACAACGTGAAGAGATAGAGCTGAATGAGATGGAAAAAAACAAAGATGAAATCTGGACTATTATTGTAGATAAACACCCAAATGCTAAACCTAATTTTCTTTTCAAATACGATGAATGGGGTGAAATCCTTGTTGCAATCCCTAGAAAAAATCCAGAACAAGAAAAATGGTATCAATTATTCAATGCGTATGGTGATGTTAATGATAAGTTACCCAAAACAATTAAAAAAGATTTAGGACCGATCGCGAAAGAAGTTGTTGAAGATATTGATCGTGATATAACCAAGAAAAAAGAATCACTAAACAAAAAGAATGAGGAACTAAAATTCCTTGAGGATAAACAGCTGAATACTCCAGAGGAAAGTAATCGAATGGAGACTCTAAAGAGAGAAATTCCTGATGATGATAATGAGATATCTAACCTAGAGCGTGAGAAAGAGAGAATACAAGAAGGAATGACATTACGTGATCGTGTGAAGGCCATCTTCAAAAAGTACGGTTTTACAGTCTTTGCCGTTGTAAGTGCTGTAGGTGTGGTCATTGGTGTGATTGTCTCTAATCTTTCTAAAGGTCTAACCAAATTGGGTAAAGGTGTTGGTGATGGTTTGAAAACTATTGGTAAGAAACTCGGTGAAATATTGCCTGGAATGGTTGGAGCTATCGTGAGCTTTCTGTTCAAAACAGCTGGGGAAGTTATTGGATTCTTAAGTAAAAATGCTTGGCTATTGATAGTGGCTGTGGTTCTATATTTTGTGGAACAGTTTAAAAAGAAGAGTCGCTAAGTACAAAAAAAAAAAAAACATGAAGAATGATAAAATTTTTCTATATATCACTATGCTAACTCCTGAAACAAGAATTTATCTGGATCCACCCTTAACCAATGTAAAAGAGATAGAATTGATATTTATCTACACGAATATAGCGAGGTATGACTCACCTTTCTACTTAATGTGTGATATTATAGAGCCAAAGTCTTAATATTCCAATATAATCCCCAGCGGTGAAAATATAGAACTTAAACCCTCACAACTACTATCTGTTATTCCTTCTCCAAATAATACTTGTTTAAGAGTTCCAAAAAACAAAAATCCAGTCAACTACTTTACTTTATTGCTTTTGGATGAAAATGGAAAAAAGGTTGACTTGAATAACAAACCTGTTCGAATTTATTTAAAGATTTCATGTTGATCAGTAAAAATATGGAAGACTACAATAGAATTTATCCACAACTACCTATGAATGGTGATCCAAATAATTTCAGACTACAAAAGTCATGTGAAGTACTACAAAATCTTGAGAAGGAAATTAAACATTACGAGGATGTTAGGAAAAAATACAATAGAGCTAGGGGAATATTTACAAAAATCAGTGTTGGTAGTGGGGTGTTTTCAGTTATCCTATCTGCAAGTGGACTTGGAACCTCCCTTACTGGTTTTGGTGCTGCTGTTGGTATCCCATTAGGAGCAGTTGGCGGTCTTTGTGGTGGTATTTCAGTCGGATTCGGTGCGGCTTCTAAACGACTTTTCCATAAAGTTAGTAAACATGAACAGACAGTTTCTCTGGCAAAAGCAAAAGTAAATACCATTCACGACTTGGTTTCAAAGGCACTAAAAGATAACGCTATCTCTGACCAAGAATTTTCGTTAATTTTATCAGAGGTGGACAAGTTTGAAAAACTAAAACTCGAAATCCGTCAAAAAAACAGGAAAGATACAGAAAAAAACTTAAATATGAATCAGATAAGAACAGAGGTTCGTGCGGAAATATTAAAGGAGTTAACAGCTCCCGTACGTTGAAAATGTCATTTGAGAGAACTTCTGTAGGATGGAATTATGAGGTTGGTATTAGAAAAGAACGGTGTTGATTTAAAAGCATCCTATTATCAACGTAAATAATAAGATGGGCTTACTAAATGATTTCAGAAATAGGTATCCAAAGGCTGATCACAGTCAATTCGAAGTTGTAGCTGATCCGTATGGAGGATACATTAAGTGGAAAGTGAATGGTACAACAATCATGTCTTATGATGACCCCACTGGAAAAACATGGACTGATGACCTATCACCCCGTTTGAAAAGACTTTTATGGAAAGATTTAGGATTGGATGATCATGCATTGAGTTCATTCCCAAAGAGTTTAACTATGACTAATCAATCTTATCCAATACCTGCAATTGATTTTGATGACTTTACAAGTGACATAACAAAAATGCTAACCTCACTGGATATATACGTATCAAATACAAAAAAATTCACAGCAAAGATGAGAAACATATTTACATCCCAAGTTGTGACTTTCAAATTTGGTAAACAGAGTAGAAAATGGTTGAACTCACCCGATATGAATTATTGGCCTCAACAACTTAACTTTGCAGTTTGGTGTGCGACATCTGGTTGTGGTATAAGTCCTTTTGAAAGTCTAAATTATCCTAAAGTAGTGAGTAGCTTCATTAAGTTTCATGTATATTTCACAATAAGGAGAATATTATATGAATTGAGTCTTCCCTTACCTGAGGAGCAACCTTTTGTAATAAAAAATAATCCCTATAGTAAAGTAGCATATCAACGATTGTGTGCAGAATTTGGAATATCAAAAAACTCTGACTTTAGATGGAAAGGTGGTAGAGACGGAGGTTTAGGAGACATATTCCTTGATTATGGTTCTGGATATAATGGAGTTGGTGGTGGATATCAAAATGTACATATGGTAAGGAATTACGATGATGAAGCTGATCAGTGGCCTGGTGAAGGTGGTAAATTTGCTGATGAAGGAGGTAAGAAGGAAAAAGGTAATCTTATCTCATTTATCCGTAATGATGACTTTGCTGATTTCAAATATGCCTGGTTTATCCCAACAAGTGGTCATGGACTCACTAAAGCTGGACTTGGTAGATTGAATCGATCTGCTGAAGCTTTTGTTTACTGCATATTGGGAGCGCAAGTTAACACTAGAAATTCGATTTACGGTAATGGTGGTGGGGCGATCGAGACTCAACAAGAATTCATAAATTTATTTGAGAGTAGTGTGATCGAGAATGACATTTCTAGTTCTATCCAAAGATATCAATTAGCTGTACAGGAAGCGAAATTACGGCTTGATTTAGCTATTGCTCCTGGTGTATGGTTAATGCCTAGTAATATGATAATCAACACTGAGAGCGTGACTGGTTTTAATAACAAACTTATGAAAGCTAGTAATGATATGAGTTTTGGAGTGAATAATTCCCTAAACACTGAAGCAAAACAGGTTGGAATAAATCATAACATGGGATCTTCAAAGGTAAAGTTACCGCATAGAACTGAAACGAAACCAAAACCACCAATGAAAACAGACTCAACGCAAACATACTCAACGAAACACGAAAATAATATTGACTCAACGCAGCATGAAAAGAATATATTAGCATTCATAGTTGTCGCTGGTGGATTAGCGTGGTATCTATTTCGGTAGTTCATGACCATTTCACGTGATTATAATTGTTTGTAAATTAGTGTTCACGTGTAGAACAATAGATTACATACTTTTACGACATAGCAACAAGCAAGTTGGAAAGTGGATTTGAAGTTGAAAAGTAGATTTTATGTTTACTTTAAAAAGGCTGGTTTCTAACGTCGCTCAGGAATGTGATTACGTCAATGCAATTTTTTTTTTGTTAAGGATCGATTATAGAAATTTAAAGATGAATATGGAGTAATCAAACAAAATGTTGAGCATTACCATGTATGAGTCTGAAACTAGGGTGTATTTGGATCCTCCACTGGAAAATCTTCGGGAGATACAACTCCTGGATTGTAATATAAAAACCAAAAGATTGATTAATTTCAAGGATCAACAGATATTATTCAATGATAAGAATCAACCCATCATAATAATGCAGCCTGGTACATATTCACTGCGTAATATCCAAGCGATCTTTCTTAATGATACTGATAGGGCAAAGATAACAATCATTGAGACTGATACTGTTGACTATCTATATTCCAATAAAATCTCCAACATTAAACTTACTAGAGGTCTACAAGTTGGTTTAGGGTTGCCTGAAGTTATAAATCCTGGTAAATTATACCCCATAAATATACAGATTAAGGAACCACTGAGACTTATGTGTAGTATAGTGGATAATAAGTCGTCATATATGAATAACACTCAATATGGAGAACTTGTGAAACTCACACCATCACACCTACTTGCTAACATACCCTCACAGGAATATCCAACAATTCCAGTTCAAAAATATGAGAGCATCATAAACCACTTCGATTTAAGCATATTAGACATTGAATGGAAAAAACTTGATCTGAATGGTTCTCCCATAACTTTAAGTTTAAGATTTAGATAATTTTTTTTGTTATGTAACACTGACTTGCGTTATATAACTTAATATTTTTGTTGTGTATCTTGTGTTGTGTGACATTTTTTACAATGCGCCTTCTGTTTGTTTGTGTTCACATATTTGAGACCCTCCACATAACTTACAAAAACTTCTTTGTTTTCCTTTACCTTTACAGTCTTTGCATATATACCTCTCCCGTTTATGCTCACAAAGACTACCACCTTTGCATTCTTTACAACGTGATTTCCTTTGATTATGAGGGCATATTTGTGATCCATTACACCCTTTGCATTGATATTTAAAACTTCCATGAATACACTCATACTTTTTTGTTGCTGTTATTATTTCATCAATAATATTAGATAATTTGTTTGAGTCTATGTCTATATCACCTAACTCTTCAATCAATTCAGGTCTAGTCATCCAATAATATTTTTTAATACCCTTCTCTTTAGCTATAGCTCTCATGTGTTCTACATTTAGATTTTCCAATACTTTATTAATAGGTTGTTTGAGGTTTTCAGGGGTAGATTTTTCAACAATATTAATGCTTGGTGCTTGTGCTTGTTTCATAGCTTCTCTGAGTTCTGCTTTAAGCATTTGAGAATATCTTTTAACACCCAATTCTTTAGCAATAACCTTCAATTCTTTTACTGTTAACCGTTCCATTTTTAATATTAAAATATATTTCTTTAAACCAATATTCAAATTCATTTTTTTTTCTGAAATCTCTGATAAAATCTCTGATAAAATTTCTGATAAATCTCTGATAAAATAATGATGAAAAATCTAAAATACATGATAAATTCCTTGATAAATTTTCTGATAATTTTCTGAAAAAAAGAAAAAAAGAAAATCCGGGTATTTTTCCTCCATCATACTACTACCTGTAATACTGAGCTACCTTGCAACCACTTTTTGGCATTGTATCTTGTCTTCAATAATGACTACCATGACGACATAAAATGGATTTTAAATTACGTTTTAACTGCTACAAAATGGTGAAAATTGCATGTTTATCACTAATCTGTGTAATAAGGACTGATTTGTCGAACTTGAGTACTTTCTGAGCAGTATCCTATAGAATTAGCTGCCTTAAGAAAATATCTTGGCAGCCAAAATACAATACGATTGCGAATTACAATCTATTTGTTTTTTTACGTAAATACTCTCCTGTCGAAATAATACGAATGTGCAAAGTTTCAGAATTACAGAGATTCTGCCAGGCCTAGGTATGATAGAATAATTTTCATTTTTAAGGGTTATAGGCAATTGGTCGAAATGCGCAAGCGTAGTAACAAAAAGGTTTTTCCTTAAATCACTCAGAAGTCTAATCGTTGCAATTAAAATTGTATTCGCTATCTAAACCTGACTCTATATCCTACTATTACATATAGATAAAACATTCTAAATGATTCGATAACGTACCCCCCTAGATGACGGTCTTTTTGCCCATAAAACCTCTTATATGGTCTTATATGGTGTTTTGACAAAAACCTGTAATACTGAGCTTCCTTGCAACCACCTCTTGGCATTGTATCTTGTCTTCAAAAATGACTACCATGACGACATAAAATGGATTTTAAATTACGTTTTAACTGCTACAAAATGGTGAAAATTGCATTTTAATCACTAATCTGTGTAATGAGGACTGATTTGTCGAACTTGAGTACTGTCTGAGCAGTATGCTATAGAATTAGCTGCCATAAGCAAATATCTTGACAGCCAAAATACAATACGATTGCGGATTACAATCTATTTGTTTTTTTTTACGTAGATACTCTCCTGTTGGAATACTACAAATGTGCAAAGTTTCAGAATTACAGAGACTCTGCCAGGCCTAGGTATGATAGAATAATTTTCATTTTAAGGGTTATAGGCAATTGGTCGAAATGCGCATGCGTAGTAACAAAAAGGTTTTTACGTAAATCACTCAGAAATCTAATCGTTGCAATTAAAATTGTATTCGCTATCTAAACCTGACTCTATATCCTACTATTACATATAGATAAAACATTCTAAATGATTCGATAACTTACCCCCCTAGATGACGGTCTTCCTGCCCATACAACCTCTTATATGGTGTTTTGACAAAAACCTGTAATACTGAGCTTCCTTGCAACCACCTCTTGGCATTGTATCTTGTCTTCAAAAATGACTATCATGACGACATAAAATGAATTTTAAATTACGTTTTAACTGCTACAAAATGGTGAAAATTATATTTTTTCATCACTAATCTGTGTAATGAGGACTGATTTGTCGAACTTGAGTACTGTCTAAGCAGTATGCTATAGAATTAGCTGCCTTAAGCAAATATCTTAACAGCCAAAATACAATACGATTGCGAATTACAATATATTTGTTTTTTTTTTTACGTAGATACTCTCCTGTCGTAATACTACAAATGTGCAAAGTTTCAGAATTACAGAGATTCTGCCAGGCCTAGGTATGATAGAATAATTTTCATTTTAAAGGTTATATGCAATTGGTCGAAATGCGCATGCGTAGTAACAAAAAGGTTTTTTCTTAAATCCGTCAGAATTCTAATCGTTGCAATTAAAATTTTATTCGCTATCTAAATCTGACTCTATATCCTACTATTACATATAAATAAAACATTCTAAATGATTCGATAACTTACTCCCCTAGATGACGGTCTTCCTGCCCATACAACCTCTTATATGGTGTTTTGACAAAAACCTGTAATACTGAGCTTCCTTGCAACCACCTCTTGGCATTGTATCTAGTCTTCAAAAATGACTACCATGACGACATAAAATGGATTTTAAATTACGTTTTAACTGCTACAAAATGGTGAAATTTGCATGTTCATCACGAATCTGTGTAATAAGGACTGATTTGTCGAACTTGAGTACTGTCTGAGCAGTATGCTATAGAATTGGCTGCCTTAAGAAAATATCTTGAAAGCCAAAATACAATACGATTGCGGACTACAATCTATTTGTTTTTTTTTTACGTAGATACTCAAAAACCTGTAATACTGAGCTTCCTTGCAACCACCTCTTGGCATTGTATCTTGTCTTCAAAAATGACTACCATGACGACATAAAATGGCCTTTAAATTACGTTTTAACTGCTACAAAATGGTGAAAATGGCATGTTCATCACTAATCTGTGTAATGAGGACTGATTTGTCGAACTTGAGTACTGTCTGAGCAGTATGCTATAGAATTGGCTGCCTTAAGAAAATATCTTGAAAGCCAAAATACAATACGATTGCGGACTACAATCTTTTTGTTTTTTTTACGTAGATACTCTCCTGTCGTAATACTACAAATGTGCAAAGTTTCAGAATTACAGAGATTCTGCCAAGCCTAGGTATGATAGAATAATTTTCATGTTTAAGGGTTATAGGCAATTGGTCGAAATGCGCATGCGTAGTAACAAAAAGGTTTTTACTTAAATCACTTAGAAGTCTACTCGTTGCAATCAAAATTGTATTCGCTATCTAAACCTGACTCTATATCCTACTATTACATATAGATAAAACATTCTAAATGATTCGATAACTTTGCCCGCTAGATTACGGACTTGCTGCCCATACAACCTCTTATATGGTGTTTTGACAAAAACCTGTAATACTAACCTTTCTTGCAACCACCTCTTGGCATTGTATCTTGTCTTCAAAAATGACTACCATGACGACATAAAATGGATTTTAAATTACGTTTTAACTGCTACAAAATGGTTAAAAATTGCATTTTCATCACTAATCTGTGTAATGAGGACTGATTTGTCGAACTTGAGTACTGTCTAAGCAGTATGCTATAGAATTGGCTGCCTTAAGCAAATATCTTGACAGCCAAAATACATTACGATTGCGAATTACAATCTGTTTGTTTTTTTACGTTGATACTCTCCTGTCGTAATACTACAAATGTGCAAAGTTTCGGAGTTACAGAGATTCTGCCAGGCCTAGGTATAATAGAATAATTTTCATGTTTATGGGTTATAGGCAATTGGTCGAAATGCGCTTGCGTACTAACAAAAAGGTTTTTCCTTAAATCACTCAGAAATCTAATCGTTGCAATTACAATTGTATTCGCTAACTAAAACTGACTCTCTATCCTACTATTACATATTAATAAAACATTCTAAATGATTCGATAACTTACCCCCAAGATGAGGGTCTTCCTGGCCATACAACCTCTTATATGGCGTTTTGACAATAACCTGTAATACTGAGCTTCCTTGCAACCACCTCTTGGCATTGTATCTTGTCTTCAAAAATGACTACCATGACGACATAAAATGGATTTTAAATTACGTTTTAACTGCTACAAAATGGTGAAAATTGCATGTTCATCACTAATCTGTGTAATAAAGGACTGATTTGTCGAACTTGAGTACTGTCTGAGCAGTATGCTATAGAATTAGCTGCCTTAAGCAAATATCTTGACAGCCAAAATACAATACGATTGCGAATTACAATCTATTTGTTTTTTTACGTACATACTCCCCTTTCGTAATACTACAAATATGCAAAGTTTCAGAATTACAGAGATTCTGCCAGGCCTAGGTATGATAGAAAAATTTTCATGTTTAAGGGTTATAGGCAATTGGTCGAAATGCGCATGCGCAGTAACAAAAAGGTTTTTGCTTAAATCACTCAGAAATCTAATCGTTGCATTTAAAATTGTATTCGCTATCTAAACCTGACTCTATATCCTACTATTACATATAGATAAAACATTCTAAATGATTCGATAACTTACCCCGCTAGATGACGGTCTTCCTGCCCATACAACCTCTTATATGGTGTTTTGACAAAAACCTGTAATACTAAGTTTCCTTGCAACCACTTCTTGTTATTTTATCTTGTCTTCAAAAATGACTACCATGACGACATAAAATGGATTTTAAATTACGTTTTAACTGCTACAAAATGGTGAAAATTGCATGTTCATCACTAATCTGTGTAATGAGGACCGATTTATCGAACTTGAGTACTGTCTGAGCAGTATGCTATAGAATTGGCTGCCTTAAGAAAATATCTTGACAGCCAAAATACAATACGATTGCGAATTACAATCTATTTGTTTTTTTACGTACATACTCCCCTTTCGTAATACTACAAATATGCAAAGTTTCAGAATTACAGAGATTCTGCCAGGCCTAGGTATGATAGAAAAATTTTCATGTTTAAGGGTTATAGGCAATTGGTCGAAATGCGCATGCGCAGTAACAAAAAGGTTTTTGCTTAAATCACTCAGAAATCTAATCGTTGCATTTAAAATTGTATTCGCTATCTAAACCTGACTCTATATCCTACTATTACATATAGATAAAACATTCTAAATGATTCGATAACTTACCCCGCTAGATGACGGTCTTCCTGCCCATACAACCTCTTATATGGTGTTTTGACAAAAACCTGTAATACTAAGTTTCCTTGCAACCACTTCTTGTTATTTTATCTTGTCTTCAAAAATGACTACCATGACGACATAAAATGGATTTTAAATTACGTTTTAACTGCTACAAAATGGTGAAAATTGCATGTTCATCACTAATCTGTGTAATGAGGACTGATTTATCGAACTTGAGTACTGTCTGAGCAGTATGCTATAGAATTGGCTGCCTTAAGAAAATATCTTGACAGCCAAAATACAATACGATTGCGAATTACAATCTATTTGTTTTTTTACGTTGATACTCTCCTTTCGTAATACTACAAATGTGCAAAGTTCCAGAATTACAAGGATTCTGCCAGGCCTAGGTATGATAGGATAATTTTCATGTTTAAGGGTTATAGGCAATTGGTCGAAATGCGCATGCGTAGTAACAAAAAGGTTTTTTCCTAAATCACTCAGAAAGCTAATCGTTGCAATTAAAATTGTATTCGCTATCTAAACCTGACTCTATATCCTACTACTACATATAGTTAAGACATTCTAAATGATTCGATAACTTACCCCCCAAGATAACGGTCCTCCTGCCAATACAACCTCTTATATGGTGTGTTGACAAAAACCTTTAAAAATGAGGTTCCTTGCAACGACCTCTTGGCATTGTATCTTGTCTTCAAAAATGACTGTCATGACGACATAAAATGGATTTTAAATTACGTTTTAACAGCTACAAAATGGTGAAAATTGCATGTTCATCACTAATCTGTGTAATAAAGGACTGATTTGTCGAACTTGAGTACTGTCTGAGCAGTATGCTATAGAATTAGCTGCCTTAAGCAAATATCTTGACAGCCAAAATACAATACGATTGCGAATTACAATCTATTTGTTTTTTTACGTACATACTCTCCTGTCGTAATACTATAAATGTTCAAAGTTTCAGAATTAATGAGATTCTGCCAGGCCTAGGTATGATAGAATAATTTTCATGTTTAAGGGTTATAAGCAATTGGTCGAAATGCGCATGCGTAGTAACAAAAAGGTTTTTCCTTAAATCACTCAGAAATCTAATCGTTGCAATTAAAATTGCATTCGCTATCTAAACCTGACTCTATATCCTACTATTACATATAGTTAAGACATTCTAAATGATTCGATAACTTACCCCCCAAGATAACGGTCCTCCTGCCAATACAACCTCTTATATGGTGTGTTGACAAAAACCTTTAAAAATGAGGTTCCTTGCAACCACCTCTTGGCATTGTATCTTGTCTTCAAAAATGACTATCATGACGACATAAAATGGATCTTAAATTACGTTTTAACTGCTACAAAATGGTGAAAACTGCATGTTCATCACTAATCTGTGTAATGAGGACTGATTTCTCGAACTTGAGTACTATTTGAGCAGTATGCTATAGAGTTAGCTGCCTTAAGAAAATATCTTGACAGCCAAAATACAATACGATTGCGAATTACAATCTATTTGTTTTTTTACGTAGATACTCTCCTGTCGTAATACTACAAATGTGCAAAGTTTCAGAATTACAGAGATTCTGCCAGGCCTAGGTATGATAGAATAATTTTCATTTTAAGGGTTATAGGCAATTGGTCGAAACTCGCATGCGTAGTAACAAAAAGGTTTTCCTTTAAATTTTCAGAAATCTAATCGTTGCAATTAAAATTGTATTCGCTATCTAAACCTGACTCTATATCCTACTATTACATACAGATAAAACATTCTAAATGATTCGATAACTTACCCCCCTAGATGACGGTCTTCCTGCCCATACAACCTCTTATGCGGTGTTTTGAAAAAAACCTGTAATACTGAGCTTCCTTGCAACCACCTCTTGGCATTGTATCTTGTCTTAAAAAATGACTACGATGACGACATAAAATGGATTTTAAATAACAAAAACCTGTAATACTGAGCTTTCTTGCAACCACCTCTTGGCATTGTATCTTGTCTTCAAAAATGACCACCATGACGACATAAAATGGATTTTAAATTACGTTTTAACTGCTACAAAATGGTGAAAATTGCATGTTCATCACTAATCTGTGTAACTAGGACTGATTTGTCGAACCTGAGTACTGTCTGAGCAGTATGCTATAGAATTAGCTGCCTTAAGCAAATATCTTGACATCCAAAATACAATACGATTGCGAACTACAATCTATTTGTTTTTTTACGTAGATACTCTCCGGTCGTAATACTACAAATGTGCAAAGTTTCAGAATTACCGAGATTCTGCCAGGCCTAGGTATGATAGAATAATTTTCATTTTAAGGGTTATAGGCAATTGGTCGAAATGCGCATGCGTAGTAACAAAAATATTTTTCCTTAAATCACTCACAAGTCTAATCGTTGTAATTTAAATTGTATTCGCTATCTAAACCTGACTCTATATCCTAGTATTACATATAGATAAAACAATCTAAGTGATTCGATAACTTACCCCCCTAGATGACGGTCTTCCTGCCCATACAACCTCTTAAATGGCGTTTTAAAAAAACCTGTATAACTGAGCTTCCTTGCAACCACCTCCTGACATTCTATCTTGTCTTCAAAAATGACTACCATGACGAAATCAAAGGGATTTTAAATTACGTTTAAACTGCTACAAAATGAGGGAAATTATATGTTCATCACTAATCTGTGTAATGAGAACTGATTTGTCGAACTTGCGTACTGTCTAACTAGTATGCTATAGAATTAGTTGCCTTAAGCAAATATCTTGACAGCCAAAATACAATACGATTGCCAGTTACAATCTTTTTGTTTTTTTTTACGTAGATACTCTCCTGTCGTAATACTTCAAATGTGCAAAGTTTCAGAATTACAGAGATTCTGCCAGGCCTAGGTATGATAAAGTAATTTTAATTTTAAGGGTTATAGGCAATTGGTCGAAATGCGCATGCGTAGTAACAAAAAGGTTTTTCCTTAAATCACTCACAAGTCTTATCGTTGCAATTACAATTGGATTCGGTATCTAAACCTGACTCTATATCCTACTATTACATATAGATAAAACATTCTAAAAGATTCGATAACTTACCCCCCTAGATGACGGTCCTCCTGCCCATACAACCTCTTATATGGTGTTTTGACAAAAACCTGTAATACTGAGCTTCCTTGCAACCACCTCTTAGCATTGTAGCTTGTCTTCAAAAATGAGTACCATGACGACATAAAATGGATTTTAAATTACGTTTAAACTGCTACAAAATGGTGAAAATTGCATGTTCATCACTAATTTGTGTTATGAGGACTGATTTGTCGAACTTGAGTACTGTCTGAGCAGTATGCTATAGAATTAGCTGCCTTAAGCAAATATCTTGACAGCCAAAATACAATACGATTGCGAATTACAATATATTTGTATTTTCACGTAGATACTCTCCTGTCGTAATACTACAAATGTGCAAGGTTTCAGAGTTACAGAGATTCTGCCAGGCCTAGGTATGATAGAATAATTTTTTATTTTAAGGGTTATAGGCAATTGGTCGAAATGCGCATGCGTAGTAACAAAAAGGTTTTTCCTTAAATCACTCAGAAATCTAATCATTGCAATTAAAATTGTATTCGCTATCTAAACCTGACTCTATATCCTATTATTACATATAGATAAATCATTCTAAATCATTCGATAACTTACCCCCCTAGATGACGGTCTTCCTGCCCAAACAACCTCTTATATGGTGTTTTGACAAAAACCTGTAAAACTGAGCTTCCTTGCAACCACCTCTTGGCATTGTATCTTGTTTTAAAACATGACTACCATGACAACTTCAAAAGAATTTTAAATTACGTTTTAACTGCTACAAAATGGTGAAAATTGCATGTTCATCCCAAATCTGTGTAATGAGGACTGATTTGTCGAACTTGAGTACTGTCTGAGCAGTATGCTATAGAATTAGCTGCCTTAAGCAAATATCTTGACAGCCAAAATACAATA
Organism: Ricordea florida; assembly: GCA_949710005.1. NCBI lineage: Eukaryota > Metazoa > Cnidaria > Anthozoa > Corallimorpharia > Ricordeidae > Ricordea > Ricordea florida. Next base: position 22,125,905 of record OX453277.1, on the reverse strand, counting down.
CGATTGCGAATTACAATCTATTTGTTTTTTTACGTAAATACTCTCCTGTCGTAATACTACAAATGTGCAAAGCTTAAGAATTACAGAGATTCTGCCAGGCCTAGGTATGATAGAATAATTTTCATTTGAAGGGGTTTTAGGCAATTGGTCGAAATGCGCATGCGTAGTAACAAAAAGGTTTTTCTTTAAATCACTCAGAAATTTAATCGTTGCAATTAAAATTGTATTCGCTATCTAAACCTGACTCTATATCCTACTATTACATATAGATAAAACATTCTAAATGATTCGATAACTTACCCCCCTAGATAACGGTCTTCCTGCCCATACAACCTCTTATATGGTGTTTTGACAAAAACCTGTAATACTGAGCTTCCTTGCAACAAGCTCTTGGCATTGTATCTTGTCTTCAAAAATGACTACCATGACGACATAAAATGGATTTTAAATTACGTTTTAACTGCTACAAAATGGTGAAAATTGCATGTTCATCACTAATCTGTGTAATGAGGACTGATTTGTCAATTTGGAGTACTGTCTGAGCAGTATGCTATAGAATTAGCTGCCTTAAGCAAATATCTTGACAGCCAAAATACAATACGATTGCGAATTACAATCTATTTGTATTTTTACGTAGATACTCTCCTGTCGTAATACTACAAATGTGCAAGGTTTCAGAATTACAGAGATTCTGCCAGGCCTAGGTATGATAGAATAATTTTTTATTTTAAGGGTTATAGGCAATTGGTCGAAATGCGCATGCGTAGTAACAAAAAGGTTTTTTCTTAAATCACTCAGAAATCTAATCATTGCAATTAAAATTGTATTCGCTATCTAAACCTGACTCTATATCCTATTATTACATATAGATAAAACATTCTAAAAGATTCGATAACTTACCCCCCTAGATGACGGTCTTCCTGCCCAAACAACCTCTTATATGGTGTTTTGACAAAAACCTGTAAAACTGAGCTTCCTTGCAACCACCTATTGGCATTGTATCTTGTCTTAAAACATGACTACCATGACGACATAAAATGAATTTTAAAATACGTTTTAACTGCTACAAAATGGTGAAAATTGCATGTTCATCCTAAATCTGTGTAATGAGGACGGATTTGTCGAACTTGAGTACTGTCTGAGCAGTATGCTATAGAATTAGCTGCCTTAAGCAAATATCTTGACAGCCAAAATACAATACGATTGCGAATTACAATCTATTTGTTTTTTTACGTAGATACTCTCCTGTCGTAATACTACAAATGTGCAAAGCTTAAGAATTACAAAGATTCTGCCAGGCCTAGGTATGATAGAATAATTTTCATTTGAAGGGGTTATAGGCAATTGGTCGAAATGCGCATGCGTAGTAACAAAAAGGTTTTTCTTTAAATCACTCAGAAATTTAATCGTTGCAATTAAAATTGTTTTCCCTATCTAAACCTGACTCTATATCCTACTATTACATATAGATAAAACATTCTAAATAATTCGATAACTTACCCCCCTAGATGACGGTCTTCCTGCCCATACAACCTCTTATATGGTGTTTTGACAAAAACCTGTAATACTGAGCTTCCTTGCAACCACCTCTTGGCATTGTATCTTGTCTTCAAAAATGAATACCATGACGACATAAAATGGATTTTAAATTACGTTTTAACTGCTACAAAATGGTGAAAATTGCATGTTCATCACTAATTTGTGTAATGAGGAATGATTTGTCGAACTTGAGTACTGTCTGAGCAGTATGCTATAGAATTAGCTGCCTTAAGCAAATATCTTGACAGCCAAAATACAATACGATTGCGAATTACAATCTATTTGTTTTTTTACGTAGATACTCTCCTGTCGTAATACTACAAATGTGCAAAGTTTCAGAATTACAGAGATTCTGCCAGGCCTAGGTATGATAGAATAATTTTCATTTTATGGGTTATAGGCAATTGGTCGAAATGCGCATGCGTAGCAACAAAAAGGTTTTTTCTTAATTCACTCAGAAATCTAATCGTTGCAATTAAAATTGTATTCGCTATCTAAACCTGACTCTATATCCTACTATTACATATAGATAAAACATTCTAAATGATTCGATAACTTACCCCCCTAGATGACGGTCTTTCTACCCATACAACCTCTTATATGGCGTTTTGACAAAAACCTGTAATACTGACCTTTCTTGCAACCACCTCTTGGCATTGTATCTTGTCTTCAAAAATGACTACCATGACGACATAAAATGGATTTTAAATTACGTTTTAACTGCTACAAAATGGTGAAAATTGCATGTTTATCACTAATTTGTGTAATGAGGACTGATTTGTCGAACTTGAGTACTGTCTGAGAAGTATGCTATAGAATTAGCTGCCTTAAGCAAATATCTTGACAGCCAAAATAAAATACGATTGCGAATTACAATCTATTTGTTTTTTTTACGTAGATACTCTCCTGTCGTAATACTACAAATGTGCAAAGTTTCAGAATTACAGAGATTCTGCCAGGCCTAGGTATGATAGAATAATTTTCATTTTAAGGGTTATAGGCAATTGGTCGAAATGCGCATGCGTAGTAACAAAAAGGTTTTTCCTAAAATCACTCACAAGTCTAATCGTTGTAATTAAAATTGTATTCGCTATCTAAACCTGACTCTATATCCTACTATTACATATAGATAAAACATTCTAAATGATTCGATAACTTACCCCCCTAGATGACGGTCTTCCTGCCTATACAACCTCTTATATGGTGTTTTGACAAAAACCTGTAATACTGAGCTTTCTTGCAACCACCTCTTGGCATTGTATCTTGTCTTCAAAAATGACTACCATGACGACATAAAATGGATTTTAAATTAACTTTTAACTGCTACAAAATGGTGAAAATTGCATGTTCATCACTAATTTGTGTAATGAGGAATGATTTGTCGAACTTGAGTACTGTCTGAGCAGTATGCTATAGAATTAGCTGCCTTAAGCAAATATCTTGACAGCCAAAATACAATACGATTGCGAATTACAATCTATTTGTTTTTTTACGTAGATACTCTCCTGTCGTAATACTACAAATGTGCAAAGTTTCAGAATTACAGAGATTCTGCCAGGCCTAGGTATGATAGAATAATTTTCATTTTATGGGTTATAGGCAATTGGTCGAAATGCGCATGCGTAGTAACAAAAAGGTTTTTCCTTAAATCACTCAGAAATCTAATCGTTGAAATTAAAATTGTATTCGCTATCTAAACCTGACTCTACATCCTACTATTACATATAGATAAAACATTCTAAATGATTCGATAACTTACTCCCCTATATGACAGTCTTTCTGCCGATACAACCTCGTATATGGCGTTTTGACAAAAACCTGTAATACTGAGCTTTCTTGCAACCACCTCTTGGCATTGTATCTTGTCTTCAAAAATGACTACCATGACGACATAAAATGGATTTTAAATTACGTTTTAACTGCTACAAAATGGTGAAAATTGCATGTTCATCACTTATTTGTGTAATGAGGACTGATTTGTCGAACTTGAGTACTGTCTGAGCAGTATGCTATAGAATTAGCTGCCTTAAGCAAATATCTTGACAGCCAAAATACAATACGATTGCGAATTACAATCTATTTGTTTTTTTACGTAGATACTCTCCTGTCGTAATACTACAAATGTGCAAAGTTTCAGAATTACAGAGATTCTGCCAGGCCTAGGTATGATAGAATAATTTTCATTTTATGGGTTATAGGCAATTGGTCGAAATGCGCATGCGTAGTAACAAAAAGGTTTTTCCTTAAATCACTCAAAAATCTAATCGTTGAAATTAAAATTGTATTCGCTATCTAAACCTGACTCTATATCCTACTATTACATATAGATAAAACATTCTAAATGACTCGATAACTTACTCCCCTAGATGACGGTCTTTCTGCCGATACAACCTCGTATATGGCGTTTTGACAAAAACCTGTAATACTGAGCTTTCTTGCAACCACCTCTTGGCATTGTATCTTGTCTTCAAAAATGACTACCATGACGACATAAAATGGATTTTAAATTACGTTTTAACTGCTACAAAATGGTGAAAATTGCATGTTCATCACTTATTTGTGTAATGAGGACTGATTTGTCGAACTTGAGTACTGTCTGAGAAGTATGCTATAGAATTAGCTGCCTTAAGCAAATATCTTGACAGCCAAAATACAATACGCTTCCAAATTACAATCTACTTGTTTTTTTTACGTTGATACTCTCCTGTCGTAATACTACAAATGTGCAAAGTTTCAGAATTACAGAGATTCTGCCAGGCCTAGGTATGATAGAATAATTTTCATTTTAAGGGTTATAGGCAATTGGTCGAAATGCGCATGCGTAGTAAGAAAAAGGTTTTTCCTTAAGTCACTCACAAGTCTTATCGTTGCAATTACAATTGTATTCGCTATCTAAACCTGACTCTATATCCTACTATTACATATAGATAAAACATTCTAAATGATTCGATAAGTTACTCCCCTAGATGACGGTCTTTCTGCCGATACAACCTCGTATATGGCGTTTTGACAAAAACCTGTAACACTAAGCTTTCTTGCAACCACCTCTTGGCATTGTATCTTGTCTTCAAAAATGACTACCATGACGACATAAAATGGATTTTAAATTACGTTTTAACTGCTACAAAATGGTGAAAATTGCATGTTCATCAATTATTTGTGTAATGAGGACTGATTTGTCGAACTTGAGTATTGTCTGAGCAGTATGCTATAGAATTAGCTGCCTTAAGCAGATATCTTGACAGCCAAAACACAATTCGATTGCGAATTACAATCTATTTGTTTTTTTACGTAGATACTCTCCTGTCGTAATACTACAAATGTGCAAGGTTTAAGAATTACAGAGATTCTGCCAGGCCTAGGTATGATAGAATAATTTTCATTTTAAGGGTTATAGGCAATTGGTCGAAATGCGCATGCGTAGTAACAAAAAGGTTTTTCCTTAAATCACTCACAAGTCTAATCGTTGTAATTAAAATTGTATTCGCTATCTAAACCTGACTCTATATCCTACTATTACATATAGATAAAACATTCTAAATGATTCGATAACTTACCCCCCTAGATGACGGTCTTTCTGCCCATACAACCTCTTATATGGTGTTTTGACAAAAACCTGTAATACTTAGCTTTCTTGCAACCACCTCTTGGCATTGTATCTTGTCTTCAAAAATGACTACCATGACGACATAAAATGGATTTTAAATTAAGTTTTAACTGCTACAAAATGGTGAAAATTGCATGTTCATCACTAATCTGTGTAATGAGGACTGATTTGTCGAACTTGAGTACTGTCTGAGCAGTATGCTATAGAATTAGCTGCCTTAAGCAAATATCTTGACAGCCAAAATACAATACGATTGCGAATTACAATCTATTTGTTTTTTTACGTAGATACTCTCCTGTCGTAATACTACAAATGTGCAAAGTTTCAGAATTACAGAGATTCTGCCAGGCCTAGGTATGACAGAATAATTTTCATTTTAAGGGTTATAGGCAATTGGTCGAAATGCGCATGCGTAGTAACAAAAAGGTTTTTCCTTAAATCACTCAGAAATCTAATCGTTGCAATTAAAATTGTATTCGCTATCTAAACCTGACTCTATATCCTACTATTACATATAGATAAAAGATTCTAAATGATTCGATAACTTACTCCCGTAGATGACCGTCTTTCTGCCCATACAACCTCTTATATGGCGTTTTGACAAAAACCTGTAATACTGAGCTTCCTTGCAACACTCTCTTGGCATTGTATCTTGTCTTCAAAAATGACTACCATGACGACATAAAATGGATTTTAAATTAAGTTTTAACTGCTACAAAATGGTGAAAATTGCATGTTCATCACTAATCTGTGTAATGAGGACTGATTTGTCGAACTTGAGTACTGTCTGAGCAGTATGCTATAGAATTAGCTGCCTTAAGCAAATATCTTGACAGCCAAAATACAATACGATTGCGAATTACAATCTATTTGTTTTTTTACGTAGATACTCTCCTGTCGTAATACTACAAATGTGCAAAGTTTCAGAATTACAGAGATTCTGCCAGGCCTAGGTATGATAGAATAATTTTCATTTTAAGGGTTATAGGCAATTGGTCGAAATGCGCATGCGTAGTAACAAAAAGGTTTTTCCTTAAATCACTCAGAAATCTAATCGTTGCAATTAAAATTGTATTCGCTATCTAAACCTGACTCTATATCCTACTATTACATATAGATAAAACATTCTAAATGATTCGATAACTTACTCCCGTAGATGACGGTCTTTCTGCCCATACAACCTCTTATATGGCGTTTTGACAAAAACCTGTAATACTGAGCTTTCTTGCAACCACCTCTTGGCATTGTATCTTGTCTTCAAAAATGACTACCATGACGACATAAAATGGATTTTAAATTACGTTTTAACTGCTACAAAATGGTGAAAATTGCATGTTCATCACTAATCTGTGTAATGAGGACTGATTTGTCGAACTTGAGTACTGTCTGAGCAGTATGCTATAGAATTAGCTGCCTTAAGCAAATATCTTGACAGCCAAAATACAATACGATTGCGAATTACAATCTATTTGTTTTTTTACGTAGATACTCTTCTGTCGTAATACTACAAATGTGCAAAGTTTAAGAATTAGAGAGATTCTGCCAGGCCTAGGTATGATAAAATAATTTTCATTTTAAGGGTTATAGGCAATTGGTCGAAATGCGCATGCGTAGTAACAAAAAGGTTTTTCAATAAATCACTCAGAAATCTAATCGTTGAAATTAAAATTCTATTCGCTATCTAAACCTGACTCTATATCCTACTATTACATATAGATAAAACATTCTAAATGATTCGATAACTTACCCCCCTAGATGACGGTCTTTCTGCCGATACAACCTCTTATATGGCGTTTTGACAAAAACCTGTAATACTGAGCTTTCTTGCAACCACCTCTTGGCATTGTATCTTGTCTTCAAAAATGACTACCATGACGACATAAAATGGATTTTAAATTACGTTTTAACTGCTACAAAATGGTGAAAATTGCATGTTCATGACTTATTTGTGTAATGAGGACTGATTTGTCGAACTTGAGTACTGTCTGAGAAGTATGCTATAGAATTAGCTGCCTTAAGCAAATATCTTGACAGCCAAAATACAATACGATTGCGAATTACAATCTATTTGTTTTTTTACGTAGATACTCTCCTGTCGTAATACTACAAATGTGAAAAGTTTCAGAATTACAGAGATTCTGCCAGGCCTAGGTATGATAGAATAATTTTCATTTTAAGGGTTATAGGCAATTGGTCGAAATGCGCATGCGTAGTAACAAAAAGGTTTCTCCTTAAATCACTCACAAGTCTAATCGTTGTAATTAAAATTGTATTCGCTATCTAAACCTGACTCTATATCCTACTATTACATATAGATAAAACATTCTAAATGATTCGATAACTTACCCCCCCAGATGACGGTCTTCCTGCCCATACAACCTTTTATATGGCGTTTTGACAAAAACCTGTAATACTGAGCTTCCTTGCAACCACCTCTTGGCTTTGTATCTTGTCTTCAAAAATGACTACCATGACGACATAAAATGGATTTTAAATTACGTTTTAACTGCTACAAAATGGTGATAATTGCATGTTCATCACTAATTTGTGTAATGAGGACTGATTTGTCGAACTTGAGTACTGTCTGAGAAGTATGCTATAGAATTAGCTGCCTTAAGCAAATATCTTGACAGCCAAAATACAATACGATTGCGAATTACAATCTATTTGTTTTTTTACGTAGATACTCTCCTGTCGTAATACTACAAATGTGAAAAGTTTCAGAATTACAGAGATTCTGCCAGCCCTAGGTATGATAGAATAATTTTCATTTTAAGGGTTATAGGCAATTGGTCGAAATGCGCATGCGTAGTAACAAAAAGGTTTTTCCTTAAATCACTCACAAGTCTAATCGTTGTAATTAAAATTGTATTCGCTAGCTAAACCTGTCTCTATATTCTACTATTACATATAGATAAAACATTCTAAATGATTGCATAACTTACCCCCCTAGATGACGGTCGTTCTGCCCATACAACCTCTTATATGGTGTTTTGACAAAAACCTGTAATACTTAGCTTTCTTGCAACCACCTCTTGGCATTGTATCTTGTCTTCAAAAATGACTACCATGACGACATAAAATGGATTTTAAATTACGTTTTAACTGCTACAAAATGGTGAAAATTGCATGTTCATCACTAATCTGTGTAATGAGGACTGATTTGTCGAACTTGAGTACTGTCTGAGCAGTATGCTATAGAATTAGCTGCCTTAAGCAAATATCTTGACAGCCAAAATACAATACGATTGCGAATTACAATCTATTTGTTTTTTTACGTAGATACTCTCTTGTCGTAATACTACAAATGTGCAAAGTTTCAGAATTACAGAGATTCTGCCAGGCCTAGGTATGATAAAATAATTTTCATTTTAAGGGTTATAGGTAATTGGTCGAAGAGCGCATGCGTAGTAACAAAAAGGTTTTTCCTTAAATCACTCATAAATCTAATCGTTGCAATTAAAATTGTATTCGCTATCTAAACCTGACTTTATATCCTACTATTAAATATAGATAAAACATTCTAAATGACTCGATAACTTACTCCCCTATATGACGGTCTTTCTGCCCATACAACCTCTTATATGGCGTTTTGACAAAAACCTGTAATACTGAGCTTTCTTGCAACCACCTCTTGGCATTGTATCTTGTCTTCAAAAATGACTACCATGACGACATAAAATGGATTTTAAATTACGTTTTAACTGCTACAAAATGGTGAAAATTGCATGTTCATCACTTATTTGTGTAATGAGGACTAATTTGTCGAACTTGAGTACTGTCTGAGCAGTATGCTATAGAATTAGCTGCCTTCAGCAAATATCTTGACAGCCAAAATACAATACGATTGCGAATTACAATCTATTTGTTTTTTTACGTAGATACTCTCCTGTCGTAATACTACAAATGTGCAAAGTTTCAGAATTACAGAGATTCTGCCAGGCCTAGGTATGATAGAATAATTTTCATTTTAAGGGTTATAGGCAATTGGTCGAAATGCGCATGCGTAGTAACAAAAAGGTTTTTCCTTAAATCACTCAGAAATCGAATCGTTGCAATTACAATTGAATTTGCTCTCTAAACCTGACTCTATATCCTACTATTACATATAGATAAAACATTCTAAATGATTCGATAACTTACCCCGCTAGATGACGGTCTTCCTGCTCATATAACCTCTTATATGGTGTTTTGACAAAAACCTGTAATACTGAGCTTCCTTGCAACCACCTCTTGGCTTTGTATCTTGTCTTCAAAAATGACTACCATGACGACATCAAATGGATTTTAAATTACGTTTTAACTGCTACAAAATGGTGATAATTGCATGTTCATCACTAATCTGTGTAATGAGGACTGATTTGTTGAACTTGAGTACTGTCTGAGCAGTATGCTATAGAATTAGCTGCCTTAAGCAAGTATCTTGACAGCCAAATTACAATACGCTTGCGAATTACAATCTACTTGTTTTTTTTTACGTAGATACTCTCCTGTCGTAATACTACAAATGTGCAAAGTTTCAGAATTACAGAGATTCTGCCAGGCCTAGGTATGATAGAATAATTTTCATTTTAAGGGTTATAGGCAATTGGTCGAAATGCGCATGCGTAGTAACAAAAAGGTTTTTCCTTAAATCACTCAGAAATCTAATCGTTGCAATTAAAATTGTATTCGCTATCTAAACCTGACTCTATATCCTACTATTACATATAGATAAAACATTCTACATGATTCGATAACTTACTCCCCTAGATGACGGTCTTTCTGCCCATACAACCTCTTATATGGCGTTTTGACAAAAACCTGTAATACTGAGCTTTCTTGCAACCACCTCTTGGCATTGTATCTTGTCTTCAAAAATGACTACCATGACGACATAAAATGGATTTTAAATTACGTTTTAACTGCTACAAAATGGTGAAAATTGCATGTTCATCACTTATTTGTGTAATGAGGACTGATTTGTCGAACTTGAGTACTGTCTGAGCAGTATGCTAAAGAATTAGCTGCCTTACGCAAATATCTTGACAGCCAAAATACAATACGATTGCGAATTACAATCTATTTGTTTTTTTACGTAGATACTCTCCTGTCGTAATACTACAAATGTGCAAAGTTTCAGAATGAAAGAGATTCTGCCAGGCCTAGGTATGATAGAATAATTTTCATTTTAAGGGTTATAGGCAATTGGTCGAAATGCGCATGCGTAGTAACAAAAAGGTTTTTCCTTAAATCACTCAGAAATCGAATCGTTGCAATTACAATTGTATTTGCTATCTAAACCTGACTCTATATCCTACTATTACATATAGATAAAACATTCTAAATGATTCGATAACTTACCCCGCTAGATGACGGTCTTCCTGCCCATACAACCTCTTATATGGTGTTTTGACAAAAACCTGTAATACTGAGCTTCCATGCAACCACCTGTTGGCATTGTATCTTGTCTTCAAAAATGACTACCATTACGACATAAAATGGATTTTAAATTACGTTTTAACTGCTACAAAATGGGAAAAATTGCATGTTCATCACTAATCTGTGTAACGAGGACTGATTTGTCAATCTTGAATACTGTCTGAGCAGTATGCTATAGAATTAGCTGCCTTAAGCAAATATCTTGACAGCCAAAATACAATACGATTGCGAATTACAATCTATTTGTTTTTCTACGTAGATACTCTCCTGTCGTAATACTACAAATGTGCAAGGTTTAAGAATAACAGAGATTCTGCCAGGCCTAGGTATGCTAGAATAATTTTCATTTTAAGGGTTATAGGCAATTGGTCGAAATGCGCATGCGTAGTAACAAAAAGGTTTTTCCTTAAATCACCCAGAAATCTAATCATTGCAATTAAAATTGTATTCGCTATCTAAACCTGACTCTATATCCTATTATTACATATAGATAAAACATTCTAAATGATTCGATAACTTACCCCCCTAGATGACGGTCTTCCTGCCCATACAACCTCTTATATGGTGTTTTGACAAAAACCTGTAATACTGAGCTTCCATGCATCCACCTCTTGGCATTGTATCTTGTCTTCAAAAATGACCACCATTACGACATAAAATGGATTTTAAATTACGTTTTAACTGCTACAAAATGGTAAAAATTGCATGTTCATCACTAATCTGTGTAATGAGGACTGATTTGTCAAACTTGAGTACTGTCTGAGTAGTATGCTATAGAATTAGCTGCCTTAAGCAAATATCTTGACAGCCAAAATACACATCGATTGCGAATTACAATCTATTTGTTTTTTTACGTAGATACTCTCCTGTCGTAATACTACAAATGTGCAAGGTTTAAGAATTACAGAGATTCTGCCAGGCCTAGGTATGATAGAATAATTTTCATTTTAAGGGTTATAGGCAATTGGTCGAAATGCGCATGCGTAGTAACAAAAAGGTTTTTCCTTAAATCACTCAGAAATCGAATCGTTGCAATTACAATTGTATTTGCTATCTAAACCTGACTCTATATCCTACTATTACATATAGATAAAACATTCTAAATGATTCGATAACTTACCCCGCTAGATGACGGTCTTCCTGCCCATACAACCTCTTATATGGTGTTTTGACAAAAACCTCTAATACTGAGCTTCCATGCAACCACCTGTTGGCATTGTATCTTGTCTTCAAAAATGACTACCATTACGACATAAAATGGATTTTAAATTACGTTTTAACTGCTACAAAATGGGAAAAATTGCATGTTCATCACTAATCTGTGTAATGAGGACTGATTTGTCAATCTTGAATACTGTCTGAGCAGTATGCTATAGAATTAGCTGCCTTAAGCAAATATCTTGACAGCCAAAATACAATACGATTGCGAATTACAATCTATTTGTTTTTCTACGTAGATACTCTCCTGTCGTAATACTACAAATGAGCAAGGTTTAAGAATTACAGAGATTCTGCCAGGCCTAGGTATGCTAGAATAATTTTCATTTTAAGGGTTATAGGCAATTGGTCGAAATGCGCATGCGTAGTAACAAAAAGGTTTTTCCTTAAATCACCCAGAAATCTAATCATTGCAATTAAAATTGTATTCGCTATCTAAACCTGACTCTATATCCTATTATTACATATAGATAAAACATTCTAAATGATTCGATAACTTACCCCCTTAGATGACGGTCTTCCTGCCCATACAACCTCTTATATGGTGTTTTGACAAAAACCTGTAATACTGAGCTTCCATGCAACCACCTCTTGGCATTGTATCTTGTCTTCAAAAATGACCACCATTACGACATAAAATGGATTTTAAATTAGGTTTTAACTGCTACAAAATGGTAAAAATTGCATGTTCATCACTAATCTGTGTAATGAGGACTGATTTGTCAAACTTGAGTACTGTCTGAGCAGTATGCTATAGAATTAACTGCCTTAAGCAAATATCTTGACAGCCAAAATACAATACGATTGCGAATTACAATCTATTTGTTTTTTTACGTAGATACTCTCCTTTCGTAATACTAGAAATGTGCAAAGTTTAATTTTAGAATTACAGAGATTGTGCTAGGTCTAGGTATGATAGAAAAATTTTCATTTTAAGGGTTATAGGCAATTGGTCGAAATGCGCATGAGTAGTAACAAAAAGGTTTTTCCTTAAATCACTCAGAAATCTAATCATTGCAATTAAAATTGTATTTGCTATCTAAACCTGACTCTATATCCTACTATTACATATAGATAAAACATTCCAAATGATTCGATAACTTACCCCCCTAGATGACGGTCTTCCTGCCCATACAACCTCTTATATGGTGTTTTGACAAAAACCTGTAATACTGAGCTTCCATGTAACCACCATTGGCATTGTATCTTGTCTTCAAAAATGACCACCATTACGACATAAAATGGATTTTAAATTACGTTTTAACTGCTACAAAATGGTGATAATTGCATGTTCATCACTAATCTGTGTAATGAGGACTGATTTGTCAAACTTGAGTACTGTCTGAGCAGTATGCTATAGAATTAGCTGCCTTAAGCAAATATCTTGACAGCCAAAATACAATACGATTGCGAATTACAATCTATTTGTTTCTTTACGTAGATACTCTCCTGTCGTAATACTACAAATGTGCAAGGTTTCAGAATTGCAGAGATTCTGCCAGGCCTATGTATGATAGAATAATTTTAATTTTAAGGGTTATAGGCAATTGGTCGAAATGCGCATGCGTAGTATCAAAAAGGTTTTTCCTTAAATCACTCACAAGTCTAATCGTTGCAATTACAATTGTATTCGCTATCTAAACCTGACTCTATATCCTACTATAACATATAGATAAAACAGTCTAAGTGATTCGATAACTTACCACCCTAGATGACGGTCTTCTTACCCAAAGAACCTCTTATATGGCGTTTTGAAAAAAACCTGTAATAATGAGCTTCCTTGCAACCACCTCTTGGCATTGTATCTTGTCTTCAAAAATGACTACCATGAAGACATAAAATGGATTTAAATTACGTTTAAACTGCTACAAAATGGTGAAAATTGCATGTTAATTACTAATCTGTGTAATGAGGACTGATTTGTCGAACTTGCGTACTGTCTGAGCAGTATGCTATAGAATTAGCTGCCTTAAGAAAATATCTTGACAGCCAAAATACAATACGATTGCGAATTACAATCTATTTGTTTTTTTTACGTAGATACTCTCCTGTCGTAATACTACAAATGTGCAAGGTTTCAGAATTACAGAGATTCTGCCAGGCCTAGGTATGATAGAATAATTTTCATTTAAAGGGTTATAGGCAATTGGTCGAAATGCGCATGCGTAGTAACAAAAAGGTTTTTCCTTAAATCACTCACAAGTCTAATCGTTGTAATTAAAATTGTATTCGCTATCTAAACCTCACTCTATATCCTACTATTACATATAGATAAAACATTCTAAATGATTGGATAACTTACCCCCCTAGATGACGGTCTTCCTGCCCATACAACCTCTTATATGGTGTTTTGACAAAAACCTCTAATACTGAGCTTTCTTGCAACCACCTCTTGGCATTGTATCTTGTCTTCAAAAATGACTACCATGACGACATAAAATGGATTTTAAATTACGTTTTAACTGCTACAAAATGGTAAAAATTGCATGTTCATCACTAATCTGTGTAATGAGGACTGATTTGTCGAACTTGAGTACTGTCTGAGCAGTATGCTATAGAATTAGCTGCCTTAAGCAAATATCTTGACAGCAAAGATACAATACGATTGCGAATTACAATCTATTTGTTTTTTTACGTAGATACTCTCCTGTCGTAATACTACAAATGTGCAAAGTTTAATTTCAGAATTACAGAGATTCTGCCAGGCCTAGGTATGATAAAATAATTTTCATTTTAAGGGTTATAGGCAATTGGTTAAAATGCGCTTGCGTAGTAACAAAAAGGTTTTTCCTTAAATCACTCACAAGTCTAATCGTTGCAATTACAATTGTATTCGCTATCTAAACCTGACTCTATATCCTACTATTACATATAGATAAAACATTCTAAGTGATTCGATAACTTACCCCCCTAGATAACGGTCTTCCTGCCCATACAACCTCTTATATGGCGTTTTGAAAAAAACCTGTAATACTGAGCTTCCTTGCAACCACCTCTTGGCATTGTATCTTGTCTTCAAAAATGAGTACCATGACGACATAAAATGGATTTTAAATTACGTTTAAACTGCTACAAAATGGTGAAAATTGCATGTTCATCACTAATCTGTGTAATGAGGACTGATTTGTCGAACTTGCGTACTGTCTGAGCAGTATGCTATAGAATTAGCTGCTTTAAGCAAATATCTTGACAGCCAAAATACAAAACGCTTGCGAATTACAATCTACTTGTTTTTTTACGTAGATACTCTCCTGTCGTAATACTACAAATGTGCAAAGTTTCAGAATTACAGAGATTCTGCCAGGCCTAGGTATGATAGAATAATTTTTATCTTAAGGGTTTTAGGCAATTGGTCGAAATGCGCATGCGTAGTAACAAAAAGGTTTTTCCTTATATCACTCACAAGTCTTATCGTTGCAATTACAATTGTATTCGCTATCTAAACCTGACTCTATATCTTACTATTACATATAGATAAAACATTCTAAGTGATTCGATAACTTACCCCCCTAGATGACGGTCTTCCTGCCCATACAACCTCTTATATGACGTTTTGACAAAAACCTGTAATACTGAGCTTCCTTGCAACCACCTCTTGGCATTGTATCTTGTCTTCAAAAATGAGTACCATGACGACATAAAATGGATTTTAAATTACGTTTAAACTGCTACAAAATGGTGAAAATTGCATGTTCATCACTAATTTGTGTAATGAGGACTGATTTTTCGAACTTGAGTACTGTCTGAGCAGTATGCTATAGAATTAGCTGCCTTAAGCAAATATCTTGACAGCCAAAATACAATACGATTGCGAATTACAATCTATTTGTTTTTTTACGTAGATACTCTCCAGTCGTAATACTACAAATGTGCAAAGTTTCAGAATTACAGAGATTCTGCCAGGCCTAGGTATGATAGAATAATTTTCATTTAAAGGGTTATAGGCAATTGGTCGAAATGCGCATGCGTAGTAACAAAAAGGTTTTTCCTTAAATCACTCACAAGTCTAATCGTTGTAATTAAAATTGTATTCGCTATCTAAACCTCACTCTATATCCTACTATTACATATAGATAAAACATTCTAAATGATTGGATAACTTACCCCCCTAGATGACGGTCTTCCTGCCCATACAACCTCTTATATGGTGTTTTGACAAAAACCTGTAATACTGAGCTTTCTTGCAACCACCTCTTGGCATTGTATCTTGTCTTCAAAAATGACTACCATGACGACATAAAATGGATTTTAAATTACGTTTTAACTGCTACAAAATGGTAAAAATTGCATGTTCATCACTAATCTGTGTAATGAGGACTGATTTGTCGAACTTGAGTACTGTCTGAGCAGTATGCTATAGAATTAGCTGCCTTAAGCAAATATCTTGACAGCAAAGATACAATACGATTGCGAATTACAATCTATTTGTTTTTTTACGTAGATACTCTCCTGTCGTAATACTACAAATGTGCAAAGTTTAATTTCAGAATTACAGAGATTCTGCCAGGCCTAGGTATGATAAAATAATTTTCATTTTAAGGGTTATAGGCAATTGGTTAAAATGCGCTTGCGTAGTAACAAAAAGGTTTTTCCTTAAATCACTCACAAGTCTAATCGTTGCAATTACAATTGTATTCGCTATCTAAACCTGACTCTATATCCTACTATTACATATAGATAAAACATTCTAAGTGATTCGATAACTTACCCCCCTAGATAACGGTCTTCCTGCCCATACAACCTCTTATATGGCGTTTTGAAAAAAACCTGTAATACTGAGCTTCCTTGCAACCACCTCTTGGCATTGTATCTTGTCTTCAAAAATGAGTACCATGACGACATAAAATGGATTTTAAATTACGTTTAAACTGCTACAAAATGGTGAAAATTGCATGTTCATCACTAATTTGTGTAATGAGGACTGATTTGTCGAACTTGAGTACTGTCTGAGCAGTATGCTATAGAATTAGCTGCCTTAAGCAAATATCTTGACAGCCAAAATACAATACGATTGCGAATTACAATCTATTTGTTTTTTTACGTAGATACTCTCCAGTCGTAATACTACAAATGTGCAAAGTTTCAGAATTACAGAGATTCTGCCAGGCCTAGGTATGATAAAATAATTTTCATTTTAAGAGTTATAGGCAATTGGTCGAAATGCGCATGCGTAGTAACAAAAACGTTTTTCCTTAAATCACTCAGAAGTCTAATCGTTGCAATTACAATTGTATTTGCTATCTAAACCTGACTCTATATCCTACTATTACATATAGATAAAACATTCTAAATGATTCGATAACTTACACCCTAGATGACGGTCGTCCTGGCCATACAACCTCTTATATGGTGTTTTGACAAAAACCTGTAATACTGAGCTTCCTTGCAACCACCTCTTGGCATTGTATCTTGTCTTCAAAAATGAGTACCATGACGACATAAAATGGATTTTAAATTACGTTTAAACTGCTACAAAATGGTGAAAATTGCATGTTCATCACTAATCTGTGTAATGAGGACTGATTTGTCGAACTTGCGTACTGTCTGAGCAGTATGCTATAGAATTAGCTGCTTTAAGCAAATATCTTGACAGCCAAAATACAAAACGCTTGCGAATTACAATCTACTTGTTTTTTTACGTAGATACTCTCCTGTCGTAATACTACAAATGTGCAAAGTTTCAGAATTACAGAGATTCTGCCAGGCCTAGGTATGATAGAATAATTTTTATCTTAAGGGTTTTAGGCAATTGGTCGAAATGCCCATGCGTAGTAACAAAAACGTTTTTCCTTAAATCACTCACAAGTCTTATCGTTGCAATTACAATTGTATTCGCTATCTAAACCTGACTCTATATCTTACTATTACATATAGATAAAACATTCTAAGTGATTCGATAACTTACCCCCCTAGATGACGGTCTTCCTGCCCATACAACCTCTTATATGGTGTTTTGACAAAAACCTGTAATACTGAGCTTCCTTGCAACCACCTCTTGGCATTGTATCTTGTCTTCAAAAATGACTACCATTACGACATAAAATGGGTTTTAAATTACGTTTTAACTGCTACAAAATGGGAAAAATTGCATGTTCATCACTAATCTGTGTAATGAAGACTGATTTGTCAAACTTGAGTACTGTCTGAGCAGTATGCTATAGAATTAGCTGCCTTAAGCAAATATCTTGACAGCCAAAATACAATACGATTGCGAATTACAATCTATTTGTTTTTTTACGTAGATACTCTCCTGTCGTAATACTACAAATGTGCAAGGTTTCAGAATTACAGAGATTCTGCCAGGGCTAGGTATGCTAGAATAATTTTCATTTTAAGGGTTATAGGCAATTGGTCGAAATGCGCATGCGTAGTAACAAAAAGGTTTTTCCTTAAATCACTCAGAAATCTAATCGTTGCAATTACAATTGTATTCGCTATCTAAACCTCACTCTATATCCTACTATTACATATAGATAAAACATTCTAAATGATTCGATAACTTACCCCGCTAGATGACGGACTTCCTGCCCATACAACCTCTTATATGGTGTTTTGACAAAAACATGTAATACTGAGCTTCCTTGCAACCACCTCTTGGCTTTGTATCTTGTCTTCAACAATCACTACCATGACGACATAAAATGGATTTTAAATTACGTTTTAACTGCTACAAAATGGTGATAATTGCATGTTCATCACTAATCTGTGTAATGAGGACTGATTTGTTGAACTTGAGTACTGTTTGAGCAGTATGCTATAGAATTAGCTGCCTTAAGCAAATATCTTGGCAGCCAAAATACAATACGATTGCGAATTACAATCTATTTGTTTTTTTAAGTAGATACTCTCCAGTTGTAATACTACAAATGTGCAAAGTTTAATATCAGAATTACAGAGATTCTGCAAGGGCTAGGTATGCTAGAATAATTTTCATTTTAAGGGTTATAGGCAATTGGTCGAAATGCGCATGCGTAGTAACAAAAAGGTTTTTCCTTAAATCACTCAGAAATCTAATCGTTGCAATTACAATTGTATTCGCTATCTAAACCTCACTCTATATCCTACTATTACATATAGATAAAACATTCTAAATGATTCGATAACTTACCCCGCTAGATGACGGACTTCCTGCCCATACAACCTCTTATATGGTGTTTTGACAAAAACATGTAATACTGAGCTTCCTTGCAACCACCTCTTGGCTTTGTATCTTGTCTTCAACAATCACTACCATGACGACATAAAATGGATTTTAAATTACGTTTTAACTGCTACAAAATGGTGATAATTGCATGTTCATCACTAATCTGTGTAATGAGGACTGATTTGTTGAACTTGAGTACTGTTTGAGCAGTATGCTATAGAATTAGCTGCCTTAAGCAAATATCTTGACAGCCAAAATACAATTCGATTGCGAATTACAATCTATTTGTATTTTCACGTAGATACTCTCCTGTCGTAATACTACAAATGTGCAAGGTTTCAGAATTACAGAGATTATTCCAGGCGTAGGTATGATAGAATAATTTTTTATTTTAAGGGTTATAGGCAATTGGTCGAAATGCGCATGCGTAGTAACAAAAAGGTTTTTCCTTAAATCACTCAGAAATCTAATCATTGCAATTAAAATTGTATTCGCTATCTAAATTTTACTCTATATCCTATTATTACATATAGATAAAACATTCTAAATGATTCCATAACTTACCCCCCCTAGATGACGGTCTTCCTGCCCAAACAACCTCTTATATGGTGTTTTGACAAAAACCTGTAAAACTGAGCTTCCTTGCAACCACCTCTTGGCATTGTATCTTGTCTTAAAACATGACTACCATGACAACTTAAAATGAATTTTAAATTACGTTTTAACTGCTACAAAATGGTGAAAATTGCATGTTCATCCCTAATCTGTGTAATGAGCACTGATTTGTCGAACTTGAGTACTGTCTGAGCAGTATGCTATAGAATTAGCTGCCTTAAGCAAATATCTTGACAGCCAAAATACAATACGATTGCGAATTACAATCTATTTGTTTTTTTTACGTAGATACTCTCCTGTCGTAATACTACAAATGTGCAAAGTTTCAGAATTACAGAGATTCTGCCAGGCCTAGGTATGATAGAATAATTTTCATTTAAAGGGTTATAGGCAATTGGTCGAAATGCGCATGCGTAGTAACAAAAAGGTTTTTCCTTAAATCACTCACAAGTCTAATCGTTGTAATTAAAATTGTATTCGCTATCTAAACCTCACTCTATATCCTACTATTACATATAGATAAAACATTCTAAATGATTGGATAACTTACCCCCCTAGATGACGGTCTTCCTGCCCATACAACCTCTTATATGGTGTTTTGACAAAAACCTGGAATACTGAGCTTTCTTGCAACCACCTCTTGGCATTGTATCTTGTCTTCAAAAATGACTACCATGACGACATAAAATGGATTTTAAATTACGTTTAAACTGCTACCAAATGGTGAAAATTGCATGTTCATCACTAATCTGTGTAATGAGGACTGATTTGTCAACCTGGAGTACTGTCTGAGCAGTATGCTATAAAATTAGCTGCCTTAAGCAAATATCTTGACAGCCAAAATACAATACGATTGCGAATTACAATCTATTTGTTTTTTTACGTAGATACTCTCCAGTCGTAATACTACAAATGTGCAAAGTTTAATTTCAGAATTACAGAGATTCTGCCAGGCCTAGGTATGATAGAATAATTTTCATTTTAAGGGTTATAGGCAATTGGTCGAAATGCGCTTGCGTAGTAACAAAAAGGTTTTTCCTTAAATCACTCACAAGTCTAATCGTTGCAATTACAATTGTATTCGCTATCTAAACCTGACTCTATATCCTACTATTACATATAGATAAAACAGTCTAAGTGATTCGATAACTTACCCCCCTAGATAACGGTCTTCCTGCCCATACAACCTCTTATATGGCGTTTTGAAAAAAACCTGTAATACTGAGCTTCCTTGCAACCACCTCTTGGCATTGTATCTTGTCTTCAAAAATGACTACCATGACGACATAAAATGGATTTTAAATTACGTTTAAACTGCTACAAATAGGTGAAAATTGCATGTTCATCACTAATCTGTGTAATGAGGACTGATTTGTCAAACTTGCGTACTGTCTGAGCAGTATGCTATAGAATTAACTGCTTTAAGCAAATATCTTGACAGCCAAAATACAAAACGCTTGCGAATTACAATCTACTTGTTTTTTTACGTAGATACTCTCCTGTCGTAATACTACAAATGTGCAAAGTTTCAGAATTACAGAGATTCTGCCAGGCCTAGGTATGATAGAATAATTTTTATCTTAAGGGTTATAGGCAATTGGTCGAAATGCGCATGCGTAGTAAGAAAAAGTTTTTTCCTTAAATCACTCACAAGTCTTATCGTTGCAATTACAATTGTATTCGCCATCTAAACCTGACTCTATATCTTACTATTACATATAGATAAAACATTCTAAGTGATTCGATAACTTACCCGCCTAGATGACGGTCTTCCTGCCCATACAACCTCTTATATGACGTTTTGACAAAAACCTGTAATACTGAGCTTCCTTGCAACCACCTCTTAGCATTGTAGCTTGTCTTCAAAAATGAGTACCATGACGACATAAAATGGATTTTAAATTACGTTTAAACTGCTACAAAATGGTGAAAATTGCATGTTCATCACTAATCTGTGTAATAAGGACTGATTTGTCGAACTTGAGTACTGTTTGAGCAGTATGCTATAGAATTAGCTGCCTTAAGCAAATATCTTTACAGCCAAAATACAATACGATTGCGAATTACAATCTATTTGTTTCTTTACGTAGATACTCTCCTGTCTTAATACTACAAATGTGCCAAGTTTCAGAATTACAGAGATTCTGCCAGGCCTAGGTATGATAGAATAATTTTCATTTAAAGGGTTATAGGCAATTGGTCGAAATGCGCATGCGTAGTAACAAAAAGGTTTTTCCTTAAATCACTCACAAGTCTAATCGTTGTAATTAAAATTGTATTCGCTATCTAAACCTCACTCTATATCCTACTATTACATATAGATAAAACATTCTAAATGATTGGATAACTTACCCCCCTAGATGACGGTCTTCCTGCCCATACAACCTCTTATATGGTGTTTTGACAAAAACCTGTAATACTGAGCTTTCTTGCAACCACCTCTTGGCATTGTATCTTGTCTTCAAAAATGACTACCATGACGACATAAAATGGATTTTAAATTACGTTTAAACTGCTACCAAATGGTGAAAATTGCATGTTCATCACTAATCTGTGTAATGAGGACTGATTTGTCAACCTGGAGTACTGTCTGAGCAGTATGCTATAAAATTAGCTGCCTTAAGCAAATATCTTGACAGCCAAAATACAATACGATTGCGAATTACAATATATTTGTTTTTTTACGTAGATACTCTCCAGTCGTAATACTACAAATGTGCAAAGTTTAATTTCAGAATTACAGAGATTCTGCCAGGCCTAGGTATGATAGAATAATTTTCATTTTAAGGGTTATAGGCAATTGGTCGAAATGCGCTTGCGTAGTAACAAAAAGGTTTTTCCTTAAATCACTCACAAGTCTAATCGTTGCAATTACAATTGTATTCGCTATCTAAACCTGACTCTATATCCTACTATTACATATAGATAAAACAGTCTAAGTGATTCGATAACTTACCCCCCTAGATAACGGTCTTCCTGCCCATACAACCTCTTATATGGCGTTTTGAAAAAAACCTGTAATACTGAGCTTCCTTGCAACCACCTCTTGGCATTGTATCTTGTCTTCAAAAATGACTACCATGACGACATAAAATGGATTTTAAATTACGTTTAAACTGCTACAAATAGGTGAAAATTGCATGTTCATCACTAATCTGTGTAATGAGGACTGATTTGTCAAACTTGCGTACTGTCTGAGCAGTATGCTATAGAATTAACTGCTTTAAGCAAATATCTTGACAGCCAAAATACAAAACGCTTGCGAATTACAATCTACTTGTTTTTTTACGTAGATACTCTCCTGTCGTAATACTACAAATGTGCAAAGTTTCAGAATTACAGAGATTCTGCCAGGCCTAGGTATGATAGAATAATTTTTATCTTAAGGGTTATAGGCAATTGGTCGAAATGCGCATGCGTAGTAAGAAAAAGTTTTTTCCTTAAATCACTCACAAGTCTTATCGTTGCAATTACAATTGTATTCGCCATCTAAACCTGACTCTATATCTTACTATTACATATAGATAAAACATTCTAAGTGATTCGATAACTTACCCGCCTAGATGACGGTCTTCCTGCCCATACAACCTCTTATATGACGTTTTGACAAAAACCTGTAATACTGAGCTTCCTTGCAACCACCTCTTAGCATTGTAGCTTGTCTTCAAAAATGAGTACCATGACGACATAAAATGGATTTTAAATTACGTTTAAACTGCTACAAAATGGTGAAAATTGCATGTTCATCACTAATCTGTGTAATAAGGACTGATTTGTCGAACTTGAGTACTGTTTGAGCAGTATGCTATAGAATTAGCTGCCTTAAGCAAATATCTTTACAGCCAAAATACAATACGATTGCGAATTACAATCTATTTGTTTCTTTACGTAGATACTCTCCTGTCTTAATACTACAAATGTGCCAAGTTTCAGAATTACAGAGATTCTGCCAGGCCTAGGTATGATAGAATAATTTTCATTTAAAGGGTTATAGGCAATTGGTCGAAATGCGCATGCGTAGTAACAAAAAGGTTTTTCCTTAAATCACTCACAAGTCTAATCGTTGTAATTAAAATTGTATTCGCTATCTAAACCTCACTCTATATCCTACTATTACATATAGATAAAACATTCTAAATGATTGGATAACTTACCCCCCTAGATGACGGTCTTCCTGCCCATACAACCTCTTATATGGTGTTTTGACAAAAACCTGTAATACTGAGCTTTCTTGCAACCACCTCTTGGCATTGTATCTTGTCTTCAAAAATGACTACCATGACGACATAAAATGGATTTTAAATTACGTTTAAACTGCTACCAAATGGTGAAAATTGCATGTTCATCACTAATCTGTGTAATGAGGACTGATTTGTCAACCTGGAGTACTGTCTGAGCAGTATGCTATAAAATTAGCTGCCTTAAGCAAATATCTTGACAGCCAAAATACAATACGATTGCGAATTACAATATATTTGTTTTTTTACGTAGATACTCTCCAGTCGTAATACTACAAATGTGCAAAGTTTAATTTCAGAATTACAGAGATTCTGCCAGGCCTAGGTATGATAGAATAATTTTCATTTTAAGGGTTATAGGCAATTGGTCGAAATGCGCTTGCGTAGTAACAAAAAGGTTTTTCCTTAAATCACTCACAAGTCTAATCGTTGCAATTACAATTGTATTCGCTATCTAAACCTGACTCTATATCCTACTATTACATATAGATAAAACAGTCTAAGTGATTCGATAACTTACCCCCCTAGATAACGGTCTTCCTGCCCATACAACCTCTTATATGGCGTTTTGAAAAAAACCTGTAATACTGAGCTTCCTTGCAACCACCTCTTGGCATTGTATCTTGTCTTCAAAAATGACTACCATGACGACATAAAATGGATTTTAAATTACGTTTAAACTGCTACAAATAGGTGAAAATTGCATGTTCATCACTAATCTGTGTAATGAGGACTGATTTGTCAAACTTGCGTACTGTCTGAGCAGTATGCCATAGAATTAACTGCTTTAAGCAAATATCTTGACAGCCAAAATACAAAACGCTTGCGAATTACAATCTACTTGTTTTTTTACGTAGATACTCTCCTGTCGTAATACTACAAATGTGCAAAGTTTCAGAATTACAGAGATTCTGCCAGGCCTAGGTATGATAGAATAATTTTTATCTTAAGGGTTATAGGCAATTGGTCGAAATGCGCATGCGTAGTAAGAAAAAGTTTTTTCCTTAAATCACTCACAAGTCTTATCGTTGCAATTACAATTGTATTCGCCATCTAAACCTGACTCTATATCTTACTATTACATATAGATAAAACATTCTAAGTGATTCGATAACTTACCCGCCTAGATGACGGTCTTCCTGCCCATACAACCTCTTATATGACGTTTTGACAAAAACCTGTAATACTGAGCTTCCTTGCAACCACCTCTTAGCATTGTAGCTTGTCTTCAAAAATGAGTACCATGACGACATAAAATGGATTTTAAATTACGTTTAAACTGCTACAAAATGGTGAAAATTGCATGTTCATCACTAATCTGTGTAATAAGGACTGATTTGTCGAACTTGAGTACTGTTTGAGCAGTATGCTATAGAATTAGCTGCCTTAAGCAAATATCTTTACAGCCAAAATACAATACGATTGCGAATTACAATCTATTTGTTTCTTTACGTAGATACTCTCCTGTCTTAATACTACAAATGTGCCAAGTTTCAGAATTACAGAGATTCTGCCAGGCCTAGGTATGATAGAATAATTTTCATTTTAAGGGTTATAGGCAAGTGGTCGAAATGCGCATGCGTAGTAACAAAAAGGTTTTTTCTTTAATCACTCAGAAATCTAATCGTTGCAATTAAAATTGTATTAGCTATCTAAACCTGACTCTATATCCTACTATTACATATAGATAAAACATTCTAAATGATTCGATAACTTACCCCCCTAGATGACGGTCTTCCTGCCAATGCAACCTCTTATATGACGTTTTGACAAAAACCTGTAATACTGAGCTTCCTTGCAACCACCTCTTGGCATTGTATCTTGTCTTCAAAAATGACTACCATGACGACATAAAATGGATTTTAAATTACGTTTTAACTGCTACAAAAAGGTGAAAATTGCATGTTCATCCCTAATCTGTGTAATGAGGACTGATTTGTCGAACTCGAGTACTGTTTGAGCAGTATGCTATAGAATTAGCTGCCTTAAGCAAATATCTTTACAGCCAAAATACAATACGATTGCGAATTACAATCTATTTGTTTCTTTACGTAGATACTCTCCTGTCTTAATACTACAAATGTTTCAAGTTTCAGAATTACAGACATTCTGCCAGGCCTAGGTATGATAGAATAATTTTAATTTTAAGGGTTATAGGCAATTGGTCGAAATGCGCATGCGTAGTAACAAAAAGGTTTTTCCTTAAATCACTCAGAAATCTAATCGTTGCAATTAAAATTGTTTTCGCTATCTAAACCTGACTCTATATCCTACTATTACATATAGATAAAACATTCTAAATGATTTAATAACTTACCCACCTAGATGACGGTCTTCCTGCCCATGCAACCTCTTATATGGCGTTTTGACAAAAACCTGTAATACTGAGCTTCCTTGCAACCACCTCTTGGCATTGTATCTTGTCTTCAAAAATGACTACCATGACGACATAAAATTAATTTTAAATTACGTTTTAACTGCTACCAAATGGTGAAAATTGCATGTTCATCACTAATCTGTGTAATGAGGACTGATTTGTCAAACTGGAGTACTGTCTGAGCAGTATGCTATAAAATTAGCTGCCTTAAGCAAATATCTTGACAGCCAAAATACAATACGATTGCGAATTACAATCTATTTGTTTCTTTACGTAGATACTCTCCTGTCTTAATACTACAAATGTTTCAAGTTTCAGAATTACAGAGATTCTGCCAGGCCTAGGTATGATAGAATAATTTTAATTTTAAGGGTTATAGGCAATTGGTCTAAATGCGCATGCGTAGTAACAAAAAGGTTTTTCCTTACGATTTTCCTTACGAAATACGATTGCGAATTACAATATATTTGTATTTTCACGTAGATACTCTCCTCTCGTAATACTACAAATGTGCAAAGTTTCAGAATTACAGAGATTCTGCCAGGCCTAGGTATGATAGAATAATTTTCATTTTAAGGGTTATAGGCAATTGGTCGAAATGCGCATGCGTAGTAACAAAAAGGTTTTTCCTTAAATCACTCAGAAATCTAATCGTTGCAATTAAAATTGTATTCGCTATCTAAACCTGACTCTATATCTTACTATTACATATAGATAAAACATTCTAAATGATTCCATAACTTACCCCCCTAGATGACGGTATTCCTGCCAATGCAACTTCTTATATGACGTTTTGACAAAAACCTGTAATACTGAGCTTCCTTGCAACCACCTCTTGGCATTGTATCTTGTCTTCAAAAATGACTACCATGACGACATAAAATGGATTTTAAATTACGTTTTAACTGCTACAAAAAGGTGAAAATTGCATGTTCATCCCTAATCTGTGTAATGAGGACTGATTTGTCGAACTTGAGTACTGTTTGAGCAGTATGCTATAGAATTAGCTGCCTTAAGCAAATATCTTTACAGCCAAAATACAATACGATTGCGAATTACAATCTATTTGTTTCTTTACGTAGATACTCTCCTGTCTTAATACTACAAATGTGCCAAGTTTCAGAATTACAGAGATTCTGCCAGGCCTAGGTAAGATAAAATAATTTTAATTTTAAGGGTTATAGGCAATTGGTCTAAATGCGCATGCGTAGTAACAAAAATGTTTTTTCTTTAATCACTCAGAAATCTAATCGTTGCAATTAAAATTGTATTCGCTATCTAAACCTGACTCCTTATCCTACTATTACATATAGATAAAATATTCTAAATGATTCGTCAACTTACCCCCCTAGATGACGGTCTTCCTGCCCATACAACCTCTTATATGGCGTTTTGACAAAAACCTGTAATACTGAGCTTCCTTGCAACACTCTCTTGGCATTGTATCTTGTCTTCAAAAATGACTACCATGACGACATAAAATGGATTTTAAATTACGTTTTAACTGCTACAAAATGGTGAAAATTACATGTTCATCACTAATCTGTGTAATAAGGATTGATTTGTCGAACTTAAGTACTGTCTGAGCAGTATGCTATAGAATTAGCTGCCTTAAGCAAATATCTTGACAGCCAAAATACAATACGATTGCGAATTACAATCTATTTGTTTTTTTACGTAGATACTCTCCTGTCGTAATACTACAAATGTGCAAAGTTTCAGAATTACAGAGATTCTGCCAGGCCTAGGTATGATAGAATAATTTTCATTTTAAGGGTTATAGGCAATTGGTCGAAATGCGCATGCGTAGTAACAAAAAGGTTTTTCTTAAATCACTCACAAGTCTAATCATTGCAATTAAAATTGTATTCGCTATCTAAACCTGACTCTATATCCTGTTATTACATATAGATAAAACATTCTAAATGATTCGATAACTTACCCCCCTAGATGACGGTCTTCCTACCCAAGCAACCTTTTATATGGTGTTTTGACTAAAGCCTGTAAAACTGAGCTTCCTTGCAACAACCTCTTGGCATTGTATCTTGTCTTTAAACATGACTACCATGACAACTTAAAATGAATTTTAAATTACGTTTTAAATGCTACAAAATGGTGAAAATTGGATGTTCATCCCTAATCTGTGTAATGAGGACTGATTTGTCGAACTTGAGTACTGTCTGAGCAGTATGCTATAGAATTAGCTGCCTTAAGCAAATATCTTGACAGTCAAAATACAATACGATTGCGAATTACAATCTACTTGTTTCTTTAAGTAGATACTCTCCTGTCGTAATACTACAAATGTGCAAAGTTTAAGAATTACAGAGATTCTGCCAGGCCTAGGTAAGATAAAATAATTTTAATTTTAAGGGTTATAGGCAATTGGTCTAAATGCGCATGCGTAGTAACAAAAAGGTTTTTCCTTAAATCACTCAGAAATCTAATCGTTGCAATTAAAATTGTTTTCGCTATCTAAACCTGACTCTATATCCTACTATTACATATAGATAAAACATTCTAAATGATTTAATAACTTACCCACCTAGATGACGGTCTTCCTGCCCATGCAACCTCTTATATGGCGTTTTGACAAAAACCTGTAATACTGAGCTTCCTTGCAACCACCTCTTGGCATTGTATCCTGTCTTCAAAAATGACTACCATGACGACATAAAATTAATTTTAAATTACGTTTTAACTGCTACCAAATGGTGAAAATTGCATGTTCATCACTAATCTGTGTAATGAGGACTGATTTGTCAAACTGGAGTACTGTCTGAGCAGTATGCTATAAAATTAACTGCCTTAAGCAAATATCTTGACAGCCAAAATACAATACGATTGCGAATTACAATATATTTGTATTTTCACGTAGATACTCTCCTCTCGTAATACTACAAATGTGCAAAGTTTCAGAATTACAGAGATTCTGCCAGGCCTAGGTATGATAGAATAATTTTCATTTTAAGGGTTATAGGCAATTGGTCGAAATGCGCATGCGTAGTAACAAAAAGGTTTTTCCTTAAATCACTCAGAAATCTAATCGTTGCAATTAAAATTGTATTCGCTATCTAAACCTGACTCTATATCTTACTATTACATATAGATAAAACATTCTAAATGATTCCATAACTTACCCCCCTAGATGACGGTATTCCTGCCAATGCAACCTCTTATATGACGTTTTGACAAAAACCTGTAATACTGAGCTTCCTTGCAACCACCTCTTGGCATTGTATCTTGTCTTCAAAAATGACTACCATGACGACATAAAATGGATTTTAAATTACGTTTTAACTGCTACAAAAAGGTGAAAATTGCATGTTCATCCCTAATCTGTGT
The DNA here is from genome assembly GCA_949710005.1 of Ricordea florida. Lineage (NCBI taxonomy): Eukaryota > Metazoa > Cnidaria > Anthozoa > Corallimorpharia > Ricordeidae > Ricordea > Ricordea florida. The sequence continues at coordinate 22,096,401 of OX453277.1, read as the reverse complement.
AATGAGTACTGATTTGTCGAACTTGAGTACTGTTTGAGCAGTATGCTATAGAATTAGCTGCCTTAAGCAAATATCTTTACAGCCAAAATACAATACGATTGCGAATTACAATCTATTTGTTTCTTTAGGTAGATACTCTCCTGTCTTAATACTACAAATGTGCCAAGTTTCAGAATTACAGAGATTCTGCCAGGCCTAGGTATGATAGAATAATTTTCATTTTAAGGGTTATAGGCAATTGGTCTAAATGCGCATGCGTAGTAACAAAAAGGTTTTTTCTTTAATCACTCAGAAATCTAATCGTTGCAATTAAAATTGTATTCGCTATCTAAACCTGACTCTTTATCCTACTATTACATATAGATAAAATATTCTAAATGATTCGTCAACTTACCCCCCCTAGATGACGGTCTTCCTGCCCATACAACCTCTTATATGGCGTTTTGACAAAAACCTGTAATACTGAGCTTCCTTGCAACACTCTCTTGGCATTGTATCTTGTCTTCAAAAATGACTACCATGACGACATAAAATGGATTTTAAATTACGTTTTAACTGCTACAAAATGGTGAAAATTACATGTTCATCACTAATCTGTGTAATAAGGATTGATTTGTCGAACTTAAGTACTGTCTGAGCAGTATGCTATAGAATTAGCTGCCTTAAGCAAATATCTTGACAGCCAAAATACAATACGATTGCGAATTACAATCTATTTGTTTTTTTACGTAGATACTCTCCTGTCGTAATACTACAAATGTGCAAAGTTTCAGAATTACAGAGATTCTGCCAGGCCTAGGTATGATAGAATAATTTTCATTTTAAGGGTTATAGGCAATTGGTCGAAATGCGCATGCGTAGTAACAAAAAGGTTTTTCTTAAATCACTCACAAGTCTAATCATTGCAATTAAAATTGTATTCGCTATCTAAACCTGACTCTATATCCTGTTATTACATATAGATAAAACATTCTAAATGATTCGATAACTTACCCCCCTAGATGACGGTCTTCCTACCCAAGCAACCTTTTATATGGTGTTTTGACTAAAACCTGTAAAACTGAGCTTCCTTGCAACCACCTCTTGGCATTGTATCTTGTCTTTAAACATGACTACCATGACAACTTCAATGAATTTTAAATTACGTTTTAAATGCTACAAAATGGTGAAAATTGGATGTTCATCCCTAATCTGTGTAATGAGGACTGATTTGTCGAACTTGAGTACTGTCTGAGCAGTATGCTATAGAATTAGCTGCCTTAAGCAAATATCTTGACAGTCAAAATACAATACGATTGCGAATTACAATCTACTTGTTTCTTTAAGTAGATACTCTCCTGTCGTAATACTACAAATGTGCAAAGTTTCAGAATTACAGAGATTCTGCCAGGCCTAGGTAAGATAAAATAATTTTAATTTTAAGGGTTATAGGCAATTGGTCTAAATGCGCATGCGTAGTAACAAAAAGGTTTTTCCTTAAATCACTCAGAAATCTAATCGTTGCAATTAAAATTGTTTTCGCTATCTAAACCTGACTCTATATCCTACTATTACATATAGATAAAACATTCTAAATGATTTAATAACTTACCCACCTAGATGACGGTCTTCCTGCCCATGCAACCTCTTATATGGCGTTTTGACAAAAACCTGTAATACTGAGCTTCCTTGCAACCACCTCTTGGCATTGTATCCTGTCTTCAAAAATGACTACCATGACGACATAAAATTAATTTTAAATTACGTTTTAACTGCTACCAAATGGTGAAAATTGCATGTTCATCACTAATCTGTGTAATGAGGACTGATTTGTCAAACTGGAGTACTGTCTGAGCAGTATGCTATAAAATTAACTGCCTTAAGCAAATATCTTGACAGCCAAAATACAATACGATTGCGAATTACAATATATTTGTATTTTCACGTAGATACTCTCCTCTCGTAATACTACAAATGTGCAAAGTTTCAGAATTACAGAGATTCTGCCAGGCCTAGGTATGATAGAATAATTTTCATTTTAAGGGTTATAGGCAATTGGTCGAAATGCGCATGCGTAGTAACAAAAAGGTTTTTCCTTAAATCACTCAGAAATCTAATCGTTGCAATTAAAATTGTATTCGCTATCTAAACCTGACTCTATATCTTACTATTACATATAGATAAAACATTCTAAGTGATTCCATAACTTACCCCCCTAGATGACGGTATTCCTGCCAATGCAACCTCTTATATGACGTTTTGACAAAAACCTGTAATACTGAGCTTCCTTGCAACCACCTCTTGGCATTGTATCTTGTCTTCAAAAATGACTACCATGACGACATAAAATGGATTTTAAATTACGTTTTAACTGCTACAAAAAGGTGAAAATTGCATGTTCATCCCTAATCTGTGTAATGAGTACTGATTTGTCGAACTTGAGTACTGTTTGAGCAGTATGCTATAGAATTAGCTGCCTTAAGCAAATATCTTTACAGCCAAAATACAATACGATTGCGAATTACAATCTATTTGTTTCTTTAGGTAGATACTCTCCTGTCTTAATACTACAAATGTGCCAAGTTTCAGAATTACAGAGATTCTGCCAGGCCTAGGTATGATAGAATAATTTTCATTTTAAGGGTTATAGGCAATTGGTCTAAATGCGCATGCGTAGTAACAAAAAGGTTTTTTCTTTAATCACTCAGAAATCTAATCGTTGCAATTAAAATTGTATTCGCTATCTAAACCTGACTCTTTATCCTACTATTACATATAGATAAAATATTCTAAATGATTCGTCAACTTACCCCCCCTAGATGACGGTCTTCCTGCCCATACAACCTCTTATATGGCGTTTTGACAAAAACCTGTAATACTGAGCTTCCTTGCAACACTCTCTTGGCATTGTATCTTGTCTTCAAAAATGACTACCATGACGACATAAAATGGATTTTAAATTACGTTTTAACTGCTACAAAATGGTGAAAATTACATGTTCATCACTAATCTGTGTAATGAGGATTGATTTGTCGAACTTAAGTACTGTCTGAGCAGTATGCTATAGAATTAGCTGCCTTAAGCAAATATCTTGACAGCCAAAATACAATACGATTGCGAATTACAATCTATTTGTTTTTTTACGTAGATACTCTCCTGTCGTAATACTACAAATGTGCAAAGTTTCAGAATTACAGAGATTCTGCCAGGCCTAGGTATGATAGAATAATTTTCATTTTAAGGGTTATAGGCAATTGGTCGAAATGCGCATGCGTAGTAACAAAAAGGTTTTTCTTAAATCACTCACAAGTCTAATCATTGCAATTAAAATTGTATTCGCTATCTAAACCTGACTCTATATCCTGTTATTACATATAGATAAAACATTCTAAATGATTCGATAACTTACCCCCCTAGATGACGGTCTTCCTACCCAAGCAACCTTTTATATGGTGTTTTGACTAAAACCTGTAAAACTGAGCTTCGTTGCAACCACCTCTTGGCATTGTATCTTGTCTTTAAACATGACTACCATGACAACTTCAATGAATTTTAAATTACGTTTTAAATGCTACAAAATGGTGAAAATTGGATGTTCATCCCTAATCTGTGTAATGAGGACTGATTTGTCGAACTTGAGTACTGTCTGAGCAGTATGCTATAGAATTAGCTGCCTTAAGCAAATATCTTGACAGTCAAAATACAATACGATTGCGAATTACAATCTACTTGTTTCTTTAAGTAGATACTCTCCTGTCGTAATACTACAAATGTGCAAAGTTTCAGAATTACAGAGATTCTGCCAGGCCTAGGTAAGATAAAATAATTTTAATTTTAAGGGTTATAGGCAATTGGTCTAAATGCGCATGCGTAGTAACAAAAAGGTTTTTCCTTAAATCACTCAGAAATCTAATCGTTGCAATTAAAATTGTTTTCGCTATCTAAACCTGACTCTATATCCTACTATTACATATAGATAAAACATTCTAAATGATTTAATAACTTACCCACCTAGATGACGGTCTTCCTGCCCATGCAACCTCTTATATGGCGTTTTGACAAAAACCTGTAATACTGAGCTTCCTTGCAACCACCTCTTGGCATTGTATCCTGTCTTCAAATATGACTACCATGACGACATAAAATTAATTTTAAATTACGTTTTAACTGCTACCAAATGGTGAAAATTGCATGTTCATCACTAATCTGTGTAATGAGGACTGATTTGTCAAACTGGAGTACTGTCTGAGCAGTATGCTATAAAATTAACTGCCTTAAGCAAATATCTTGACAGCCAAAATACAATACGATTGCGAATTACAATATATTTGTATTTTCACGTAGATACTCTCCTCTCGTAATACTACAAATGTGCAAAGTTTCAGAATTACAGAGATTCTGCCAGGCCTAGGTATGATAGAATAATTTTCATTTTAAGGGTTATAGGCAATTGGTCGAAATGCGCATGCGTAGTAACAAAAAGGTTTTTCCTTAAATCACTCAGAAATCTAATCGTTGCAATTAAAATTGTATTCGCTATCTAAACCTGACTCTATATCTTACTATTACATATAGATAAAACATTCTAAGTGATTCCATAACTTACCCCCCTAGATGACGGTATTCCTGCCAATGCAACCTCTTATATGACGTTTTGACAAAAACCTGTAATACTGAGCTTCCTTGCAACCACCTCTTGGCATTGTATCTTGTCTTCAAAAATGACTACCATGACGACATAAAATGGATTTTAAATTACGTTTTAACTGCTACAAAAAGGTGAAAATTGCATGTTCATCCCTAATCTGTGTAATGAGTACTGATTTGTCGAACTTGAGTACTGTTTGAGCAGTATGCTATAGAATTAGCTGCCTTAAGCAAATATCTTTACAGCCAAAATACAATACGATTGCGAATTACAATCTATTTGTTTCTTTAGGTAGATACTCTCCTGTCTTAATACTACAAATGTGCCAAGTTTCAGAATTACAGAGATTCTGCCAGGCCTAGGTATGATAGAATAATTTTCATTTTAAGGGTTATAGGCAATTGGTCTAAATGCGCATGCGTAGTAACAAAAAGGTTTTTTCTTTAATCACTCAGAAATCTAATCGTTGCAATTAAAATTGTATTCGCTATCTAAACCTGACTCTTTATCCTACTATTACATATAGATAAAATATTCTAAATGATTCGTCAACTTACCCCCCCTAGATGACGGTCTTCCTGCCCATACAACCTCTTATATGGCGTTTTGACAAAAACCTGTAATACTGAGCTTCCTTGCAACACTCTCTTGGCATTGTATCTTGTCTTCAAAAATGACTACCATGACGACATAAAATGGATTTTAAATTACGTTTTAACTGCTACAAAATGGTGAAAATTACATGTTCATCACTAATCTGTGTAATGAGGATTGATTTGTCGAACTTAAGTACTGTCTGAGCAGTATGCTATAGAATTAGCTGCCTTAAGCAAATATCTTGACAGCCAAAATACAATACGATTGCGAATTACAATCTATTTGTTTTTTTACGTAGATACTCTCCTGTCGTAATACTACAAATGTGCAAAGTTTCAGAATTACAGAGATTCTGCCAGGCCTAGGTATGATAGAATAATTTTCATTTTAAGGGTTATAGGCAATTGGTCGAAATGCGCATGCGTAGTAACAAAAAGGTTTTTTTTAAATCACTCACAAGTCTAATCATTGCAATTAAAATTGTATTCGCTATCTAAACCTGACTCTATATCCTGTTATTACATATAGATAAAACATTCTAAATGATTCGATAACTTACCCCCCTAGATGACGGTCTTCCTACCCAAGCAACCTTTTATATGGTGTTTTGACTAAAACCTGTAAAACTGAGCTTCGTTGCAACCACCTCTTGGCATTGTATCTTGTCTTTAAACATGACTACCATGACAACTTCAATGAATTTTAAATTACGTTTTAAATGCTACAAAATGGTGAAAATTGGATGTTCATCCCTAATCTGTGTAATGAGGACTGATTTGTCGAACTTGAGTACTGTCTGAGCAGTATGCTATAGAATTAGCTGCCTTAAGCAAATATCTTGACAGTCAAAATACAATACGATTGCGAATTACAATCTACTTGTTTCTTTAAGTAGATACTCTCCTGTCGTAATACTACAAATGTGCAAAGTTTCAGAATTACAGAGATTCTGCCAGGCCTAGGTAAGATAAAATAATTTTAATTTTAAGGGTTATAGGCAATTGGTCTAAATGCGCATGCGTAGTAACAAAAAGGTTTTTCCTTAAATCACTCAGAAATCTAATCGTTGCAATTAAAATTGTTTTCGCTATCTAAACCTGACTCTATATCCTACTATTACATATAGATAAAACATTCTAAATGATTTAATAACTTACCCACCTAGATGACGGTCTTCCTGCCCATGCAACCTCTTATATGGCGTTTTGACAAAAACCTGTAATACTGAGCTTCCTTGCAACCACCTCTTGGCATTGTATCTTGTCTTCAAAAATGACTACCATGACGACATAAAATTAATTTTAAATTACGTTTTAACTGCTACAAAAAGGTGAAAATTGCATGTTCATCCCTAATCTGTGTAATGAGGACTGATTTGTCGAACTTGAGTACTGTTTGAGCAGTATGCTATAGAATTAGCTGCCTTAAGCAAATATCTTTACAGCCAAAATACAATACGATTGCGAATTACAATCTATTTGTTTCTTTACGTAGATACTCTCCTGTCTTAATACTACAAATGTGCCAAGTTTCAGAATTACAGAGATTCTGCCAGGCCTAGGTATGATAGAATAATTTTCATTTTAAGGGTTATAGGCAATTGGTCTAAATGCGCATGCGTAGTAACAAAAAGGTTTTTTCTTTAATCACTCAGAAATCTAATCGTTGCAATTAAAATTGTATTCGCTATCTAAACCTGACTCTTTATCCTACTATTACATATAGATAAAATATTCTAAATGATTCGTCAACTTACCCCCCTAGATGACGGTCTTCCTGCCCATACAACCTCTTATATGGCGTTTTGACAAAAACCTGTAATACTGAGCTTCCTTGCAACACTCTCTTGGCATTGTATCTTGTCTTCAAAAATGACTACCATGACGACATAAAATGGATTTTAAATTACGTTTTAACTGCTACAAAATGGTGAAAATTACATGTTCATCACTAATCTGTGTAATGAGGATTGATTTGTCGAACTTAAGTACTGTCTGAGCAGTATGCTATAGAATTAGCTGCCTTAAGCAAATATCTTGACAGCCAAAATACAATACGATTGCGAATTACAATCTATTTGTTTTTTTACGTAGATACTCTCCTGTCGTAATACTACAAATGTGCAAAGTTTCAGAATTACAGAGATTCTGCCAGGCCTAGGTATGATAGAATAATTTTCATTTTAAGGGTTATAGGCAATTGGTCGAAATGCGCATGCGTAGTAACGAAAAGGTTTTTCTTAAATCACTCACAAGTCTAATCATTGCAATTAAAATTGTATTCGCTATCTAAACCTGACTCTATATCCTGTTATTACATATAGATAAAACATTCTAAATGATTCGATAACTTACCCCCCTAGATGACGGTCTTCCTACCCAAGCAACCTTTTATATGGTGTTTTGACTAAAACCTGTAAAACTGAGCTTCCTTGCAACCACCTCTTGGCATTGTATCTTGTCTTTAAACATGACTACCATGACAACTTAAAATGAATTTTAAATTACGTTTTAACTGCTACAAAATGGTGAAAATAGGATGTTCATCCCTAATCTGTGTAATTAGGACTGATTTGTCGAACTTGAGTACTGTTTGAGCAGTATGCTATAGAATTAGCTGCCTTAAGCAAATATCTTTACAGCCAAAATACAATACGATTGCGAATTACAATCTATTTGTTTCTTTACGTAGATACTCTCCTGTCTTAATACTACAAATGTGCCAAGTTTCAGAATTACAGAGATTCTGCCAGGCCTAGGTATGATAGAATAATTTTAATTTTAAGGGTTATAGGCAATTGGTCTAAATGCGCATGCGTAGTAACAAAAAAGTTTTTTCTTTAATCACTCAGAAATCTAATCGTTGCAATTAAAATTGTATTCGCTATCTAAACCTGACTCTTTATCCTACTATTACATATAGATAAAATATTCTAAATGATTCGTCAACTTACCCCCCTAGATGACGGTCTTCCTGCCCATACAACCTCTTATATGGCGTTTTGACAAAAACTTGTAATACTGAGCTTCCTTGCAACACTCTCTTGGCATTGTATCTTGTCTTCGAAAATGACTACCATGACGACATAAAATGGATTTTAAATTACGTTTTAACTGCTACAAAATGGTGAAAATTACATGTTCATCACTAATCTGTGTAATGAGGATTGATTTGTCGAACTTAAGTACTGTCTGAGCAGTATGCTATAGAATTAGCTGCCTTAAGCAAATATCTTGACAGCCAAAATACAATACGATTGCGAATTACAATCTATTTGTTTTTTTACGTAGATACTCTCCTGTCGTAATACTACAAATGTGCAAAGTTTCAGAATTACAGAGATTCTGCCAGGCCTAGGTATGATAGAATAATTTTCATTTTAAGGGTTATAGGCAATTGGTCGAAATGCGCATGCGTAGTAACAAAAAGGTTTTTCTTAAATCACTCACAAGTCTAATCATTGCAATTAAAATTGTATTCGCTATCTAAACCTGACTCTATATCCTGTTATTACATATAGATAAAACATTCTAAATGATTCGATAACTTACCCCCCTAGATGACGGTCTTCCTACCCAAGCAACCTTTTATATGGTGTTTTGACTAAAACCTGTAAAACTGAGCTTCCTTGCAACCACCTCTTGGCATTGTATCTTGTCTTTAAACATGACTACCATGACAACTTAAAATGAATTTTAAATTACGTTTTAACTGCTACAAAATGGTGAAAATTGGATGTTCATCCCTAATCTGTGTAATGAGGACTGATTTGTCGAACTTGAGTACTGTCTGAGCAGTATGCTATAGAATTAGCTGCCTTAAGCAAATATCTTGACAGTCAAAATACAATACGATTGCGAATTACAATCTACTTGTTTCTTTAAGTAGATACTCTCCTGTCGTAATAATACAAATGTGCAAAGTTTCAGAATTACAGAGATTCTGCCAGGCCTAGGTAAGATAAAATAATTTTCATTTTAAGGGTTATAGGCAATTGGTCGAAATGCGCATGCGTAGTAACAAAAAGGTTTTTCCTTAAATCACTCAGAAATCTAATCGTTGCAATTAAAATTGTATTCGCTATGTAAACCTGACTCTATATCCTACTATTACATATAGATAAAACTTTCTAAATGATTCGATAACCTACCCCCCTAGATGACGGTCTTCCTGCCCATACAACCTCTTATATGGTGTTTTGACAAAAAGTAGTAGGTAAGAGTAATTTTAAACACACACGTGTTGTTGTTGTTGTTGCTAAACAGACTTTTTTGCAGACTTTTTTGCGAGCAGTCTGTGTCACAAAACGTTCGCCGCAGGCGAACGTTTTGTGACAGAGCCTCACGCACCTGTTTTGCACAGACCATGTGAAGTTTTTCCCTTTTTACAAAAGTATCCACAAAAAATCCGCAAAATCTCCTCCCCCCACTCCTTGATGTTGAAATTTGTTGAAATTTTTTAAAAAATGTTACCAAAATTACACAGAAAAATATCAGAGTGTTAATCAGATATTGCAAATAAAAAAATGATTTAAAAAGAAGAATTAAAGTTAAAAAAGTACAAATGGATAGACTTACTGTTGATCAACTGAGACAACTTGCTACAGAATATAATATTAAAGGCCGGGCAAAATTGAGGAAAAAAAGGGAACTTTTAACAGAGTTGAGAAAAATTCCTGAACTTGTTGAAATGTATGATAATAACGGGTCACAAATAGGAGCACCAGACACACCACCACGGCCACCACATCGATTTAATCCAGAAACACCCCCACCAGGACCACCACCACCAAGACCAGGCACACCACCCGAACCAAATAAAAAATCACCGCAAAAAAATATTCCTAACCAGAAGGAAAGACCTATCCCACCTCCCAGAAAAAATATTCCCGATAAAAATTCAAAAGTGACAGAAAGAATAAAGTTTTTTGAATCACTTAAGGATACCAAACACTCTAAAAAACCCACACCAAAAAAAATATTCAAAAACTACAAAGTGGAAGATAGAAAAAAGTTTTATGATTCGGTTACAGTTACAACTAATGAAATTTTACCTAATAAACAGAAAAGGAATATAATTAAAAATTATAAAGTGGAAGATAGAAAAAAGTTTTATGAATCTTTAAAAAATCTAACAAATAAAAAAATAATAAAACCAATTCCAGCACCTAGAAAAAAGGTTAATAATCAAACACAAAATAAAACTGAAACAGTCGAAAATAAAGATAAGAAAATTAAACTAAGACCTCCAACAAATTTTAAATTTATTCCTTTTGGAAGCGAACCAGACGAGATGGTGGGGCAAAACAACATTGTAATAAATGCGGATCTTAATAATGACGTATCGCAAATAATTATGGATAGAATAAGACCGGAGATACAGATGAGAACAAAGGTTGTATATGGTTTCAAATCCAACATTCATCGTGGAAAAGGAGAAATAGCTGGGTATCACAAAACAATTCCTGGAAAGGGAACTTTAAATACATTAAATGAAATTGAGGAGTATATTGAAGAATGTGAAATAAAAAGACTAGATTTGGAGAACACACAAGTGTGGAGTAACGCGTATCTTCCAGCAACAGAAGTTGTAAAAAAACCAGGTGTATATCAAGGTAGAGTTGTGTTTAAGGAAGTTCATGTAAAATTAATTCATACAAACGAAACTTTAATGGGTTGTGGACCTTTACCAGATTGGCTACACAAAAAGAAATCTATTCATGCCCTTGATAATTATGATAACAAAATGTGTTTTTGGAATACCCTGGCTGTGTTTAGGAACTATCTTGATGAGAAAAATAGACCCGCCGAAAGAATAAAACAATTAGCTTTAAAACTAGCTCAAGAATTTTATGGTAAACCAAATCTGAAAGAAGAAGATATAAAAGGAACGGATCTTATTGAACTTGAAGATATCTCAAAGTTTTTTAATATTAACATTAGGATATTTGAGCCAAAAGAAGACCAAGAAACGTGGGTTATGGTATACGGTAAAGGTAGGATCAAAAAAGAATTACCAACTTTGGATGCTGGGCTTCATAATGACCATTGTTTTTACATAAAAGATTTGCCGCTGTTGACTAATAGTTGGGAATGTCATGGATGTGAACAAAGATTTAACAGACATGATAATTATAATAGACATTTGAATGATACTACATGTACAGGAGGAAAAACACAAGTAATTTGTAAAGGTAAAAAATGTGTTCCAACAACGAGCATCTCAGAAAAAATATTTTATGGTGGAAATACCCAATTTAGTTATGTTGGATGCAGATGGATAGAGAAACAGTCTGAACTTATAGGTAAACATATTCATCATGCTCTATGTGGTCATGGTGGTGAAAGATGTGTTAAGGATGGTGAAAAAGAGCTTTTTTTGGTGGATGGTTACGAACCTGTGACTAATACAGTTTTTCAATTTTATGGGTGTAAATGGCATGGATGCCCCTGTTCAACTGTTGATAAAATTAAATACAACGAAACGCTGAGAAAGGAACATGTAATCAAATCTTTGGGGTATAATTTAGTATCTGTTTGGGAGTGTGAAAAACCTGAATTAAAATATGTAAACTTTAAAAAGAAATTTTTTCACTATCCATATTTTATTACTTGGGATTCTGAAGCAATGCAACCAAAACAAAATGAAAAGGTTACTGAAGATCTAACTTTTATAAATAAACATATTCCGATTAGTATAGCTATATCTGATAATTTATCGAAAAAAGCAACTTGTGTTGTGAATAATAATCCAGAAGAGCTTATAAAAGATTTTGTTAAAGATTTGGATAGAAGACAAAAAGATATTGTTAAAAAAGTGCGAGAGGATTATCCTCTTCCGGATGAAGATAGTATTCCAAAAAAAGTAAAAGAGCTGTATGAAGAGTGGTGTAATCAAGTTCCTGTTTTAGGTTTTAATTCAGGAAAGTATGATTTTAATATGATTAAGATACATTTTGTAAATAGTTTTACCGAGATGGAGGGTACACTAAATGTGGCAAAGAAAGAAAATAAATATATGTACCTGAAAACTCCTCGTTTTAAATTTTTGGATATGATTAATTACTTAGCCCCTGGGCTTTCTTTTGATGGCTGGTGTAAAGCAAACAACTGTGAACAACAAAAACTTTTCTTTCCCTATCAATTTTTGGATAGTTATGATAAGCTTTCTCACATAGGCCCCGTAAAATATGAAGAATTTTACTCAGATCTCAAAAAGAAAATAACAATATCCCGCCAAGAATATGAAGAATATAAGAATGAAATGAAAAAAAGAGGTTGTATAACCCTGAAGGATTGGTTGATAGAGTATAACCAAGGTGATGTTATTCCTTTTGTAGAAGCTGTTGAAAAAACACGCGAAAAATATTTCTGTGATGATATAGACATGCTGAAAGACGCGGTATCAATCCCGGGGATATCAATGAGATATGTGTTGAATAAAGCTATAAAAAATAGTAAGGGTAAGTGTGATTTGTATGCTCCAGGCGATCCTTGCTATTGTAAATGTAATGTTAATTGTAAAAAACCGAAAAGCGGTAAGGGGAAATGTAAAAAATGTTTTACTATAAGAAAAGAATGTACTGTATGTAATAAAAATAAAGCTTATGATCTTTTAAAAACAGGTATGATTGGTGGTCAGGCTCAAGTATTTGTTCGTTGGGTTGAGGTTGGTAAGTCATTTATTCGTTCTCATAATTATAAAAATCCAAAACCATGCAAAAGTATCCGCGGTGATGATGCAAATAGTTTATATTTATATGTGTCAGGGTTGGAAATGCCCTGCGGTAAAGAGAAATATTTTGAAGTAAAAAATCCAACAGATCTTGAATATATTAAAAAAATTTGTAATGATATTCTTACAGATAAATTGTTTGGGTTCTGTCAAGTGGATATTCACACACCAGATAATCTTTTAGAAAAATTTGAGGAGATGCCGCCTTTATATGTTGTAGATACTGTCCCTGAAAATTTAATACCTGATCATATGAAAGAATATCAAAAAGCTACAGGCAGAAAAACTATAAAAGGAGCACTAAAATTGTTAAGCGTAACAAGAGCAAAGGAAATTTTACTATATACACCGCTAATAAAATGGTATCTTAATCATGGTTTGGTAATAACAGCTGTTCATAAAATTATAGAATATCAACCGGGTAAGCCATTTGAGTGGTTTCCAAGTGAAGTAAGCAATGCGAGAAGAGATGGTGATATTGAGGTTATGCTAGAAATGTTAAGTAAAGCTTTTGATGAAAACAAAATAGATGATGTCGTAACCCTTACTAATGAATTAAATCAATTCCCTGATATATTAACATTTATTGAAGACCATACCGAGAATGGGGTCAGCTCCGCCGATAATCACCTTAAAGTATTGATTGAAAAACTAAAAACAAAGTATAAAGGTTGTAAAGAATTGGCTGATACCAACAAACTAAAAGGAAACGCATTCTATGGCAAAATGATTGAAAATAAACAAGAACACAAGAATACAAGTTATACTCAAAACGTGGATGTTGTTAATATGGATATTAGAAGCCCGTTCTTTGTAGATATGGAACAGATAAATGAAACATATGAAATAACAAAAAGGAAACGCCGTGTAGAAATAAACACACCTTATCAGTGCGGTATAGCTGTATATCAACTATCCAAACTTAGAATGTTAGAATTTTACCACGATTTTATTGATTATTATTTTGACAGAAGTGATTTTGAGTTAGTTTATTCAGACACAGATAGCTATTACTTTGCATATTCGGATGAAGATTTGGATAATCTTGTAAAACCCGAATTACGAGATGAATATTTTAGAGAGGGTAAACCAAAATTTCTATCAACCTCAAAATATCACGATAGAACGCCTGGACTGTTTAAGAAAGAGTTTGAAGGAATAAGAATGATTGCTCTTTCACCAAAATGTTATTACGCCGATGATGGAAATGGAAAAACAAAGTTTAGTTGTAAAGGGGCAATACATTACCAAAACGATATGACGTGGGATAGATACTATGAAGCTTTAACAGGAAAAATAGATAGGGTAAAAAACACAGGTTTTAGAGTTAATAAAAACGAAATTGTAACATATACTCAAGATAAATTAGGGCTTAACGCATATTATGATAAACGAAGAGTTGAAGAAGATGGAATTCACACAAAACCTTTGTATTAGATCATTTCAAAACAGAATTAGGCGGCAACTCAGTATCATCTGGCACAACTTGAAGTTCTTCTCTTACAAACCCGCGTTTTGGTCCATCTATTAAATCGGCGGATCGATCGAGCGAAGCTCTCCCCGGCGAAGCCGGACCGGCGGTCTCCCCATCCTCGGGGCGGATATAATATAAAACCGGTTGATTGGGTGAAACGACGCTACGCGTAATATAATAAACTTGTATACTCCAAATAGGATCAGTAGCTCTTCTTCGTTCTCCACCTTCAAGCTCGCCAGGAGATAATAAATATCTAACTTTAACATCAGATGGTAGCCTAACTTCATCAAAACCAACAACTCTCTTATATCTTTTAGGATTAATATCAACCTCTTTCATTTTTATGGCTTTATCGGGTTCTTTACCAGTTATTCTTGTAGGTGTATTATTCAAAGTTTTTAGAATATCTGGTAATCTTTTTACCCATACTCTTGATCTTTCATTCTGTACCATTTCCTGAGCATATTGATGACTAAATAATCGTTCACCTAATATTTTGTTTGCACTTTCAACAAACGCCTGAGCTCTATGATTTCCAGCTTCACTTCTCTGGATTTTCACATTATGATAATTCATAAGTTTAGCAACTTCACCCATAAATTCTCTTCCAGGATCAACCATTAATGTTTTAGGATATTTCATTTTTCTGGAATATATTTTTGTAAAAGCATTTGAAATTTCTCGACTTTCTTTTGAGGTTAATGGTTCTGCATCTTTGTATCTTGAGGCAACATCAACCACAACTAATGCGTATTTATATGTTTTTCTTCCAACTCTATCATGCGGTAAAAATAATAAATCTGCTTGATGAATCTGATTAGGTTTATCTACAGTCCAGTGAGGTCTTGGAATATATTTTGGAGGTGGAAGATATATTTGCCACATTGCCTGTTTCTCAAGCCATCTTTTAGCCTCATCTTCACTAACTTTTGCTTTTTGAGCTAATTTAGAGATTGCAGAATATCCTTTCCAATACCCCTCAGTTGAATAATATATTTTTGATAAAGTAGAACTCATTTAAAGATTAACCAAAGTATCTTATAAATCAAATATGACGTCTGAAAAAATTAATCCAAATAGAATTCCTCGAGAGCCATTTGGTTTGAAAGCAGAATCAACAATGAATCGAATTACTCTCAATCCATCATCAGCTAGCCCTGGAGAAACATTATATATAAATATTCCGAAACTTTCTGAGAATTTAGTGATTGTACCAGAAAGTGTATCTCTACTATTTGATTTAGATGTTGATGGGCATGCTAATAATACACTTGTGAATAATGTAGGTAGTAATCTTGTATCTAGACTTAGAGTTCTTTTTGGGGGTGAAACATTACAGGATACTCAAAGATATGATCTTTTTCAAACCTATCACGACTTATTCTTAACAGATGAAGAACGAGAAGATAGATTAAAACAAGGTATTTCTTCTGTAAATATGAGAAAGCTAAGGACAAAAGCAGGCGATGGGAAAACACAAGATACAAAGGATGTGGATCTTTCAAAAGTACATAACACTAAGTATCGTATACCACTAAACCACCCTATTCTAAACGATCATGGAGTTTTCTATCCAAAGGCACTAGATAATCATCTAATCTTTGAGATTACACTTGCTCCAGTTAATGATATTGTTGTTTATTCTGACACTACTAAGACTCCAGCATATTCAATAAAAAACCTTGAGTTAGAATATTCTTCCATTTCAAGCGAATACTTGGCTCGCGAGGCACAAGCAGCTTATCAGGTTGGTAAAGGATTCTTTTATGAAAATGTCACTCTACACAAAACTTTTACCTTTTCCATAGGCGGTGATGGTGTTATAAATCAGCATATCAATTTACCCAGAAGATCAATGACAGGGATATTATGTTTGTTTACATTACCAACCGCAGCAGGAGCACGTAACTCTGAATTTTTTTACAATCCAGGTATAACCTCAATTAATATAGATGTTGATGGCGTACAAAATCGTTTATACTCTAAGGGGATGATACCATCAGATCTATGGGAGTCGGTAAAGAAACGTTTCGGGAGAGAGGTTGGTTCCTCCCGTTGGTCGGTAAAGGAAAAGGATTTTTATGCTGATAAGTTTGCTCTTTGGGTTGATATGAGAACTCACCCTGATAATAGTATCCATGGAGGGGGTCTAGCATTAAACAATACACAAGATGGAGTAAAACTAGAAATTAAAAGGAAACAAAGTGGATCTGGTACTATAACCTGTCATATGTTTGTTGTGGCTGATGCAATGATGGAGATTATGAATTCAGGTTTACGTTCCATTAAGTACTAAAACCCTCTAGACAGCGAAGCGAATTTAAAAAAACCTTATGTTATGATACAAGTCTAAAGACCAACGTACGTTGAAAAAATCATGGAAGAATTACGAGAAAAAATACCATTCCATTGTATTATAACCGGTCCAACAAATTGTGGAAAAACAAAGTACCTCATTAATCAGCTAAGAGGGCCATTCCGAAAAATTTTTGATTACATTGTTTTAATATGTCCAACTTATTCTAAGAATAAAACTTATCATAATTTTGCTCGAGGAGATAAACGTTTCTATGTATTATCACCCGACTCAAGTAATATAGATGAGATTAATGAATTGTTAACTGATTGTCAAACTTTATTCTCCGGAACAAATACATTAATAATTTTAGATGATTGTGCTGTTTCTAATGATTTGAAGAAACGATCAAACAAGTTTATAGATTTAGCATTCTCTGGAAGACATCACGGATTATCAGTTTGGACTCTCACTCAGCAATTAACATCTATAGCAAAACCATTCCGTGAAAATGTAGCCTGTGTTGTTACTTTCCATAACCCATCGCAAAAAGGTATGAAGATGTTTTTCGAAGATTATGGTGGTGATTTGGATTATGAATTATGTAAAAAATTTGTGCAATTATTAAAAACTGAAAAATATTCTAGACTTTGTTTATCTTTACGACACCCATTTAACTGCTATTTGGAGATCCCCTTCGGGGCTTCCGACAAAGTCGGTCCCTGAAGTTATAAATTTCAACGAAGTGGGGCCCTAACGGGTTTAAAGACCTAACCTTAGAAAGAAAATTAAAAGATGACAGAAGTTGAAGATTATATTAGTGATGTAAAAGATGAGGTAAAAGATGAGGTAAAAGATGATACTGAACGAAGTGAGGAACTTGAAATAAAACAAGAATCACTAGCTATTCTCGCAGCTCTTGGAACCACAAAAGAGTATTTAGGTATTGATATGAGTCTAGGTGATATAAAAAAATTATCAGTGAAAGATGTTGATAAATATTATAATCGATACCAGGCAGTATTGGGTAAGAAATTTAATGGTGGGTTAGTAGATTCATCTCTTCAATTAATTTCTAAAGTTATTTCTTACATGGTTCCTGTAGATGATATAAAAGCTCTTTGTGATGATTTGAAAAATGATGATTTGGTTAATCGTGAACTAACAAACATTGTAGGTCTATTAGCATTGAAAGCAGGAAGATTGGCAGCACTTGCTAGTGGACTATTCCAGGTTGCTAAGCATGTTAAAATAGGTAAAATTCAAGAAGTTTCAAGAACAATTACAGATAATTCTAAAACTCAACCAGCTCCGCTGAACAAAACTGAGCATGTAACTGAGCAAGATACTAAGCAAGCTGAAGGGTATGATACTGTCTACTAAGCATGATGTGATTTTATTTGATTTTACATATCAGTACTAAAGGAATCTAAAGATTTATTAATGATATGTAAAATAATGTCTGAAGAAGTTGTTGAGCAAATTACTAGAGATCCCCCAAAAGAGACCCTCCGGGCCGCGGAGCAAGAGCAAAAAACTGAAGGTAATTCTTCCAAAAAGAGGGAGAAAGATCCTAAAAAGGTTGCCGCTGGTAAAAAATTAGCTGAATATAATAAAAAAGCAAAAGAAGCATTAGCTAGAGAAACCCTACGAGCTGAGGAGCAAATGAAACGCGAAGAAAAGACCCTACAGGCCTCGAAGCAAATGAAACAGAAAGAAGAGACCAATGAAGATGGTGAAACAAAAGCATGGCTTCCAGAACTATCTTTTACTACTGTATTATCCATTGTAGGAATAGGATTTACAGCGTTTGACATGTTTATGAGACACCGACAAAAGGAGGATAATAAAAATAGGGTAGTAGATTTATCTCAAGTTCCAACTAATGTTCAAAAAATACCACCACCACAAAGATCTGTAGGACCAGCTCCGCTGAATATTCCCACCCAACCCACACAACCACCGAAATCCACAGGACCAGCTACGCTGAAAATGGGAATGATATGATTTGCTTCGCGGTCCTAAAGGGATCTAAAGGTTTCTCACTGGTACAGTAAAAAATTATGTCAACCGAAAACAAACTTGTGAAAACTGTTACTGATTCTGCAGTCCTTATTGGATTAGCAGCTGGAGTTGGATATGTAGCTAAAAAGGCTATGAAAGAATCATTTATGAACGATCCCTCCTCAAGTATTACAAATTATGCAAAATGGGTAGCTGTATTGTCAGGTAGTATGTACCTAAAAACATATTTAGAGGATCAAACGATTTTACCGGCGTAGCCGGGCCCGATCTTCGATCGATTTTACCGAACTGAGCGACCGACTGAAGGGAGGAATAGGGAGGGAGGAACCCAAATTAAGGATTTCAGCGCAGCTGGCTGGCAAAGCCTATTTATAGACCTGAGCGAAGCGAAGAAACATGGCAGCAATAGCAATGATGTTTGGAGGAGCTATATTGAATGCGACTACATTCGTTGGTGGTTCATATCTTGCAAAATATCTCTCAGGTGATAAAACAGATACAGAAAAAATACGACATGATAAGGCATTAGAAAAATATCAAAAAGATTATGCTATATATCAGGAAAATAGACAGAAACTAATTGATTGGAAAGTACAACAAAAGGATGATAAATATCAAGCATCAAAAAATATTTCGAATACAGATGAAGCTTTTAACTTGTATAGTCAAACACATGAACCAAAATTTGCGGATTATTATAGGCCTAGTGAAAATCAAAAGATGGGCGAAATGGCATATGTAGGTGGTGGTATGTTAGCATTAGGTTATATGGTTAGTAAATTCTTTTAGAAAAATTTGTGATTAGTTTGCTTCACAACCCTAAAGGGTCTACTGCTCTGCAGCGGCGTGCTTCACTTCGTGGGAGGGCTCCGCCCGATTTGCACGTTTGCTTCACAACCCTAAAGGGTCTACTGCTCTGCAGCGGCGTGCTTCACTTCGTGGGAGGGCTCCGCCCGATTTGCACGTTTAAAGATTTCTTACTAATTGGTAAAAAATCATGGCAGAAGAAATACCATTAAATGAACGTAGACCGCTACTTGTTGATAATGATGATAATGATGATAATGATGATAATGTTGGTTACACCCCATCAAACACAATTTCATCCACTACTTATCAAAATCCAGCTTATGAGGAGGATGAGGATGAGGATTATGAAGAACCCCCACCGATTAAGGAAAGTAAAGAAGATAACAGGTCGCGTGCTTTAAAAAAGATAGAAGAGAAGTTCTACAATTTCGATCCACTAAATTCACCATTCAGTGCAAGAATCGATGATGAGGGAGGTGTGTGGGTTAGATTGACTGATAACATTAGAAATATTGAGCATTTACTTATTAACTCTAATGGGGATTTGGTAAAAAATCATGATACACTTCCTATTACAATCAGGAGAGCAATTGGTATTGATTCTCAGACTCTTATTCTAAATAATAATAAACTAATTGATGATTTGAATGAAAAGAATGAAGAAAATAAAGATTTACTAACTGCGTTAAACGGGTTAAGAGCAGTTGTAGAAACAGGTGAAAAGGAGATAGAACAATATGTTAAAATTGATAGAAAAGAGTTGAGAGCTATAATTGAAAAACAACAAACCAGAATTGCGGAAAGTGAAAGCTATTTAGATGCAGCTGTTAAACAGAAGACTGATGCAAAAATAGAGGTTTTGAAACTTAAAAGTGAATTAAATCGATACAAAGATGAAATAGATAAGTATAAAAAGGGGCAGTCAAATTTAACAATGTTAGAACGTGGTAATGAAAGATTACAAGCTGAAGTTGATAAATTTAGAGAACTAACAAGAAAGAGTATTATTTACAACCAAGAACAAATAGCTGATCTTGAGAGTAAAAATGAAGAAATACTTAAAAATCTACCATTACGAGAGCGGGTAAAGGCAATCTTCAAAAAGTACGGTTTTACAGTCTTTGCTGTTGTAAGTGCCGTAGGTGTAGTTATTGGCGTTATCATTTCTAATCTTTCTAAAGGTCTAGCCAAATTGGGTAAAGGTGTTGGTAATGGTTTGAAAACTATAGGTAAAAAACTAGGTGAAATATTACCAGGAATGGTTGGTGCTATCGTAAGCTTCCTATTCAAAACAGCTGGTGAGATTATTGGATTTTTAGGTAAGAATGCTTGGTTGTTGATATTAGCTGTAGTTATATATTTTGTGGAACAGTTTAAAAAGAAGAGTAAGTAGATCTAAAAAAAATAAAATGGATTGTCGATGTAATGATGATATAATAACTTTTTTATCCATAACAATGTTAACTACAGAAACAACAATTTATCTAGATCCACCATTATATAATGTAAAAGAGATACAAATGCTAGATTTTTCTGGTACTAATACAAATTTGTATTTAATGTGTGATCTTATTGAACCAAAATCTTCATATTACAATCGTATCCCTAGCGGCGGAAATGTAGAACTAAACCCCTCTCAACTACTAGCTGTTATTCCTTCTAATAAGTATCCAAGTTTAAGAATTACACAAACCAAAAATCCAGTGAACCACTTTACATTATGGATTCTAGATAAAAATGGAACAAAGTTAATTTCTAATACCGTGCGTATTCGTATCAATTTAAAGATATCATGTTGAGTAGTAAAATATAATATGGATGACTACAATAGAATTTATCCACAATTTCCGGCTGAGCCGGGCCCGTCCTCCGGACGATTACCTAATAATTCAGATCCTGTTAATTTCAGACTACAAAAATCAAGTGAAGTATTACAAAATCTTGAGAAAGAAATTAAACATTATGAAGATGTAAGGAAAAAATACAATAGAGCAAGAGGAATATTTACAAAAATCAGTGTTTGTAGTGGAATGCTTTCTGTTATTCTATCTGCAAGCGGATTGAGTACTTCTCTTACTGGTTTTGGGGCAATGATTGGTGTTCCGCTGGGCGTTGTAGGTGGAATTTGTGGTGGAGTATCTGTTGGATTTGGTGCAGCCTCAAAAAGACTTTCAAATAAAGTTAGTAAACACGAACAGACTGTTTCTATAGCGAAATCAAAATTAAACACCATTAACGACTTGGTTTCAAAGGCTTTGAAAGATAATGTTATATCTGATCAAGAATTTTCTATAATTTTAGCAGAGTTGGAAAAGTTTCAAAAACTAAAACTAGAAGTTCGTCAAAAATTTAGGAGAGATACAGAAAAAAACTTAAACATGTCTCAGATAAGGAGAGAAGTTCGTGCAGATCTGTTAAAAGAGTTAGTCGGAGAACCTCGAAGAGGAACCACTCCAGCTTAGCTCCGCTTCGCGGGGAGCCCCAAAGGGGCGTTGGGGAGGGCTACGCCCGATCCCGCTCAAAAATTTCATATGAGAAAACTGATGTAGGATGTAATTGTTTTGCTGGTATTAGAAAAGAGGTTATCTAAGCGTAGCTTGCCGGCGAAGCCGATCTAAAGACTTTTCATCTTATTCTAAAAGTAATAAAATGACACTATGGGTGGATTTCAGAAAAAGGTATCCAAAGGTTGACCTTGATAAATTTACATTTGTGAATGATTCGTATGGAGGGTATATTAAGTGGGAAGTTAATGGAACAAAAATCATGTCTAATGATGACCCTACTGGAAAAACATGGACTGATGGTCTATCACCTAATTTGAAAAGATTGTTATGGAAAGATTTAGGACTGAGTGAATCGAATAACTTGAGTTCATTCCCAAAGAGTTTAACCATGACTAACCAAAGCTATCCTATACCAGCTATTAACTTTGATGACTTTACAACTGATGTAACAAAAATGCTAACCTCTCTAGATATATACGTTTCAAATACGAAGAAATTCACAGCAAAAATGAGAAACATATTTGTCAATCAAGTTGTTACTTTCAAATTTGGAAAGCAGAGTAGAAAATGGTTGAACGGACCTGATATGAACTATTGGCCTCAACAACTTAACTTTGCAGTTTGGTGTGCAACATCTGGTTGTGGGATTAGTCCTTTTGAAAGTCTAAATTATCCTAAAGTAGTGAATAGCTTCATTAAGTTTCATATATATTTCACAATAAGACGGATATTATATGAATTAAGCCTTCCCTTACCTGATGAGCAACCCTTTGTAATAAACAATAATCCATATAATAAAGTAGCATATCATCGATTGTGTGCAGAATTTAGCATATCAAAAAACTCAGACTTCAGATGGAAAGGCGGTAGAAACGGCGGATTGGGAGATATATTTATTTATTATAGTTCAGAAGGATTTCGAAATTTGCATATTGTTAGAAGTTATGATGTAGAAGCTAATACTTGGCCTGGTGGAGATAATAAATTTACAGATGGTGGAGGTAAGAAAGAAGATGGTAATCTAATATCATTTATACGAAATGACGACTTTGCTGATTTCAAATATGCATGGTTTATCCCAACAAGTGGACATGGACTCACTAAAGCTGGACTTGGTAGACTGAATCGATCCGCTGAAGCCTTTGTTTACTGTATATTAGGTGCACAAGTTAATACTAGAAACTCAATTTATGGCAATGGTGGTGGAGCAATCGAGACACAACAAGAATTCTTATCCTTATTTGAAAAAAGTATCATCGAGAATGATATTTCTAAATCAATCCAAAATTATCAATTAGCTGTTCAGGAAGCGAAATTACGGCTTGATCTGGCTATTGCTCCGGGTGTGTGGCTAATGCCAAGTAATATGATCATAAATACGGAGAGTGTGGTTGGATATAATAACAAACTTATGAAGGCGACTAATGATATGAAATTTGGGGTAAATAATTCACTAAAAACTGAATCAAAACCGGTTGGAATAAGTCATAACATGGGATCTTCAAAAGTAAAGTTACCTCATATCCACCTTTCAAGTCGGTCGCCGGTCACTGATTCCGTTGAGACAAATCCAAAATCTTATGAAACCAAACCTACAACTCAAAATGAAAAGTCAGCCAAAGGCCGAGACCCGCTACGCGGAAAGTCGGACGTGACTACGCAACATGAAACCAATACACGAAGCGAGCATGAAGTGCGTATATTAACATTTATAATTATCAGTGGGGCTTTAGCGTGGTATCTATTTCGGTAAATTTCACGTGATTATGATTGTTTTGTAAATTAGTGTTCACATGTAGAACAATAGATTGCATACTTTTACGACATAGCAACAAGCAAAATGTAAAGCAGATTTGAAATCGAAAAGTAGATTTTATGTTTACTTTAAAAAGGTCGGTTTCTAACGTCGCTCAGGAATGTGATTACGTCAATGCAAATTTTGTTATGTAACACTTGATTGCGTTATATAACCTAATCTTCCCTCCATACTTCTTCTTCCAAAAACTTTAACTCATCAATATCAGTACACCAATCTAAAACTCTATCCTGATGCCATGCTACTTTCATTAAATCATCATACAAGTCTTTATAGAATTTGCGTTTATGTAATATCTTATCACTATCTGTGCTTATTCCAACCGCTATTGAATCAAAAATAATATAATTAAATTCTATCTCATTAAAATCTTCATTAAAATCTCTTAAACCCCCATAAGATAATATTTCTTTAAAATTATTTTTATCAAACTCCAAACCTTTTTTAAGATCTAAAATAATTCTACCTCTATAAATTTCATCATTTTTTATAAAAAAAATATTACAACAAAAATCATATCCATTTTCTTCAACAATAAATTCGCGATATTTTGATATCTTTTTTAACAAATCTTCATTTATTGAATCTATAAATTCCCGAATAAAAAAACCTCTTTCATTTAAAAACTTTAAAGAAAGTACCCCGTATTTTAATAAAAATTTATCTTCCATTTTTTATATTTTATTTTATATCTTTAAATCATAATTCATTTTTTTTAATTTTACATTCCTTACAAGAAGCTTTTTGTTTTCCATGTTCACATATTTGTGATCCTCCACATTCTTTACATTGTTGTTTTTGTTTATTATGTTCACATATTTGTGACCCTCCGCATTCTTTACAGCGATACTTACTTTTATTATGTTTACAAATATAAGGGTTTTTACACTCTTTACACTTATACTTATTTTTATTATGTTCACATATTTGAGATCCTCCACATTCTTTACAAAAATATTTACTCTTTCCATGAATACAAATATATTTACAATTGATAGTATATTTTGGGATTAACTTATTAATATCCTCATCTGTATATTTTTCCAGCTCTTTAATTAAATCTGTTTTATTCATTCTAGATCGTCCTTTAATTTTTAACTCCTTAACAATATGTTTAAGTTGCCAAACATATAATCCGTTTAGTCTATTCATTTGTACTTTTTTAACTTTAATTCTTCTTTTAAAACCATTTTTTTATTTGCAATATCTGATTAACACTCTGATATTTTTCTGTGTAATTTTGGTAACATTTTTTAAAAAATTTCAACAAATTTCAACATCAAGGAGTGGGGGGAGGAGATTTTGCGGATTTTTTGTGGATACATTTGTAAAAAGGGAAAAACTTCACATGGTCTGTGCAAAACAGGTGCGTGAGGCTCTGTCACAAAACGTTCGCCTGCAGCGAACGTTTTGTGACACAGACTGCTCGCAAAAATGTCTGCAAAAAAGTCTGTTTAGCAACAACAACAACAACACGTGTGTGTTTAAAATTACTCTTACCTACTACTCAAAAACCTGTAATACTAAGCTTCCTTGCAACAACCTCTTGGCATTGTATCTTGTCTTCAAAAATGACTACCATGACGACATAAAATGGATTTTAAATTACGTTTTAACTGCTACAAAACGGTGAAAATTGCATGTTCATCACTAATCTGTGTAATGAGGACTGATTTGTCGAACGTGAGTACTGTCTGAGCAGTATGCTATAGAATTAGCTGCCTGAAGGAAATATCTTGACAGCCAAAATACAATACGATTGCGAATTACAATCTATCTGTTTTTTTAGGTAGATACTCTCCTGTCGTAATACTACAAATGTACAAAGTTTCAGAATTACAGAGATTCTGCCAGGCCTAGGTATGATAGAATAATTTTCATTTAAAGGGTTATAGGCAATTGGTCGAAATGCGCATGCGTAGTAACAAGAAAGTTTTTCCTTAAATCACTCAGAAATTTTATCGTTGAAATTAAAATTGTATTCGCTGTGTAAACCTGACTCTATATCCTACTATTACATATAGATAAAACATTCTAAATGATTCGATAACTTACCCCCCTAGATGACGGTCTTCCTGCCCATACAACCTCTTATATGGTGTTTTAACAAAAACCTGTAATACTGAGCTTCCTTGGAACCACCTCTTGGCATTGTATCTTGTCTTCAAAAATGACTACCATGACGACATAAAATGGATTTTAAATTACGTTTTAACTGCTACAAAATGGTGAAAATTGCATGTTCATCACTAATCTGTGTAATGAGGACTGATTTGTCGAACTTGAGTACTGTCTGAGCAGTATGCTATAGAATTAGCTGCCTTAAGCAAATATGTTGACAGCAAAAATACAATACGATTGCGAATTACAATCTATTTGTTTTTTTACGTAGATACTTTCCTTTTGTAATACTACAAATGTGCAAAATTTAAGAATTACAGAGATTCTGCCAGGCCTAGGTATCATAGAATAATTTTCATTTTAATGGTTATTGGCAATTGGTCGAAATGCGCATGCGTAGTAACAAAAAGGTTTTTCCTTAAATCACTCACAAGTCTAATCGTTGCAATTAAAATTGTATTCGCTATCTAAACCTGACTCTATATCCTACTATTATATATAGATAAAACATTCTAAATGATTCGATAACTTACCTTCCTAGATGACGGTCTTCCTGCCCATACAACCTCTTATATGATGTTTTGACAAAAACCTGTAATACTGAGCTTCCTTGCAACCACCTCTTGGCATTGTATCTTGTCTTCAAAAATGACTACCATGACGACATAAAATGGATTTTAAATTACGTTTTAACTGCTACAAAATGGTGAAAATTGCATGTTTATCACTAATCTGTGTAATGAGGACTGATTTTTCGAACTTAAGTACTGTCTGAGCAGTATGCTATAGAATTAGCTGCCTTAAGCAAATATCTTGACAGCCAAAATACAATACGATTGCGAATTACAATCTACTTGTTTCTTTACGTAGATACTGTCCTGTTGTAATACTACAAATGTGCAAAGTTTCAAAATTACAGAGATTCTGCCAGACCTAGGTATGATAGAATAATTTTCATTTTAAGGGTTATAGGCAATTGGTCGAAACGCGCATGCGTAGTAACAAAAAGGTTTTTCCTTAAATCACTCAGAAATCTAATCGTTGCATTTAAAATTGTATTCGCTATCTAAACCTGACTCTATATCCTACTATTACATATAGACTAGAAATACGACTCCCGCAAAACCTCGCGAAGCTAGTTTTTAAAGAACTCATGGTTTGTCCCATGATGGATAGAACCCCAATTTATGTACTTACTTATTTTTATATCATTATCACTTTTTTTACTTTCTCAGTTCTTGTAATTATTATCGTGATTATTATTGTATTATTACCATTTTTATTATTATTATTATTAGTAATGGTAATAGGACTGAGTTGAGTTCAATTCGGTCTGTAATCATACGAGTGATTAACAAAATCGGACGACCGTGTAGCGGGAGTCCGATTTGTTTAATCACGAGTATGATTGCAGACCGAATTGGACGACACGAAGTCTTATTACCAATTAATCATAACTTTAACAAAATTTTTCTTAATCAAAACACATGAAATTCCAAGATTTGTATTGCTAGCAGTGAAAAAAAAAGCCATTTAAGCGCGCGCGTGATGGCGCGTACTGTCCAATTACTCAGGCATGACGCGTACTGTCCAATTTAACTGTCCTATTAAGGCTGAAATCAGGGCAGTTGATAGCCAATCAGATTTGAGAGTTTTGTTATAGTAATGATTATTATTACTATTATTATTATTGCTGGTATTGATATTATTATTATTGTTAATTTTTATGTTTAATATAATATACTGTTATGGGGTGGGGGTGTATGTCTTAATCTGGGTAAAGGTGTTGTTCCTCTGCTACTACAAGCAATACAGTTTTCTTCTGAATAGGGTTTGTATCAGTTGTTGTAAAAATGACTCATCTCTGAACAATACCATTTGCCATTTAATTCTACCACTCCAACACATTTCATCACACATTCTTAATTACACCAAACCATAGCTGAATTGGCAATAAATAAATTAGAACTCTTAAATTTCACTTTTCCCTGACTTCTCTCAAAGATAAACTTTCCCTTACTCGAAATGAAATTCCCTGACTTTTCCCTTACTTGAAGAATTTTTCCCCTGACCATTTCCTGACCTGTAGCAATCATGCTAGTGCAGTCATTTGTCCATACAGTTAGTGTGGAAAATCATGATTGAAAGCATAGGGCATTTAGGAAACTTCAAAGACTTGTTATTACATACAGCAACCTTTGAATGAATACATAAGACCCATCATAAAAATTTTGGCATTACAAACTTTAGTTTCTCCTTTGTAGAGTTTTTTTAATGTAAAATGTCAACTGTATATTGTGGTTGTTATTAAATATTTGTATTTGACATCATAAAAATGAATTAATCAATACAGTCATTTGTCCATACAGTTAGTGTGAAAAATCATGATTGAAAGCACAGGGCTTTTAGGAAACTTTAAATACTTGTTATTACATACAGCACCCTTGCAATGAATATATAAGAAAGATCGCAAAAATTTTGGCATTACAAACTTTAGTCTTCCGAATGTAAAAGGTCAACTGTATATTGCAGTTGTTGTTAAATATTTGTATCTTAAATCATAAAAATGAATTAAACAGCATTAAGGAAAAAGGTTTAGATGTTATGCCTAATTTTGCAAAGTAGGGCTTAAATGAATTTTTCATTTGTGGGAAAAGGGCGGGGGCTAAGAGAGTAATTCCCAGGGATACCTGGAACTCAAATGTAAAAATCCATTTTCAAAAGGCGATGGAACTTGTCAGTCCCAACGAAACCTTTAAATTACTTAATACATATATGTAGCAAAGATATATAGCAAAGAGAGATACTACTCAGAAGTCAGTAATAAATACCATCTGCTTTATTTTCAAAGAATTGCACTGATTACTGATAATGTTGCAGAACCAGTCACTAATTGTTAAGTATCTTTTCTGTTGAAAATGCTGAACATAACTGCTAGATCAAGAAAATTTACAATATTTTCACTGTTCCAATGATATCAGATCACATCGTTGTAAATGATTGTTATAACAACTGCAACTCTCTGTGTTGGGAATTTCTTCAAAATGGAAACGCTATCGTTTTATTATGAAAAATACCTAATTACATCCTCTTGTAATCTGTTGGTCGTCATCCGATTCCGTTTTTAGACTAATAGAATTATTTTCCAGAGACATCTCCAATCGTTGAAATTGTTTCTACTCGGTTTCCCTTCTAAGCCGTTTTGCTAAATGTAGTACGCTAATATATTTCGTTATGTAATCGTTCACTCATGTTCTGTATTTCTATCAAAAACACATTCAAATTCCAAACTAACTTGATTGAATTTCTGGTCCTTTTCCCTGCTGTTTCGTTTGCCTTTTTCTAGAGCGAGCAGTTTTTGTCTTTGCTGCGATGACGGATGTCTGTCGTTATTCTCCCCGCTGTCGTTTCACTATCCCTGCTTTGATCTTGAGTCGTGCTTTCCTTGTGTTGATTTTCACGGTATTCGAACTTACTCGGCGACGATCTCGAGCTAATCTTTCTTGAATATCTCGGAGATCATCTTGCTGGGATGTACTTCCAGGACGAGTGCAATCGGTTTCCACAAAATTTACATTTCTTTCAAAAAGGCATCACCGAATTCGAAATGGCGATTCAGCAGTTCTCAAGTACACTACTATTGCCAGGTAACCTGGCCTGCGAACGGACACCTTTAAAATATAGATATATATATATATATATAATATATATACATATACTAGAAATACGACTCTCGCAAAAACCTCGCGAAGCTAGTTTTTGAATAAGTCACAATACTTTTATATTTTATTTTATATTTTATTTTTTATATCAGCGTAATCCCCATTATTTAATTTGTTATGCTGTGTTTGGTACACAATTAGTGACACCTGGTGCAAATTACATGATCAGTATACCGCTCAGCACAGGGCTTAAAAATTGACCTTCATTTAGCTCTTTCACTGCCACTGAGATTGCAAGAGAGGGAATAGAAGTAAAATTACTTGTTTTCTTGACAGGGAATACAGAGTCAATGAAGTATCACAATAATATTCAGTTAACACAAATTGAAAATTATTGTAAATGTTTTGAAGGTGAAATCTTGAAGAGTTGATATGAATGCTAGTGTTTACCACAGTGTAAAAACCTGTTTTTTTTTTAGTTGTATTTTCTTAGTCTCTACTGCTTTGTCTTCTTTGTTGTACATCACTTTTAAACACAATATGTTCTTACACTGAGGATGAGTTGAATGCTCCAATTATTTTTTTTTTATGTTTTTTCCTAATAATTGCATGAGATTCATTGTAAGAAGAATCTTCTGATTAGATATTTTATTGTCTACTGCAGTCATTATTTCATTCCTAGGTAACCACAATTGAGAGCATCATGAATAGTGCATGTTTCAATTTGTGTACTCTCTTCAGTTGCAATGGTACCCCTAGTGGTAGATAGAAAAATTCCACTTCCCTCAAAAGAGATGCCATGTCAACAGAAGTGTGAGATGCAATGTCATTATGTAAAAAAATGGGGGTAAAACAGTTGGATTCTACAAAAACTTTGAATAAAGGTTTGGTAATAGTGAATGCCAACTGTATAGTATGTGGTTGTGCTATTTTTAGGTCATATCATAAAAACAATACATGTAAGAAAGAGTTATTGAAATCTTAACATGTTGAAAAAGATTGCTGCACTATGTACTCTTGTAAGAATATAATGTGAAATCAACGTCAATCAGTCACAAGTATATACCACATGAAAGTTTAATAGTGCTGTTACAGAAACATGCAAAATATCCATACCCAACCAGAGAATAGTATATTATTTTGAATACATGAAAATTTGTATTATAAAAACTGCAATAGAAAGATTTATTATAAGGATGGTATTTCCTCGAAAAAGTCATGGCAGCCAGAGGTATTGAACTTGTAACCAATGACATATAGTAACGAGACAAACTATCATTATATTATTATCATCATTATTATCATTACTATTATTATTATTATTATTACTGGTATTGATATTATTATTATTATTGTTATATTTCTTATGTTAAACATAATATATTTTTATGGGGTGGGATGCATGTCCTAATCTTGGTAAAGGTATTGTTACTCTACTACTACAAGCAATACAAAAATCTTCTTAATAGGCTTTCCATCAGAGGTGGTAGTAATCAAAACAGTTCCAAACAATACCATGTCTTCTTTAATGCTTAGAATCTAGTGCAGTCATTTGTCTATAAAGTTTGTGTGGAAAATCATTCTTGAAAGCATACTTAAGGGCATTTAGAAAAATTGAAACACTTGTTACTACATACAGCACACTTGCAATGAATATATGAGAAAGATTATAAACATTCTGGCATTACAAAATTTATTTTCTTCTTTATAAAGTTTTTTCAATGTAAAAGGTTAACTGTATGTTGTGGTTGTTATTAAAGATTGATATTTGGTGAATCATTTAGAATGTTTTATCAATATGTAATAGTAGGATATGGAGTCAGGTTTAGATGGCGAATACAATTTTAAATGCAACGATTAGATTTCTGAGTGATTTAAGGAAAAACCTTTTTGTTACTACGCATGCGCATTTCAACCAATTGCCTATAACCCTTAAAATGAAAATTATTGTATCAGACCTAGGCCTGGCAGAATCTCTGTAATTCTAAAACTTTGCACATTTGTAGTATTACGACAGAAGAGTATCTACGCAAAAAAACAAATAGATTGTAATTCGCAATCGTATTGCATTTTGGCTGTCAAGATATTTGCTTAAGGCAGCTAATTCTATAGCATACTGCTCAGACAGTACTCAAGTTCGACAAATCAGTCCTCATTACACAGATTAGTGATGAACATGCAATTTTCACCATTTTGTAGCAGTTAAAACGTAATTTAAAATCCATTTTATGTCGTCATGGTAGTCATTTTTGAAGACAAGATACAATGCCAAGAGGTGGTTGCAAGGAAGCTCAGTATTACAGGTTTTTGTCAAAACACCATATAAGAGGTTGTATGGGCAGGACGACCGTCATCTAGGGGGGTAAGTTATGGAATCATTAAGAATAATTTATCTATATGTAATAGTAGGATATAGAGTCAGGTTTGGATATCGAGTACAATTTTAATTGCAACGATTAGATTTCTGATTGATTTAAGGAAAAACCTTTTTGTTACTACGCATGCGCATTTCGACCAATTGCCTATAACCCTTAAAATGAAAATTATTCTATCATACCTAGGCCTGGCAGAATCTCTGTAATTCTGAAACTTTGGACATTTGTAGTATTACGACAGAAGGGTATCTACGCAAAAAAACAAATAGATTGTAATTCGCAATTGTATTGTATTTTGGCTGTCAAAATATTTGCTTAAGGCAGCTAATTCTATAGCATACTGCTCAGACAGTACTCAAGTTCGACAAATCAGTCCTCATTACACAGATTAGTGATGAACATGCAATTTTCACCATTTTGTAGGAGTTAAAACGTAATTTAAAATCCATTTTATGTCATCATGGTAGTCATTTTTAAAGACAACATACTATGCCAAGAGGTGGTTGCAAGGAAGCTCAGTATTACAGGTTTTTGTCAAAATGCCATATAAGAGGTTGTATGGGCAGGAAGACCGTCATCTAGGGGGGTAAGTTATCGAATCACTTAGAATGTTTTATCTATATGTAATAGTAGGATATAGAGTCAGGTTTAGATAGCGAATCCAATTGTAATTGCAACGATAAGACTTGTGAGTGATTTAAGGAAAAACCTTTTTCTTACTACGCATGCGCATTTCGACCAAGTGCCTATAACGCTTAAAATTAAAATTACTTTATCATACCTAGGCCTGGCAGAATCTCTGTAATTCTGAAACCTTGCCCATTTGTATTATTACGACAGGAGAGTATCTACGTAAAAAAACAAGTAGATTGTAATTCGCAAGCGTATTGTATTTAGGCTGTCAAGATATTTGCTTAAGGCAACTAATTCTATAGCATACTGGTTAGACAGTACGCAAGTTCGACAAATCAGTCCTCATTACACAGATTAGTGATGAACATGCAATTTCCCTCATTTTGTAGCAGTTTAAACGTAATTTAAAATCCATTTTATGTCGTCATGGTAGTCATTTTTGAAGACAAGATACAATGCCAGGAGGTGGTTGCAAGGAAGCTCAGTATTACAGGTTTTTTTGAAAACGCCATTTAAGAGGTTGTATGGGCAGGAAGACCGTCACCTAGGGGGGTAAGTTATCGAATCATTTAGAATGTTTTATCTCTATTTAATAGTAGCATATAGAGTCAGGTTTATATAGCGAATACAATTTTAATTACAACGATTAGACTTGTGAGTGATTTAAGGAAAAATATTTTTGTTACTACGCATGCGCATTTCGACCAATTGCCTATAACCCTTAAAATGAAAATTATTCAATCATACCTAGGCCTGGCAGAATCTCGGTAATTCTGAAACTTTGCACATTTGTAGTATTACGACAGGAGAGTATCTACGTAAAAAAAAACAAAAAGATTGTAACTGGCAATCGTATTGTATTTTGGCTGTCAAGATATTTGCTTAAGGCAGCTAATTCTATAGCATACTGCTCAGACAGTACTCAAGTTCGACAAATCAGTCCTCATTACACAGATTAGTGATGAACATGCAATTTTTACCATTTTGTAGCAGTTAAAACGTAATTTAAAATCTATTTTATGTCGTCATGGTGGTCATTTTTAAAGACAAGATACAATGCCAAGAGGTGGTTGCAAGGAAGCTGAGTATTACAGGTTTTTGTCAAAACACCATATAAGAGGTTGTATGGGCAGGAAGACCGTCATCTAGGGGGGTAAGTTATCGAATCATTTAGAATGTTTTATCTCTATTTAATAGTAGCATATAGAGTCAGGTTTAGATAGCGAATACAATTTTAATTGCAATGATTAGATTTCTGAGTGATTTAAGGAAAAACCATCTTCGTTATTACGCATGCGCATTTCGACCAATTGCCTATAACCCTTAAAATGAAAATTATTCTATCATACCTAGGCCTGGCAGAATCTCTGTAATTCTGAAACTTTGCACATTTGTAGTATTACGACCGGAGAGTATCTACGTAAAAAAACAAATAGATTGTAATTCGCAATCGTATTGTATTTTGGATGTCAAGATATTTGCTTAAGGCAGCTAAATCTATAGCATACTGCTCAAATAGTACTCAAGTTCGAAAAATCAGTCCTCATTACACAGATTAGTGATGAACATGCAGTTTTCACAATTTTGTAGCAGTTAAAACGTAATTTAAAATCCATTTTATGTCGTCATGGTGGTCATTTTTGAAGACAAGATACAATGCCAAGAGGTGGTTGCAAGAAAGCTCAGTATTACAGGTTTTTGTTATTTAAAATCCATTTTATGTCGTCATCGTAGTCATTTTTAAAGACAAGATACAATGCCAAGAGGTGGTTGCAAGGAAGCTCAGTATTACAGGTTTTTTTCAAAACACCGCATAAGAGGTTGTATGGGCAGGAAGACCGTCATCTAGGGGGGTAAGTTATCGAATCATTTAGAATGTTTTATCTGTATGTAATAGTAGGATATAGAGTCAGGTTTAGATAGCGAATACAATTTTAATTGCAACGATTAGATTTCTGAGAATTTAAAGAAAAACCTTTTTGTTACTACGCATGCGAGTTTCGACCAATTGCCTATAACCCTTAAAATGAAAATTATTCTATCATACCTAGGCCTGGCAGAATCTCTGTAATTCTGAAACTTTGCACATTTGTAGTATTACGACAGGAGAGTATCTACGTAAAAAAACAAATAGATTGTAATTCGCAATCGTATTGTATTTTGGCTGTCAAGATAGTTTCTTAAGGCAGCTAACTCTATAGCATACTGCTCAAATAGTACTCAAGTTCGAGAAATCAGTCCTCATTACACAGATTAGTGATGAACATGCAGTTTTCACCATTTTGTAGCAGTTAAAACGTAATTTAAAATCCATTTTATGTCGTCATGATAGTCATTTTTGAAGACAAGATACAATGCCAAGAGGTGGTTGCAAGGAAGCTCAGTATTACA
Organism: Ricordea florida; assembly: GCA_949710005.1. Lineage (NCBI taxonomy): Eukaryota > Metazoa > Cnidaria > Anthozoa > Corallimorpharia > Ricordeidae > Ricordea > Ricordea florida. The sequence continues at coordinate 22,061,330 of OX453277.1, read as the reverse complement.
GGTTTTTGTCAAAACACCATATAAGAGGATGTATGGGCAGGAAGACCGTCATCTAGGAGGGTAAGTTATGGAATCATTTAGAAGGTTTTATCTATATCTAATAGTAGGATATAGAGTCAGGTTTGGATATCGAGTACAATTTTAATTGCAACGATTAGATTTCTGATTGATTTAAGGAAAAACCTTTTTGTTACTACGCATGCGCATTTCGACCAATTGCCTATAACCCTTAAAATAAAAATTATTCTATCATACCTAGGCCTGGCAGAATCTCTGTAATTCTGAAACTTTGGACATTTGTAGTATTACGACAGAAGGGTATCTACGCAAAAAAACAAATAGATTGTAATTCGCAATCGTATTGTATTTTGGCTGTCAAGATATTTGCTTAAGGCAGCTAATTCTATAGCATACTGCTCAGACAGTACTCAAGTTCGACAAATCAGTCCTCATTACACAGATTAGTGATGAACATGCAATTTTCACCATTTTGTAGGAGTTAAAACGTTATTTAAAATCCATTTTATGTCATCATGGTAGTCATTTTTGAAGACAACATACTATGCCAAGAGGTGGTTGCAAGGAAGCTCAGTATTACAGGTTTTTGTCAAAACACCATATAAGAGGTTGTATGGGCAGGAAGACCGTCATCTAGGGGGGTAAGTTATGGAATCATTTAGAATGTTTTATCTATATGTAATAGTAGGATATAGAGTCAGCTTTGGATAGCGAATACAATTTTAATTGCAACAATTAAATTTCTGAGTTATTTAAGGAAAAACCTTTTTGTTACTAAGCATGCGCATTTCGACCAATTGCCTATAACCCTTAAAATGAAAATTATTCTATCATACCTTGGCCTGGCAGAATCTCTGTAATTCTGAAACTTTGCACATTTGTAGTATTACGACAGGAGAGTATCTACGTAAAAAAACAAATAGATTGTAATTCGCAATCGTATTGTATTTTGGCTGTCAAGATACTTGCTTAAGGCAGCTAATTCTATAGCATATTTCTCAGACAGTACTCAAGTTCGACAAATCAGTCCTCATTACACAGATTAGTGATGAACATGCAATTTTCACCATTTTGTCGGAGTTAAAACGTAATTTAAAATCCATTTTATGTCATCAAGGTAGTCATTTTTGAAGACAACATACTATGCCAAGAGGTGGTTGCAAGGAAGCTCAGTATTACAGGTTTTTGTCAAAACACCATATAAGAGGTTGTATGGGCAGGAAGACCGTCATCTAGGGGGGTAAGTTATCGAATCATTTAGAATGTTTTATCTATATGTAATAGTAGGATATAGAGTCAGCTTTGGATAGCGACTACAATTTTAATTGCAACAATTAAATTTCTGAGTTATTTAAAGGAAAAACCTTTTTGTTACTAAGCATGCGCATTTCGACCAATTGCCTATAACCCTTAAAATGAAAATTATTCTATCATACCTTGGCCTGGCAGAATCTCTGTAATTCTGAAACTTTGCACATTTGTAGTATTACGACAGGAGAGTATCTACGTAAAAAAACAAATAGATTGTAATTCGCAATCGTATTGTATTTTGGCTGTCAAGATACTTGCTTAAGGCAGCTAATTCTATAGCATATTTCTCAGACAGTACTCAAGTTCGACAAATCAGTCCTCATTACACAGATTAGTGATGAACATGCAATTTTCACCATTTTGTCGGAGTTAAAACGTAATTTAAAATCCATTTTATGTCATCAAGGTAGTCATTTTTGAAGACAACATACTATGCCAAGAGGTGGTTGCAAGGAAGCTCAGTATTACAGGTTTTTGTCAAAACACCATATAAGAGGTTGTATGGGCAGGAAGACCGTCATCTAGGGGGGTAAGTTATCGAATCATTTAGAATGTTTTATCTATATGTAATAGTAGGATATAGAGTCAGCTTTGGATAGCGACTACAATTTTAATTGCAACAATTAAATTTCTGAGTTATTTAAGGAAAAACCTTTTTGTTACTAAGCATGCGCATTTCGACCAATTGCCTATAACCCTTAAAATGAAAATTATTCTATCATACCTTGGCCTGGCAGAATCTCTGTAATTCTGAAACTTTGCACATTTGTAGTATTACGACAGGAGAGTATCTACGTAAAAAAACAAATAGATTGTAATTCGCAATCGTATTGTATTTTGGCTGTCAAGATACTTGCTTAAGGCAGCTAATTCTATAGCATACTGCTCAGACAGTACTCAAGTTCGACAAATCAGTCCTCATTACACAGACTAGTGAGAAACATGCAATTTTCACCATTTTGTAGAAGGTTAAACGTAATTTAAAATCCATTTTATGTCGTCATGGTAGTCATTTTTAAAGACAAGATACAATGCCAAGAGGTGGTTGCAAGGAAGCTCAGTATTACAGGTTTTTGTCAAAACACCATATAAGAGGTTGTATGGGCAGGAAGACCGTCATCTAGGGGGGTAACTTATCGAATCATTTAGAATGTTTTATCTATATGTAATAGTAGGTTATAGAGTCAGGTTTGGATATCGAGTACAATTTTAATTGCAACGATTAGATTTCTGAGTGATTTAAGGAAAAACCTTTTTGTTACTACGCATGCGCATTTCGACCAATTGCCTATAACCCTTAAAATAAAAATTATTCTATCATACCTAGGCCTGGCAGAATCTCTGTAATTCTGAAACTTTGGACATTTGTAGTATTACGACAGAAGGGTATCTACGCAAAAAAACAAATAGATTGTAATTCGCAATCGTATTGTATTTTGGCTGTCAAGATATTTGCTTAAGGCAGCTAATTCTATAGCATACTGCTCAGACAGTACTCAAGTTCGACAAATCAGTCCTCATTACACAGATTAGTGAGAAACATGCAATTTTCACCATTTTGTAGCAGTTAAAACGTAATTTAAAATCCATTTTATGTCGTCATGGTAGTCATTTTTAAAGACAAGATACAATGCCAAGAGGTGGTTGCAAGGAAGCTCAGTATTACAGGTTTTTGTCAAAACACCATATGAGAGGTTGTATGGGCAAGAAGACCGTCATCTAGGGGGGTAACTTAACGAATCATTTAGAATGTTTTATCTATATGTAATAGTAGGTTATAGAGTCAGGTTTGGATATCGAGTACAATTTTAATTGCAACGATTAGATTTCTGAGTGATTTAAGGAAAAACCTTTTTGTTACTAAGCATGCGCATTTAGACAAATTGCCTATAACCCTTAAAATGAAAATTATTCTATCATACCTAGGCCTGGCAGAATCTCTGTAATTCTGAAACTTTGGACATATGTAGTATTACGACAGAAGGGTATCTACGCAAAAAAACAAATAGATTGTAATTCGCAATCGTATCGTATTTTGGCTGTCAAGATATTTGCTTAAGGCAGCTAATTCTATAGCATACTGCTCAGACAGTACTCAAGTTCGACAAATTAGTCCTCATTACACAGATTAGTGATGAACATGCAATTTTCACCATTTTGTAGGAGTTAAAACGTAATTTAAAATCCATTTTATGTCGTCATGGTAGTCATTTTTAAAGACAACATACAATGCCAAGAGGTGGTTGCAAGGAAGCTCAGTATTACAGGTTTTTGTCAAAACACCATATAAGAGGTTGTATGGGCAGGAAGACCGTCATCTAGGGGGGTAAGTTATCGAATCATTTAGAATGTTTTATCTCTATTTAATAGTAGCATATAGAGTCAGGTTTAGATAGCGAATACAATTTTAATTGCAACGATTAGATTTCTGAGTGATTTAAGGAAAAACCATCTTCGTTATTACGCATGCGCATTTCGACCAATTGCCTATAACCCTTAAAATGAAAATTATTCTATCATACCTAGGCCTGGCAGAATCTCTGTAATTCTGAGACTTTGCACATTTGTAGTATTACGACCGGAGAGTATCTACGTAAAAAAACAAATAGATTGTAATTCGCAATCGTATTGTATTTTGGATGTCAAGATATTTGCTTAAGGCAGCTAAATCTATAGCATACTGCTCAAATAGTTCTCAAGTTCGAAAAATCAGTCCTCATTACACAGATTAGTGATGAACATGCAGTTTTCACCATTTTGTAGCAGTTAAAACGTAATTTAAAATCCATTTTATGTCGTCATGGTGGTCATTTTTGAAGACAAGATACAATGCCAAGAGGTGGTTGCAAGAAAGCTCAGTATTACAGGTTTTTGTTATTTAAAATCCATTTTATGTCGTCATCGTAGTCATTTTTAAAGACAAGATACAATGCCAAGAGGTGGTTGCAAGGAAGCTCAGTATTACAGGTTTTTTTCAAAACACCGCATAAGAGGTTGTATGGGCAGGAAGACCGTCATCTAGGAGGGTAAGTTATGGAATCATTTAGAAGGTTTTATATATATGTAATAGTAGGATATAGAGTCAGGTTTGGATATCGAGTACAATTTTAATTGCAACGATTAGACTTCTGATTGATTTAAGGAAAAACCTTTTTGTTACTACGCATGCGCATTTCGACCAATTGCCTATAACCCTTAAAATGAAAATTATTCTATCATACCTAGGCCTGGCAGAATCTCTGTAATTCTGAAACTTTGGACATTTGTAGTATTACGACAGAAGGGTATCTACGCAAAAAAACAAATAGATTGTAATTCGCAATCGTATTGTATTTTGGCTGTCAAGATATTTGCTTAAGGCAGCTAATTCTATAGCATACTGCTCAGACAGTACTCAAGTTCGACAAATCAGTCCTCATTACACAGATTAGTGAGAAACATGCAATTTTCACCATTTTGTAGCAGTTAAAACGTAATTTAAAATCATTTTATGTCGTCATGGTTGTCATTTTTAAAGACAACATACAATGCCAAGAGGTGGTTGCAAGGAAGCTCAGTATTACAGGTTTTTGTCAAAACACTATATAAGAGGTTGTATGGGCAGGAAGACCGTCATCTAGGGGGGTAACTTATCGAATCATCTAGAATGTTTTATCTATATGTAATAGTAGGATATGGAGTCAGGTTTGGATATCGAGTACAATTTTAATTGCAACGATTAGATTTCTGAGTGATTTAAGGAAAAACCTTTTTGTTACTACGCATGCGCATTTCGACCAATTGCCTATAACCCTTAAAATGAAAATTATTCTATCATACCTAGGCCTGGCAGAATCTCTGTAATTCTGAAACTTTGGACATTTGTAGTATTACGACAGAAGGGTATCTACGCAAAAAAACAAATAGATTGTAATTCGCAATCGTATCGTATTTTGGCTGTCAAGATATTTGCTTAAGGCAGCTAATTCTATAGCATACTGCTCAGACAGTACTCAAGTTCGAAAAATCAGTCCTCATTACACAGATTAGTGATGAACATGCAATTTTCACCATTTTGTAGCAGTTAAAACGTAATTTAAAATCCATTTTATGTCGTCATGGTAGTCATTTTTAAAGACAACATACAATGCCAAGAGGTGGTTGCAAGGAAGCTCAGTATTACAGGTTTTTGTCAAAACACCATATAAGAGGTTGTATGGGCAGGAAGACCGTCATCTAGGGGGGTAAGTTATCGAATCATTTAGAATGTTTTATCTATATGTAATAGTAGGATATAGAGTCAGCTTTAGATAGCGAATACAATTTTAATTGCAACAATTAGATTTCTGAGTGATTTAAGGAAAAACCTTTTTGTTACTAAGCATGCGCATTTCGACCAATTGCCTATAACCCTTAAAATGAAAATTATTCTATCATTCCTTGGCCTGGCAAAATCTCTGTAATTCTGAAACTTTGCACATTTGTAGTATTACGACAGGGGAGTATCTACGTAAAAAAACAAATAGATTGTAATTCGCAATCGTATTGTATTTTGGCTGTCAAGATACTTGCTTAAGGCAGCTAATTCTATAGCATACTGCTCAGACAGTACTCAAGTTCGACAAATCAGTCCTCATTACACAGATTAGTGATGAACATGCAATTTTCACCATTTTGTAGGAGTTAAAACGTAATTTAAAATCCATTTTATGTCGTCATGGTAGTCATTTTTGAAGACAAGATACAATGCCAAGAGGTGGTTGCAAGGAAGCTCAGTATTACAGGTTTTTGTCAAAACACCATATAAGAGGTTGTATGGGCAGGAAGACCGCATCTAGGGGGGTAAGTTATCGAATCATTTAGAATGTTTTATCTATATGTAATAGTAAGATATAGAGTCAGCTTTGGATAGCGAATACAATTTTAATTGCAACAATTAGATTTCTGATTGATTTAAGGAAAAACCTTTTTGTTACTAAGCATGCGCATTTCGACCAATTGCCTATAACCCTTAAAATGAAAATTATTCTATCATACCTTGGCCTGGCAAAATCTCTGTAATTCTGAAACTTTGCACATTTGTAGTATTACGACAGGAGAGTATCTACGTAAAAAAACAAATAGATTGTAATTCGCAATCGTATTGTATTTTGGCTGTCAAGATACTTGCTTAAGGCAGCTAATTCTATGGCATACTGCTCAGACAGTACTCAAGTTCGACAAATCAGTCCTCATTACACAGATTAGTGAGAAACATGCAATTTTCACCATTTTGTAGCAGTTAAAACGTAATTTAAAATCATTTTATGTCGTCATGGTAGTCATTTTTAAAGACAACATACAATGCCAAGAGATGGTTGCAAGGAAGCTCAGTATTACAGGTTTTTGTCAAAACACTATATAAGAGGTTGTATGGGCAGGAAGACCGTCATCTAGGGGGGTAACTTATCGAATCATTTAGAATGTTTTATCTATATGTAATAGTAGGATATGGAGTCAGGTTTAGATAGCGAATACAATTTTAATTGCAACGATTAGATTTCTGAGTGATTTAAGGGAAAATCTTTTCGTTACTACGCATGCGCATTTCGACCAATTGCCTATAATTCTTAAAATGAAAATTATTCTATCATACCTAGGCCTGGCAGAATCTCTGTAATTCTGACACTTTGCACATTTGTAGTATTACGACAGGAGAGTATCTACGTAAAGAAAACAAATAGATTGTAATTCGCAATCGTATTGTATTTTGGCTGTCAAGATATTTGCTTAAGGCAGCTAATTCTATAGCATACTGCTCAGACAGTACTCAAGTTCGACAAATCAGTCCTCATTACACAGATTAGTGATAAAGATGCAATTTTCACCATTTTGTAGCAGTTAAAACGTAATTTAAAATCCATTTTATGTCGTCATGGTAGTCATTTTTGCAGACAAGATACAATGCCAAGAGGTGGTTGCAAGGAAGCTCAGTATTACAGGTTTTTGTCAAAACACCATATAAGAGGTTGTATGGGCAGGAAGACCGTCATCTACGGGGGTAAGTTATGGAATCATTAAGAATAATTTATCGATATGTAATAGTAGGATATAGAGTCAGGTTTGGATAGCGAATACAATTTTAATTGCAACGATTAGATTTCTGAGTGATTTAAGGGAAAACTTTTTTGTTACTACGCATGCGCATTTCGACCAATTGCCTATAACCCTTAAAATGAAAATTATTCTATCATACCTAGGCCTGGCAGAATCTCTGTAATTCTGAAACTTTGTACATTTGTAGTATTACGACAGAAGAGTATCTACGCAAAAAAACAAATAGATTGTAATTCGCAATCGTATTGTATTTTGGCTGTCAAGATATTTGCTTAAGGCAGCTAAATCTATAGCATACTGCTCAGACAGTACTCAAGTTCGACAAATCAGTCCTCATTACACAGATTAGTGATGAACATGCAATTTTCACCATTTTGTAGCAGTTAAAACGTAATTTAAAATCCATTTTATGTCGTCATGGTAGTCATTTTTGAAGACAAGATACAATGCCAAGAGGTGGTTGCAAGGAAGCTCAGTATTACAGGTTTTTGTCAAAACACCATATAAGAGGTTTTATGGGCAGAAAGACCGTCATCTATGGGGGTAAGCTATGGAAATGTTAAGAATAATTTATCTATATGTAATAGTAGGATATAGAGTCAGGTTTAGATAGCGAATACAATTTTAATTGCAACGATTAGATTTCAGAGTGATTTAAGGAAAAACCTTTTTGTTACTACGCATGCGCATTTCGAACAATTGTCTATAACCCTTTAAAATAAAAATTATTCTACCATACCTAGGCCTGCTAGAATCTCTGCAATTCTGAAACTTTGCACATTTGTAATATTACGACAGGAGAGTATCTACGTAAAAAAACAAATAGATTGTAATTCGCAATCGTATTGTATTTTAGCTGTCAAGATATTTGCTTAAAACAGCTAATTCTATAGCATACTGCTCAGACAGTACTCAAGTTCGAATAATCAGTCCTCATTAAACAGATTAGTGATAAACATGCAATTTTCACCATTTTGTAGCAGTTAAAACGTAATTTAAAATCCTTTTTATTTCGTCATGGTAGTCATTTTTGAAGACAATATACAATGCCAAGAGGTGGTTGCAAGGAAGCTCAGTATTACAGGTTTTTGTCAAAACACCATATAAGAGGTTGTATGGGCATGAAGACCGTCATCTAGGGGAATAAGTTATGGAATCATTAAGAATAATTTATCTATATGTAATAGTAGGATATAGAGTCAGGTTTGGATGGCGAGTACAATTTTAATTGCAACGATTAGATTTCTGAGTGATTTAAGGAAAAACCTTTTTGTTACTAAGCATGCGCATTTTTACCAATTGCCTATAACCCTTAAAATGAAAATTATTCTATCATACCTAGGCCTGGCAGAATCTCTGTAATTCTGAAACTTTGCACATTTGTAGTATTACGACAGAAGAGTATCTACGCAAAAAAACAAATAGATTGTAATTTGCAATCGTATTGTATTTTGGCTGTCAAGATATTTGCTTAAGGCAGCTAATTCTATAGCATACTGCTCAGACAGTACTCAAGTTCGACAAATCAGTCCTCATTACACAGATTAGTGATAAACATGCAATTTTCACCATTTTGTAGCAGTTAAAACGTAATTTAAAATCCATTTTATGTCGTCATGGTAGTCATTTTTGAAGACAGGATACAATGCCAAGAGGTGGTTGCAAGGAAGCTCAGTATTACAGGTTTTTGTCAAAACACCATATAAGAGGTTGTATGGGCAGAAAGACCGTCATCTAGGGGTTTAAGTTATCGAATCATTTAGAATGTTTTATCTATATGTAATAGTAGGATATAGAGTCAGGTTTAGATAGCGAATACAATTTTAATTGCAACGATTAGATTTCTGAGTGCTTTAAGGGAAAACCTTTTTGTTACTACGCATGCGCATTTCGACCAATTGCCTATAACCCTTAAAATGAAAATTATTCTATCATACCTTGGCCTGGCAAAATCTCTGTAATTCTGAAACTTTGCACATTTGTAGTATTACGACAGGAGAGTATCTACGTAAAGAAAACAAATAGATTGTAATTCGCAATCGTATTGTATTTTGGCTGTCAAGATATTTGCTTAAGGCAGCTAATTCTATAGCATACTGCTCAGACAGTACTTAAGTTGGACAAATCAGTCCTCATTACACAGATTAGTAATGAACATGCAATTTTCACCATTTTGTAGCAGTTAAAACGTAATTTAAAATCCATTTTATGTCGTCATGGTAGTAATTTTTAAAGACAACATACAATGCCAAGAGGTGGTTGCAAGGAAGCTCAATATAACAGGTTTTTGTCAAAACACTGTATAAGAGGTTGTATGGGCAGAAAGACCGTCATCTAGGAGGGTAAGTTATCGAATCATTTAGAATGTTTTATCTATATGTATTAGTAGTATATGGAGTCAGGTTTAGATAGCGAATACAATTTTAATTGCAACGATTAGATTTCGGAGTGATTTAAGGAAAAACCTTTTTGTTACTACGCATGCGCATTTCGACCAATTGCCTATAACCCTTAAAATGAAAATTATTCTATCATAGCTAGGCCTTTTAGAATCTCTGTAATTCTGAAACTTTGCACATTTGTAGTATTACGACAGGAGAGTATCTACGTAAAAAAACAAATAGATTGTAATTCGCAATCGTATTGTATTTTGGCTTTCAAGATATTTGCTTAAGGCAGCTAATTCTATAGCATACTGCTCAGACAGTACTCAAGTTTGACAAATCAGTCCTCATTACACAGATTAGTGATAAACATGCAATTTTCACCATTTTGTAGCAGTTAAAACGTAATTTAAAATCCATTTTATGTCGTCATGGTAGTCATTTTTGAAGACACGATAAAATTCCAAGAAATGGTTGCAAGGAAGCTCAGTATTAAAGGTTTTTGTCAAAACACCATATAAGAGGTTGTATGGGCAGGAAGACCGTCATCTAGGGGGGTAAGTTATCGAATCATATAGAATTTTTTATCTATATGTAATAGTAGGATATGGAATCAGGTTTAGATAGCGAATACAATTTTAATTGCAACGATTAGATTTCTGAGTGATTTAAGGAAAAACCTTTTTGTTACTACGCATGCGAATTTCTACCAATTGCCTATAACCCTTAAAATGAAAATTATTCTATCATACCTTGGCCTGGCAGAATCTCTGTAATTCTGAAACTTTGCACATTTGTAGTATTACGACAGGAGAGTATCTACGTAAAGAAAACAAATAGATTGTAATTGGCAATCGTATTGTATTTTGGCTGTCAAGATATTTGCTTAAGGCAGCTAATTCTATAGCATACTGCTCAGACAGTACTCAAGTTTGACAAATCAGTCCTCATTACATAGATTAGTGATAAACATGCAATTTGCACCATTTTGTAGCAGTTAAAACGTAATTTAAAATCCATTTTATGTCGTCATGGTAGTCATTTTTGAAGACAAGATACAATGCCAAGAGGTGGTTGCAAGGAAGCTCAGTATTACAGCATTTTGTCAAAACACCATATAAGAGGTTGTATGGGCAGGAAGACCGTTAGCTAGGGCGGTAAGTTATCGAATCATTTAGAATCTTTTATCTATATGTAATAGTAGGATATGGAGTCAGCTTTGGATAGCGAATACAATTTTAATTGCAATGATTTGATTTCTGAGTGACTTAAGGAAAAACCTTTTTGTTACTACGCATGCGAATTTCTACCAATTGCCTATAACCCTTAAAATGAAAATTATTCTATCATACCTTGGCCTGGCAGAATCTCTGTAATTCTGAAACTTTGCACATTTGTAGTATTACGACAGGAGAGTATCTACGTAAAAAAACAAATAGATTGTAATTTGCAATCGTATTGTATTTTGGCTGTCAAGATATTTGCTTAAGGCAGCTAATTCTATAGCATACTGCTCAGACAGTACTCAAGTTCGACAAATCAGTCCTCATTACACAGATTAGTGATAAACATGCAATTTTCACCATTTTGTAGCAGTTAAAACGTAATTTAAAATCCATTTAATGTCGTCATGGTAGCCATTTTTAAAGACAACATACAATGCCAAGACGTTGTTGCAAGAAAGCTCAGTATTACAGAATTTTGTCAAAACACTATATAAGAGGTTGTATGAGCAGGAAGACCGTCATTTAGGGGGGTAAGTTATCGAATCATTTAGAATCTTTTATCTATATGTAAAAGTAGGATATGGAGTCAGGTTTAGATAGCGAATACAATTTTAATTGCAACGATTAGATTTCGGAGTGATTTAAGGAAAAACCTTTTTGTTACTACGCATGCGCATTTCGATTAATTGCCTATAACCCTTAAAATGAAAATTATTCTATCATACCTTGGCCTGGCAGAATCTCTGTAATTCTGAAACTTTGCATATTTGTAGTATTACGACAGAAGAGTATCTACGTAAAAAAACAAATAGATTGTAATTCGCAATCGTATTGTATTTTGGCTGTCAAGATATTTGCTTAAGGCAGCTAATTCTATAGCATACTGCTCAGACAGTACTCAAGTTCGACAAATCAGTACTCATTACACAGATTAGTGATGAACATGCAATTTTCACCATTTTGTAGCAGTTAAAACGTAATTTAAAATCCATTTTATGTCGTCATGGTAGTCATTTTTGAAGACAAAATACAATGCCAAGAGGTTGTTGCAAGGAAGCTCAGTATTACAGGTTTTTGTCAAAACACCATATAAGAGATTGTATGGGCAGGAAGACCGTCATCTAGGGGGGTAAGTTATCGAATCATTTAGAACGTTTTATCTATATGTAATAGTAGGATATAGAGTCAGCTTTGGATAGCGAATACAATTTTAATTGCAATGATTTGATTTCTGACTGATTTAAGGAAAAACCTTTTTGTTACTAAGCATGCGCATTTCGACAAATTGCCTATAACCCTTAAAATGGAAATTATTCTATCATACCTTGGCCTGGCAGAATCTCTGTAATTCTGAAACTTTGCACATTTGTAGTATTACGACAGGAGAGTATCTACGTAAAAAAACAAATAGATTGTAATTCACAATCGTATTGTATTTTGGCTGTCAAGATACTTGCTTAAGGCAGCTAATTCTATAGCATACTGCTCAGACAGTACTCAAGTTCGACAAATCAGTCCTCATTACAGAGATTAGTGATGAACATGCAATTTTCACCATTTTGTAGCAGTTAAAACGTAATTTAAAATCCATTTTATGTCGTCATGGTAGTCATTTTTGAAGACAAGATACAATGCCAAGAGGTGGTTGCAAGGAAGCTCAGTATTAGAGCTTTTTGTCAAAACACCATATAAGAGGTTGTATGGGCAGGAAGACCGTTAGCTAGGGGGGTAAGTTATCGAATCATTTAGAATCTTTTATCTATATGTAATAGTAGGATATGGACTCAGCTTTGGATAGCGAATACAATTTTAATTGCAATGATTTGATTTCTGAGTGATTTAAGGAAAAACCTTTTTGTTACTACGCATGCGAATTTCTACCAATTGCCTATAACCCTTAAAATGAAAATTATTCTATCATACCTTGGCCTGGCAGAATCTCTGTAATTCTGAAACTTTGCACATTTGTAGTATTACGACAGGAGAGTATCTACGTAAAAAAAACAAATAGATTGTAATTTGCAATCGTATTGTATTTTGGCTGTCAAGATATTTGCTTAAGGCAGCTAATTCTATAGCATACTGCTCAGACAGTACTCAAGTTTGACAAATCAGTCCTCATTACACAGATTAGTGATAAAGATGCAATTTTCACCATTTTGTAGCAGTTAAAACGTAATTTAAAATCCATTTTATGTCGTCATGGTAGTCATTTTTAAAGACAACATACTATGCCAAGAGGTGGCTGCAAGGAAGCTCAGTATAAAAGGTTTTTGTCAAAATACTATATATGAGGTTGTATGGGCAGGAAGACCGTCATCTAGGGGGGTAAGTTATCGAATCATATAGAATTTTTTATCTATATGTAATAGTAGGATATGGAGTCAGGTTTAGATAGCGAATACAATTTTAATTGCAACGATTAGATTTCTGAGTGATTTAAGGAAAAACCTTTTTGTTACTACGCATGCGCATTTCGACCAATTGCCTATAACCCTTAAAATGAAAATTATTCTATCATACCTAGGCCTGTCAGAATCTCTGTAATTCTGAAACTTTGCACATTATTAGTATTACGAGATGAGAGTATCTACGTGAAAAAACAAATAGATTGTAATTCGCAATCGTATTGTATTTTGGCTGTCAAGATATTTGCTTAAGGCAGCTAATTCTATAGCATACTGCTCAGACAGTACCCAAGTTCGAATAATCAGTCCTCATTACACAGATTAGTGATAAACATGCAATTTTCACCATTTTGTAGCAGTTAAAACGTAATTTAAAATCCATTTTATGTCGTCATGGTAGTCATTTTTGAAGACAAAATACAATGCCAAGAGGTGGTTGCAAGGCAGCTCAGTATTACAGGTTTTTGTCAAAACACCACATAATAGGTTGTATGGGCAGGAAGACCGTCATCTAGGGGGGTAAGTTATCGAATCATTTAGAATGTTTTATCTATATGTAATAGTAGGATATAGAGTCAGCTTTGGATAGCGAATACAATTTTAATTGCAACGATTTCATTTCTGAGTGATTTAAGAAAAAACCTTTTTGTTACTAAGCATGCGCATTTAGACAAATTGCCTATAACCCTTAAAATGAAAATTATTCTATCATACCTTGGCCTGGCAGAATCTCTGTAATTCTGAAACTTTGCACATTTGTAGTATTATGACAGGAGAGTATCTACGTAAAAAAACAAATAGATTGTAATTCGCAATCGTATTGTATTTTGGCTGTCAAGATACTTGCTAAAGGCAGCTAATTCTATAGCATACTGCTCAGACAGTACTCAAGTTCGACAAATCAGTCCTCATTACAGAGATTAGTGATGAACATGCAATTTTCACCATTTTGTAGCAGTTAAAACGTAATTTAAAATCCATTTTATGTCGTCATGGTAGTCATTTTTTAGACAAGATACAATGCCAAGAGGTTGTTGTAAGGAAGCTCAGTATTACAGGTTTTTGTCAAAACACCATATAAGAGGTTGTATGGGCAGGAAGACCGTCATCTAGGGGGGTAAGTTATCGAATCATTAAGAATGTTTTATCTATATGTAATAGCAGGATATAGAGTCAGATTTAGATAGCGAATACAATTTTAATTGCAACGATTAGATTTCTGAGTGATTTAAGGAAAAACCTTTTTGTTACTACGCATGCGCATTTCGACCAATTGCCTATAACCCTTAAAATGAAAATTATTCTATCATACCTAGGCCTGTCAGAATCTCTGTAATTCTGAAACTTTGCACATTTGTAGTATTACGACAGGAGAGTATCTACGTAAAAAAACAAATAGATTGTAATTCGCAATCGTATTGTATTTTGGCTGTCAAGATATTTGCTTAAGGCAGCCAATTCTATAGCATACTGCTCAGACAGTACTCAAGTTCGACAAATCAGTACTCATTACACAGATTAGTGATGAACATGCAATTTTCACCATTTTGTAGCAGTTAAAACGTAATTTAAAATCCATTTTATGTCGTCATGGTAGTCATTTTTAAAGACAAAATACAATGCCAAGAGGTTGTTGCAAGGAAGCTCAGTATTACAGGTTTTTGTCAAAACACCACATAATAGGTTGTATGGGCAGGAAGACCGTCATCTAGGGGGGTAAGTTATCGAATCATTTAGAATGTTTTATCTATATGTAATAGTAGGATATAGAGTCAGCTTTGGATAGCGAATACAATTTTAATTGCAACGATTTCATTTCTGAGTGATTTAAGAAAAAACCTTTTTGTTACTAAGCATGCGCATTTAGACAAATTGCCTATAACCCTTAAAATGAAAATTATTCTATCATACCTTGGCTTGGCAGAATCTCTGTAATTCTGAAACTTTGCACATTTGTAGTATTATGACAGGAGAGTATCTACGTAAAAAAACAAATAGATTGTAATTCGCAATCGTATTGTATTTTGGCTGTCAAGATACTTGCTAAAGGCAGCTAATTCTATAGCATACTGCTCAGACAGTACTCAAGTTCGACAAATCAGTCCTCATTACAGAGATTAGTGATGAACATGCAATTTTCACCATTTTGTAGCAGTTAAAACGTAATTTAAAATCCATTTTATGTCGTCATGGTAGTCATTTTTTAGACAAGATACAATGCCAAGAGGTTGTTGCAAGGAAGCTCAGTATTACAGGTTTTTGTCAAAACACCATATAAGAGGTTGTATGGGCAGGAAGACCGTCATCTAGGGGGGTAAGTTGTCGAATCATTTAGAATCTTTTATCTATATGTAATAGTAGTATATGGAGTCAGGTTTAGATAGCGAATATAATTTTAATTGCAACGATTAGATTTCTGAGTGATTTAAGGGAAAACCTTTTTGTTACTACGCATGCGCATTTCGATCAATTGCCTATAACCCTTAAAATGAAAATTATTCTATCATACCTAGGCCTGGCAGAATCTCTCTAATTCTAAGACTTTGCACATTATTAGTATTACGACATGAGAGTATCTACGTAAAGAAAACAAATAGATTGTAATTGGCAATCGTATTGTATTTTGGCTGTCAAGATATTTGCTTAAGGCAGCTAATTCTATAGCATACTGCTTAGACAGTACTCAAGTTTGACAAATCAGTCCTCATTACATAGATTAGTGATAAACATGCAATTTGCACCATTTTGTAGCAGTTAAAACGTAATTTAAAATCCATTTTATGTCGTCATGGTAGTCATTTTTGAAGACAAGATACAATGCCAAGAGGTGGTTGCAAGGAAGCTCAGTATTACAGCATTTTGTCAAAACACCATATAAGAGGTTGTATGGGCAGGAAGACCGTTAGCTAGGGCGGTAAGTTATCGAATCATTTAGAATCTTTTATCTATATGTAATAGTAGGATATGGAGTCAGCTTTGGATAGCGAATACAATTTTAATTGCAATGATTTGATTTCTGAGTGACTTAAGGAAAAACCTTTTTGTTACTACGCATGCGAATTTCTACCAATTGCCTATAACCCTTAAAATGAAAATTATTCTATCATACCTTGGCCTGGCAGAATCTCTGTAATTCTGAAACTTTGCACATTTGTAGTATTACGACAGGAGAGTATCTACGTAAAAAAACAAATAGATTGTAATTTGCAATCGTATTGTATTTTGGCTGTCAAGATATTTGCTTAAGGCAGCTAATTCTATAGCATACTGCTCAGACAGTACTCAAGTTCGACAAATCAGTCCTCATTACACAGATTAGTGATAAACATGCAATTTTCACCATTTTGTAGCAGTTAAAACGTAATTTAAAATCCATTTAATGTCGTCATGGTAGCCATTTTTAAAGACAACATACAATGCCAAGACGTTGTTGCAAGAAAGCTCAGTATTACAGAATTTTGTCAAAACACTATATAAGAGGTTGTATGAGCAGGAAGACCGTCATTTAGGGGGGTAAGTTATCGAATCATTTAGAATCTTTTATCTATATGTAAAAGTAGGATATGGAGTCAGGTTTAGATAGCGAATACAATTTTAATTGCAACGATTAGATTTCGGAGTGATTTAAGGAAAAACCTTTTTGTTACTACGCATGCGCATTTCGATTAATTGCCTATAACCCTTAAAATGAAAATTATTCTATCATACCTTGGCCTGGCAGAATCTCTGTAATTCTGAAACTTTGCATATTTGTAGTATTACGACAGAAGAGTATCTACGTAAAAAAACAAATAGATTGTAATTCGCAATCGTATTGTATTTTGGCTGTCAAGATATTTGCTTAAGGCAGCTAATTCTATAGCATACTGCTCAGACAGTACTCAAGTTCGACAAATCAGTACTCATTACACAGATTAGTGATGAACATGCAATTTTCACCATTTTGTAGCAGTTAAAACGTAATTTAAAATCCATTTTATGTCGTCATGGTAGTCATTTTTGAAGACAAAATACAATGCCAAGAGGTTGTTGCAAGGAAGCTCAGTATTACAGGTTTTTGTCAAAACACCATATAAGAGATTGTATGGGCAGGAAGACCGTCATCTAGGGGGGTAAGTTATCGAATCATTTAGAACGTTTTATCTATATGTAATAGTAGGATATAGAGTCAGCTTTGGATAGCGAATACAATTTTAATTGCAATGATTTGATTTCTGACTGATTTAAGGAAAAACCTTTTTGTTACTAAGCATGCGCATTTCGACAAATTGCCTATAACCCTTAAAATGGAAATTATTCTATCATACCTTGGCCTGGCAGAATCTCTGTAATTCTGAAACTTTGCACATTTGTAGTATTACGACAGGAGAGTATCTACGTAAAAAAACAAATAGATTGTAATTCACAATCGTATTGTATTTTGGCTGTCAAGATACTTGCTTAAGGCAGCTAATTCTATAGCATACTGCTCAGACAGTACTCAAGTTCGACAAATCAGTCCTCATTACAGAGATTAGTGATGAACATGCAATTTTCACCATTTTGTAGCAGTTAAAACGTAATTTAAAATCCATTTTATGTCGTCATGGTAGTCATTTTTGAAGACAAGATACAATGCCAAGAGGTGGTTGCAAGGAAGCTCAGTATTAGAGCTTTTTGTCAAAACACCATATAAGAGGTTGTATGGGCAGGAAGACCGTTAGCTAGGGGGGTAAGTTATCGAATCATTTAGAATCTTTTATCTATATGTAATAGTAGGATATGGACTCAGCTTTGGATAGCGAATACAATTTTAATTGCAATGATTTGATTTCTGAGTGATTTAAGGAAAAACCTTTTTGTTACTACGCATGCGAATTTCTACCAATTGCCTATAACCCTTAAAATGAAAATTATTCTATCATACCTTGGCCTGGCAGAATCTCTGTAATTCTGAAACTTTGCACATTTGTAGTATTACGACAGGAGAGTATCTACGTAAAAAAAACAAATAGATTGTAATTTGCAATCGTATTGTATTTTGGCTGTCAAGATATTTGCTTAAGGCAGCTAATTCTATAGCATACTGCTCAGACAGTACTCAAGTTTGACAAATCAGTCCTCATTACACAGATTAGTGATAAAGATGCAATTTTCACCATTTTGTAGCAGTTAAAACGTAATTTAAAATCCATTTTATGTCGTCATGGTAGTCATTTTTAAAGACAACATACTATGCCAAGAGGTGGCTGCAAGGAAGCTCAGTATAAAAGGTTTTTGTCAAAATACTATATATGAGGTTGTATGGGCAGGAAGACCGTCATCTAGGGGGGTAAGTTATCGAATCATATAGAATTTTTTATCTATATGTAATAGTAGGATATGGAGTCAGGTTTAGATAGCGAATACAATTTTAATTGCAACGATTAGATTTCTGAGTGATTTAAGGAAAAACCTTTTTGTTACTACGCATGCGCATTTCGACCAATTGCCTATAACCCTTAAAATGAAAATTATTCTATCATACCTAGGCCTGTCAGAATCTCTGTAATTCTGAAACTTTGCACATTATTAGTATTACGAGATGAGAGTATCTACGTGAAAAAACAAATAGATTGTAATTCGCAATCGTATTGTATTTTGGCTGTCAAGATATTTGCTTAAGGCAGCTAATTCTATAGCATACTGCTCAGACAGTACCCAAGTTCGAATAATCAGTCCTCATTACACAGATTAGTGATAAACATGCAATTTTCACCATTTTGTAGCAGTTAAAACGTAATTTAAAATCCATTTTCTGTCGTCATGGTAGTCATTTTTGAAGACAAGATACAATGCCAAGAGGTGGTTGCAAGGAAGCTCAGTATTACAGGTTTTTGTCAAAACACCATATAAGAGGTTGTATGGGCAGGAAGACCGTCATCTAGGGGGGTAAGTTATCGAATCATTAAGAATGTTTTATCTATATGTAATAGCAGGATATAGAGTCAGATTTAGATAGCGAATACAATTTTAATTGCAACGATTAGATTTCTGAGTGATTTAAGGAAAAACCTTTTTGTTACTACGCATGCGCATTTCGACCAATTGCCTATAACCCTTAAAATGAAAATTATTCTATCATACCTAGGCCTGTCAGAATCTCTGTAATTCTGAAACTTTGCACATTTGTAGTATTACGACAGGAGAGTATCTACGTAAAAAAACAAATAGATTGTAATTCGCAATCGTATTGTATTTTGGCTGTCAAGATATTTGCTTAAGGCAGCCAATTCTATAGCATACTGCTCAGACAGTACTCAAGTTCGACAAATCAGTACTCATTACACAGATTAGTGATGAACATGCAATTTTCACCATTTTGTAGCAGTTAAAACGTAATTTAAAATCCATTTTATGTCGTCATGGTAGTCATTTTTGAAGACAAAATACAATGCCAAGAGGTTGTTGCAAGGCAGCTCAGTATTACAGGTTTTTGTCAAAACACCACATAATAGGTTGTATGGGCAGGAAGACCGTCATCTAGGGGGGTAAGTTATCGAATCATTTAGAATGTTTTATCTATATGTAATAGTAGGATATAGAGTCAGCTTTGGATAGCGAATACAATTTTAATTGCAACGATTTCATTTCTGAGTGATTTAAGAAAAAACCTTTTTGTTACTAAGCATGCGCATTTAGACAAATTGCCTATAACCCTTAAAATGAAAATTATTCTATCATACCTTGGCCTGGCAGAATCTCTGTAATTCTGAAACTTTGCACATTTGTAGTATTATGACAGGAGAGTATCTACGTAAAAAAACAAATAGATTGTAATTCGCAATCGTATTGTATTTTGGCTGTCAAGATACTTGCTAAAGGCAGCTAATTCTATAGCATACTGCTCAGACAGTACTCAAGTTCGACAAATCAGTCCTCATTACAGAGATTAGTGATGAACATGCAATTTTCACCATTTTGTAGCAGTTAAAACGTAATTTAAAATCCATTTTATGTCGTCATGGTAGTCATTTTTTAGACAAGATACAATGCCAAGAGGTTGTTGTAAGGAAGCTCAGTATTACAGGTTTTTGTCAAAACACCATATAAGAGGTTGTATGGGCAGGAAGACCGTCATCTAGGGGGGTAAGTTATCGAATCATTAAGAATGTTTTATCTATATGTAATAGCAGGATATAGAGTCAGATTTAGATAGCGAATACAATTTTAATTGCAACGATTAGATTTCTGAGTGATTTAAGGAAAAACCTTTTTGTTACTACGCATGCGCATTTCGACCAATTGCCTATAACCCTTAAAATGAAAATTATTCTATCATACCTAGGCCTGTCAGAATCTCTGTAATTCTGAAACTTTGCACATTTGTAGTATTACGACAGGAGAGTATCTACGTAAAAAAACAAATAGATTGTAATTCGCAATCGTATTGTATTTTGGCTGTCAAGATATTTGCTTAAGGCAGCCAATTCTATAGCATACTGCTCAGACAGTACTCAAGTTCGACAAATCAGTACTCATTACACAGATTAGTGATGAACATGCAATTTTCACCATTTTGTAGCAGTTAAAACGTAATTTAAAATCCATTTTATGTCGTCATGGTAGTCATTTTTAAAGACAAAATACAATGCCAAGAGGTTGTTGCAAGGAAGCTCAGTATTACAGGTTTTTGTCAAAACACCACATAATAGGTTGTATGGGCAGGAAGACCGTCATCTAGGGGGGTAAGTTATCGAATCATTTAGAATGTTTTATCTATATGTAATAGTAGGATATAGAGTCAGCTTTGGATAGCGAATACAATTTTAATTGCAACGATTTCATTTCTGAGTGATTTAAGAAAAAACCTTTTTGTTACTAAGCATGCGCATTTAGACAAATTGCCTATAACCCTTAAAATGAAAATTATTCTATCATACCTTGGCTTGGCAGAATCTCTGTAATTCTGAAACTTTGCACATTTGTAGTATTATGACAGGAGAGTATCTACGTAAAAAAACAAATAGATTGTAATTCGCAATCGTATTGTATTTTGGCTGTCAAGATACTTGCTAAAGGCAGCTAATTCTATAGCATACTGCTCAGACAGTACTCAAGTTCGACAAATCAGTCCTCATTACAGAGATTAGTGATGAACATGCAATTTTCACCATTTTGTAGCAGTTAAAACGTAATTTAAAATCCATTTTATGTCGTCATGGTAGTCATTTTTTAGACAAGATACAATGCCAAGAGGTTGTTGCAAGGAAGCTCAGTATTACAGGTTTTTGTCAAAACACCATATAAGAGGTTGTATGGGCAGGAAGACCGTCATCTAGGGGGGTAAGTTGTCGAATCATTTAGAATCTTTTATCTATATGTAATAGTAGTATATGGAGTCAGGTTTAGATAGCGAATATAATTTTAATTGCAACGATTAGATTTCTGAGTGATTTAAGGGAAAACCTTTTTGTTACTACGCATGCGCATTTCGATCAATTGCCTATAACCCTTAAAATGAAAATTATTCTATCATACCTAGGCCTGGCAGAATCTCTCTAATTCTAAGACTTTGCACATTATTAGTATTACGACATGAGAGTATCTACGTGAAAAAACAAATAGATTGTAATTCGCAATCGTATTGTATTTTGGCTGTCAAGATATTTGCTTAAGGAAGCTAATTCTATAGCATACTGCTCAGACAGTACTCAAGTTCGACAAATCAGTCCTCATTACACAGATTAGTGATGAACATGCAATTTTCACCATTTTGTAGCAGTTAAAACGTAATTTAAAATCAATTTTATGTCGTCATGGTAGTCATTTTTGAAGACAAGATACAATGCCAAGAGGTGGTTGCAAGGAAGCTCAGTATTACAGGTTTTTGTCAAAACACCATATAAGAGGTTGTATGGGCAGGAAGACCGTCATCTAGGGGGGTAAGTTATCGAATCATTTAGAATGTTTTATCTATATGTAATAGTAGGATATAGAGTCAGCTTTGGATAGCGAATACAATTTTAATTGCAACGATTTCATTTCTGAGTGATTTAAGAAAAAACCTTTTTGTTACTAAGCATGCGCATTTAGACAAATTGCCTATAACCCTTAAAATGAAAATTATTCTATCATACCTAGGCCTGGCAGAATCTCTGTAATTCTGAAACTTTGCACATTTGTAGTATTACGACAGGAGAGTATCTACGTAAAAAAACAAATAGATTGTAATTCGCAATCGTATTGTATTTTGGCTGTCAAGATATTTGCTTAAGGCAGCTAATTCTATAGCATACTGCTCAGACAGTACTCAAGTTCGAGAAATCAGTCCTCATTACACAGATTAGTGATGAACATGCAATTTTCACCATTTTGTAGCAGTTAAAACGTAATTTAAAATCCATTTTATGTCGTCATGGTAGTCATTTTTGAAGACAAAATACAATGCCAAGAGGTTGTTGCAAGGAAGCTCAGTATTACAGGTTTTTGTCAAAACAGCATATAAGAGGTTGTATGGGCAGGAAGACCGTCATCTAGGGGGGTAAGTTGTCGAATCATTTAGAATCTTTTATCTATATGTAATAGTAGGATATGGAGTCAGGTTTAGATAGCGAATACAATTTTAATTGCAACGATTAGATTTCTGAGTGATTTAAGGAAAAACCTTTTTCTTACTACGCATGCGCATTTCGAACAATTGCCTATAACCCTTAAAATGAAAATTATTCTATCATACCTAGGCCTGGCAGAATCTCTGTAATTCTGAAACTTTGCACATTTGTAGTATTACGACAGGAGAGTATCTACGTAAAAAAACAAATAGATTGTAATTCGCAATCGTATTGTATTTTGGCTGTCAAGATATTTGCTTAAGGCAGCTAATTCTATAGCATACTGCTCAGACAGTACTCAAGTTCGACAAATCAGTCCTCATTACACAGATTAGTGGTGAACATGCAATTTTCACCATTTTGTAGCAGTTAAAACGTAATTTAAAATCCATTTTATGTCGTCATGGTAGTCATTTTTGAAGACAAGATACAATGCCAAGAGGTGGTTGCAAGGAAGCTCAGTATTACAAGTTTTTGTCAAAACACCATATAAGAGGTTGTATGGGCAGGAAGACCGTCATCTAGGGGAGTAAGTTATGGAATCATTTAGAATATTTTATCTATATGTAATAGTAGGATATAGAGTCAGCTTTGGATAGCGAATACAATTTTAATTGCAACGATTAGATTTCTGAGTGATTTAAGGAAAAACCTTTTTGTTACTACGCATGCGCATTTCGACCAATTGCCTATAACCCTTAAAAATGAAAATTATTCTATCCTACCTAGGCCTGGCAGAATCTCTGTAATTCTAAAACTTTGCACATTATTAGTATTACGACAGGAGAGTATCTACGTGAAATAACAAATAGATTGTAATTCGCAATAGTATTGTATTTTGGCTGTCAAGATATTTGCTTAAGGCGGCTAATTCTATAGCATACTGCTCAGACAGTACTCAAGTTCGACAAATCAGTACTCATTACACAGATTAGTGATGAACATGCAATTTTTACCATTTTGTAGCAGTTAAAACGTAATTTAAAATCCATTTTATGTCGTCATGGTAGTCATTTTTGAAGACAAAATACAATGCCAAGAGGTTGTTGCAAGGAAGCTCAGTATTACAGGTTTTTGTCAAAACACCATATAAGAGGTTGTATGGGCAGGAAGACCGTCATCTAGGGGGGTAAGTTGTCGAATCATTTAGAATCTTTTATCTATATGTAATAGTAGGATATGGAGTCAGGTTTAGATAGCGAATACAATTTTAATTGCAACGATTAGATTTCTGAGTGATTTAAGGGAAAACCTTTTTGTTACTACGCATGCGCATTTCGATCAATTGCCTATAACCCTTAAAATGAAAATTATTCTATCATACCTAGGCCTGGCAGAATCTCTCTAATTCTAAAACTTTGCACATTATTAGTATTACGACATGAGAGTATCTACGTGAAAAAACAAATAGATTGTAATTCGCAATCGTATTGTATTTTGGCTGTCAAGATATTTGCTTAAGGCAGCTAATTCTATAGCATACTGCTCAGACAGTACTCAAGTTCGAATAATCAGTCCTCATTACACAGATTAGTGATAAACATGCAATTTTCACCATTTTGTAGCAGTTAAAACGTAATTTAAAATCCATTTTATGTCGTCATGGTAGTCATTTTTGAAGACAAGATACGATGCCAAGAGGTGGTTGCAAGGAAGCTCAGTATTACAGGTTTTTGTCAAAACACCATATAAGAGGTTGTATGGGCAGGAAGACCGTCATCTAGGGGGGTAAGTTATCGAATCATTTAGAATGTTTTATCTATATGTAATAGCAGGATATAGAGTCAGATTTAGATAGCGAATACAATTTTAATTGCAACGATTAGATTTCTGAGTGATTTAAGGAAAAACCTTTTTGTTACTACGCATGCGCATTTCGACCAATTGCCTATAACCCTTAAAATGAAAATTATTCTATCATACCTAGGCCTGTCAGAATCTCTGTAATTCTGAAACTTTGCACATTTGTAGTATTACGACAGGAGAGTATCTACGTAAAAAAACAAATAGATTGTAATTCGCAATCGTATTGTATTTTGGCTGTCAAGATATTTGCTTAAGGCAGCTAATTCTATAGCATACTGCTCAGACAGTACTCAAGTTCGACAAATCAGTACTCATTGCACAGATTAGTGATGAACATGCAATTTTCACCATTTTGTAGCAGTTAAAACGTAATTTAAAATCCATTTTATGTCGTCATGGTAGTCATTTTTGAAGACAAAATACAATGCCAAGAGGTTGTTGCAAGGAAGCTCAGTATTACAGGTTTTTGTCAAAACACCATATAAGAGGTTGTATGGGCAGGAAGACCGTCATCTAGGGGGGTAAGTTGTCGAATCATTTAGAATCTTTTATCTATATGTAATAGTAGGATATGGAGTCAGGTTTAGATAGCGAATACAATTTTAATTGCAACGATTAGATTTCTGAGTGATTTAAGGAAAAACCTTTTTCTTACTACGCATGCGCATTTCGACCAATTGCCTATAACCCTTAAAATGAAAATTATTCTATCATACCTAGGCCTGGCAGAATCTCTGTAATTCTGAAACTTTGCACATTTGTAGTATTACGACAGGAGAGTATCTACGTAAAAAAACAAATAGATTGTAATTCGCAATCGTATTGTATTTTGGCTGTCAAGATATTTGCTTAAGGCAGCTAATTCTATAGCATACTGCTCAGACAGTACTCAAGTTCGACAAATCAGTCCTCATTACACAGATTAGTGGTGAACATGCAATTTTCACCATTTTGTAGCAGTTAAAACGTAATTTAAAATCAATTTTATGTCGTCATGGTAGTCATTTTTGAGGACAAGATACAATGCCAAGAGGTGGTTGCAAGGAAGCTCAGTATTACAAGTTTTTGTCAAAACACCATATAAGAGGTTGTATGGGCAGGAAGACCGTCATCTAGGGGAGTAAGTTATCGAATCATTTAGAATATTTTATCTATATGTAATAGTAGGATATAGAGTCAGCTTTGGATAGCGAATACAATTTTAATTGCAACGATTAGATTTCTGAGTGATTTAAGGAAAAACCTTTTTGTTACTACGCATGCGCATTTCGACCAATTGCCTATAACCCTTAAAAATGAAAATTATTCTATCCTACCTAGGCCTGGCAGAATCTCTGTAATTCTAAAACTTTGCACATTATTAGTATTACGACAGGAGAGTATCTACGTGAAATAACAAATAGATTGTAATTCGTAATAGTATTGTATTTTGGCTGTCAAGATATTTGCTTAAGGCGGCTAATTCTATAGCATACTGCTCAGACAGTACTCAAGTTCGACAAATCAGTACTCAATACACAGATTAGTGATGAACATGCAATTTTTACCATTTTGTAGCAGTTAAAACGTAATTTAAAATCCATTTTATGTCGTCATGGTAGTCATTTTTGAAGACAAAATACAATGCCAAGAGGTTGTTGCAAGGAAGCTCAGTATTACAGGTTTTTGTCAAAACAGCATATAAGAGGTTGTATGGGCAGGAAGACCGTCATCTAGGGGGGTAAGTTGTCGAATCATTTAGAATCTTTTATCTATATGTAATAGTAGGATATGGAGTCAGGTTTAGATAGCGAATACAATTTTAATTGCAACGATTAGATTTCTGAGTGATTTAAGGGAAAACCTTTTTGTTACTACGCATGCGCATTTCGATCAATTGCCTATAACCCTTAAAATGAAAATTATTCTATCATACCTAGGCCTGGCAGAATCTCTCTAATTCTAAAACTTTGCACATTATTAGTATTACGACATGAGAGTATCTACGTGAAAAAACAAATAGATTGTAATTCGCAATCGTATTGTATTTTGGCTGTCAAGATATTTGCTTAAGGCAGCTAATTCTATAGCATACTGCTCAGACAGTACTCAAGTTCGAATAATCAGTCCTCATTACACAGATTAGTGATAAACATGCAATTTTCACCATTTTGTAGCAGTTAAAACGTAATTTAAAATCCATTTTATGTCGTCATGGTAGTCATTTTTGAAGACAAGATACGATGCCAAGAGGTGGTTGCAAGGAAGCTCAGTATTACAGGTTTTTGTCAAAACACCATATAAGAGGTTGTATGGGCAGGAAGACCGTCATCTAGGGGGGTAAGTTATCGAATCATTTAGAATGTTTTATCTATATGTAATAGCAGGATATAGAGTCAGATTTAGATAGCGAATACAATTTTAATTGCAACGATTAGATTTCTGAGTGATTTAAGGAAAAACCTTTTTGTTACTACGCATGCGCATTTCGACCAATTGCCTATAACCCTTAAAATGAAAATTATTCTATCATACCTAGGCCTGTCAGAATCTCTGTAATTCTGAAACTTTGCACATTTGTAGTATTACGACAGGAGAGTATCTACGTAAAAAAACAAATAGATTGTAATTCGCAATCGTATTGTATTTTGGCTGTCAAGATACTTGCTAAAGGCAGCTAATTCTATAGCATACTGCTCAGACAGTACTCAAGTTCGACAAATCAGTCCTCATTACAGAGATTAGTGATGAACATGCAATTTTCACCATTTTGTAGCAGTTAAAACGTAATTTAAAATCCATTTTATGTCGTCATGGTAGTCATTTTTTAGACAAGATACAATGCCAAGAGGTTGTTGTAAGGAAGCTCAGTATTACAGGTTTTTGTCAAAACACCATATAAGAGGTTGTATGGGCAGGAAGACCGTCATCTAGGGGGGTAAGTTATCGAATCATTAAGAATGTTTTATCTATATGTAATAGCAGGATATAGAGTCAGATTTAGATAGCGAATACAATTTTAATTGCAACGATTAGATTTCTGAGTGATTTAAGGAAAAACCTTTTTGTTACTACGCATGCGCATTTCGACCAATTGCCTATAACCCTTAAAATGAAAATTATTCTATCATACCTAGGCCTGGCAGAATCTCTGTAATTCTGAAACTTTGCACATTATTAGTATTACGACAGGAGAGTATCTACGTAAAAAAACAAATAGATTGTAATTCGCAATCGTATTGTATTTTGGCTGTCAAGATATTTGCTTAAGGCAGCTAATTCTATAGCATACTGCTCAGACAGTACTCAAGTTCGACAAATCAGTCCTCATTACACAGATTAGTGATGAACATGCAATTTTCACCATTTTGTAGCAGTTAAAACGTAATTTAAAATCCATTTTATGTCGTCATGGTAGTCATTTTTGAAGACAAGATACAATGCCAAGAGGTGGTTGCAAGGAAGCTCAGTATTACAAGTTTTTGTCAAAACAGCATATAAGAGGTTGTATGGGCAGGAAGACCGCCATCTAGGGGAGTAAGTTATCGAATCATTTAGAATGTTTTATGTATATGTAATAGTAGGATATAGAGTCAGCTTTGGATAGCGAATACAATTTTAATTGCAACGATTAGATTTCTGAGTGATTTAAGGAAAAACCTTTTTGTTACTACGCATGCGCATTTCGACCAATTGCCTATAACCCTTAAAAATGAAAATTATTCTATCATACCTAGGCCTGGCAGAATCTCTGTAATTCTAAAACTTTGCACATTATTAGTATTACGACAGGAGAGTATCTACGTGAAAAAACAAATAGATTGTAATTCGCAATCGTATTGTATTTTGGCTGTCAAGATATTTGCTTAAGGCAGCTAATTCTATAGCATACTGCTCAGACAGTACTCAAGTTCGACAAATCAGTCCTCATTACACAGATTAGTGATGAACATGCAATTTTCACCATTTTGTAGCAGTTAAAACGTAATTTAAAATCCATTTTATGTCGCCATGGTAGTCATTTTTGAAGACGAGATACAATGCCAAGAGGTGGTTGCAAGGAAGCTCAGTATTACAGGTTTTTGTCAATACACCATATAAGAGGTTGTATGGGCAGGAAGACCGTCATCTAGGGGGGTAAGTTATCGAATCATTTAGAATGTTTTATGTATATGTAATAGTAGGATATAGAGTCAGGTTTAGATAGCGAATACAATTTTAATTGCAACGATTAGATTTCTGAGTGATTTAAGGAAAAACCTTTTTGTTACTACGCATGCGCATTTCGACCAATTGCCTATAACCCTTAAAATGAAAATTATTCTATCATACCTAGGCCTGGCAGAATCTCTGTAATTCTAAAACATTGCACATTTGTAGTATTACGACAAGAGAGTATATTATTGAGGGCTTAGCACAAAAGATTTTATCAAGATTTATCCGAGATTTTTATCAGAGATTTTTATAAAGAAATTAATTTTAATATCAGAGATTTATCAGAGATTTTTATCAGAGATTTTTATAAAGAAATTAATTTTAATATCAGAGATTTTTCAGGGATTTTATCAGAATTTTATTACCGTATTTTTTAAAAAAAAATAGATTTAAAGAAATAAATAATATAATAGAAAATTGATGGAGACGGGAACACTAAAAGAACTTAAACTCCGTGCTAAAGAGCGTTGTATTGAAGGATATAATAAATTGAATAAAGCAGAAATCGTTAAAAAGTTGATGAAAAGCGGGGTTAAATTTAAACCAATCCCCATTAACAAACAATCTGTGAAACAACTGAAACAACTTGCTAAAGATAGTGGTTATGAAGGATATAATAAATTACATAGATATGATCTAATCAAATTTATAACACAACGACAAGTACATAGAGCTGAACCAATCGAAACAACAACACCACTAAAACCACTAACTACTAAAAAAGCTGAATCAACAAAATGGCAACCTCTCAAAGAATCAGGTACTACCTCTAGAACTAATATTGTATCTGATTTTATAGATAGTGGCAATCAGTTAGTGAACACCATTCCTAAAACAAAGAACAAAACTTTTAATTGGATAAAGAATGAGGCACAGAAAGTGTTAGATCAAGTTGAGTCTGTTGATGAAGCGCTTACGATTCTAATCAATAAAAATATCTCCAAACTTACTAATGAAAAACCACCTCAACCTAAAAGACAGGTAAATATATCTGAGAGTGTTAGAGATGAATTGAATGAAAAAGTAAATCACTTAACTCCAAAAGAATATGAATCAGCGATTATGGGCTATCTTAAAACCTATAGGATAGATGGACAGAAAGGTTATGATCCTAAAACGTTCATGAATAAAATCAAACAAAAAGTTCTAAATCTAATTAATCAGCAAAAGGAATCGCTCAAGTTGAAATCGATTAAGGTGAAATTTATCTTAACATGTAAGTTAATAAAAGAGTCTCTACTAAAAAACCGGGTTGATGAAACTTCAAAATTCTTTCATTCACTTGTGGAAATTATTGATGAATCAACTGATTTATCTGACTTATTCGATACTATGATTAATAAAATACTTGTGGAGTTTGAACGATTTATATTTAATGGCTACGGTTGGAAATTCAACTATGTGGAATATTTTGATATCTACATCGACCCTCATAATCCTCTTTCTGGAAGTTCATATATTCCACTACCATCAAAATTAGCATCAAAAAAGGCAATTATCAACGTTAAGAATGAGAATGATCATGAATGTTTTAAGTGGGCGGTAACCTCCGCTGTGTTTCCTAAAGAGAAAAATGCTCAAAGACTAACTAAACAAATGAGAGAGAACTCAAATAATTTTGACTGGTCAGGAATAAAGTTTGCCGTTTCATTACAAGATATTGTTAAGTTTGAAAAACAAAACCCCTATGTGATTAACGTATGTGGATATGATGGTGAAGTATACCCTCTAAGAATAAGTAAGAAACGAAAATGTGAAGTGATAGTATTACTTCTAATATCGAATGATGAAAAAAATCACTACTGCTGGATAAAGGATTTGGATAAACTTTTATCATCTCAAGTCGATAATAATAAACATAAACTTAAATTTTGCAATAGATGCTTCAACTCATTCTATTTTGAGACTTCATTAGAAGAACATGAAGAATACTGCAACTCATACGAAGAAGTTAAGATTGTTATGCCTAAAGATAAAGATGGAAATCCTAAGTATATTAAATTCAATAATTATAACAGAAAAATGCGAGTACCATTTGTTGTATATGCAGATTTTGAGTGCTATCCAGAGAAAATACACACCTGCTCTCCAGATGAAAGTAAAAGCTTTACTAAACAATATCAGAAGCACAAACCATCTGGATTCTGCTATCTCATAAAGTGCTTTGACGATAACATATTTCCACCCAAACTTAAACAATACACTGCTAAATCCCCAGACGATGATATCTCACAGATATTTGTAAATAAATTAGAGTCAAATATTAAGAAAATTTATAATAAGATTATCAAATGTAATAAGTTAAAATTCTATAAGAATGTGGAGGATATGTCGGAAATGGATAAAAAAGATTATAAAAATCACAAGGAGAAAAAGAACATTTAAGCAGTCTTAAACTGAAATTAATCTTGGCTTAAAGTTATGTTTACTACATTTAATTAGAGGTTTAAAAACTTAAAAATAAGTTTAATTTCAACTTAAACCCGCCTTAAACACCCTTAAGGCTAAAGCTTAATGTATGTTTAAGTGACCGTTAAATACAACCAAAATATCTTCTGACTTTTACATTATGTTTAATTAGAACCTTAAACAGGTTAAACACATTCTAAATGTGTGTAAAAGTCATGTTTAAGGGTAATTAAATGATCATAATCATATTGTAATTTTAAAATCTTCACCTTTATCCTTTCGGCCATATTCATTTCATAAGCATGTTTTAATTCATCCACCAAATTTATTCCTAGACACTGGTGTTTTTTACTTGGTCATTACATGTACAGTGTATATTTCGTTTGTTGTTGTATTGTTTGTTGCAGGCTTGCAGTAAACTTGTTTGATTATTTCAATAGTAGAACTCCGTCGTGAATTTCTCAAACCACGTCGGTTGTCCTGCTTCTCCTTCTTTTGCAAGTTCGTTTCCTAATCTTTCATTCCCCTGTCGCAGGCTTGCATTGGCATCCTCGAGTCTCTTTTGACTGTCGCAAATCGCATCCATTCTTCCGCTCATCCTTTCAATAATAAGAAGCTGTCGTTCCTGTTGAGCACCTAGTAAAGTCATCATTACCGAAAACAGTGAACTGTAACCAAATGTAAAAGGCGATCGAGCACATGGCAAGAAACGAAGCTAGAATGCGAACTTCCAAATGACGCTAACTACATGAAACATACATCCCGCGATCGACACTCTCGCCTTCTGATTGGCTTACTATCGAAAACCAACCAATTGCAATGAAGCAGAAAAACCAAATGCAAATTGAACTTGGGATAACAATAGGGCCATTCATTGCTCTTGCCGCAAATCAGTCATTACCGATTGCGGTTTTTGTCTTTGATAATCAACAAAATGACCGAAGATTATCCTGAAACAATTGTAAGTTTCGTCGAAAACACTCCAAGCCCTTTCCTCTGTGATAAGTGGAAACTTGCGGAAAGTCCTTTGCAGATTCATCTTCGTATCGTCGTCACACAAAAACGAAATGTTCTTCTCAATCGCTAAAGCGTCGCTGTCGGTGATTGTGGATTTCCGATGAATGTGATGAACAAGATATATTTTGAGTAGCACCAGTATCAAAATTTTGATGCATAAGCTAATAAAGGTACATGACTATATTAGATTGTATGGACATGGAGACTACATATACGGATAAAATTAAAGTTTCTTTATTCACTTGTCTTAGTGTGATTAGTGAAATATGGTCATTTTTCTTGCCCTGTAGGTTGCAGATGATATTTTTTTCTTAATTGATTATATTCCTTTTTTCATTCAACCGAGTTCAAAATGTCAAGGCACCTTTATATTTCTTTCATGTTTTGGTGTTATGATTCTGTTTTGGAGAAGAGACAATTTGAAAATACTTAAGCAATGAAGTGCATAGTGATGTTACACACTGGACAATTTTAATTCTTACTATTCCTGTTATATAATAATAAATAGTCATTTATGGGAACCAAAACACAACCATTAATTTAGAGAATGTTTAATCTCCAATTCAGGAACTTAAATGGCTTCAGGTGTATAATGTATGTTTCAGGGGCACTTAAACCCCACTATGACAATAGCATTGATTTAAGTGATGTTTTAAACAATTAAACTAGACTTAAATGTAGACCCAAGTTCTAGGGTTGTTTAATGCAACTTAAATGTGATTAAAATGTGGCTTTTGGTCTAGTGAATGCTACTCACTGTCATATATGTGAGGGTGAATTGGGAGAAGATAAGGTATTAGACCACTGCCACCTTACAGGAAAGTATAGAGGAGCAGCTCATAATAAATGCAACTTAAATTACAAGATTCCAAAGTTTTTTCCAGTAATCTTTCACAACCTATCTGGATATGATGCTCATCTTTTTATCAAGAATCTTGGTACATCAGAAGGTAATATAAACTGCATACCTAATAATGAGGAAAAGTATATTTCTTTCAAAAAAGAGATTGTGGTTGATACCTTTACAAAAGAAGGTAAGAAGCATGATGTTAAGCGAGACATAAGATTCATCGATTCATTTAGATTTATGCCAACCAGCCTTGACAGTTTAGTTGATAATCTTACTAAATGCGGAAAGTGTGATGCTTGTAGAGGTGTGTTATCTGAAAGTAAGTGTCTTTCTCCAACAGATAAGAACATAAGTGAAACGAAAAAGTGTTTTAGAGATAAGACGAATATGATGTTGAGAAAGGGTGTATTTCCATATGATTGATTTGATGGATTTGATAAACTAAACGAAACCCAACTTCCACCAAAGGAGGCATTCTATTCAAAACTTAACGATGAAGATATAACAGAAGATAACTACCAACATGCTAAAAAGGTATGGGAAACATTCAATATGAAAACAATGAGGGAATATCACGACCTATATCTTAAGTCAGATGTACTACTTTTAGCTGATGTCTTTGAGAACTTTAGAGATGTTTGTAGTAAAAACTATGGATTGGATCCTGCTTGGTATTATACAGCTCCTGGACTAGCTTGGGATGCAGCATTAAAGTTAACGAAAGTGAATTTGGAGTTGCTAACTGACATCGATATGCTACTTATGATTGAGAAAGGCATTCGAGGAGGTGTATCTATGATCTCTACAAAGTATGGTAAAGCTAACAATCCATACATGACCGACTTTGTTTCTAACTTACTCATAAAGTATATCGAATATCTCGATGCAAATAACTTATACGGTGGAGGAATGAGTAAACCACTACCTACTCACGGTTTTAGATGGATGACTGATCAAGAGCTTACAGACTGGAAAAATATCCCATGCATACTCGAGGTTGATTTAGAATATCCCCATCACCTTCATGATTTACATAACGACTATCCACTAGCTCCAGAGAGACTTACCGTTAATAAGGTTGAGAAATTAATCCCAAACCTAAACAACAAAACAAAGTATGTAGTTCATCGAGAGACCCTAAAACTTTATGAAAGTCTTGGACTAAAAGTAACAAAAATTCATAGGGGTATTACATTTGAAGAGTCAGCTTGGTTAAAACCATACATCGACTTAAATACCAAACTAAGATCAAAAGCAACCAACGATTTTGAAAAAGATTTCTTCAAGCTGATGAATAACTCTGTCTTTGGGAAAACAATGGAAAACATTAGAAAAAGGGTAGATGTACGATTGGTTACAAATAAAAAAGATACGAAAAAATTAATATCAAAACCTAACTATCAACATCGTACTATATTTTGTGAAAATCTGGTTGCCATTCACATGAAGAAAACAAAGATAGTATTCAATAAACCTGTTTACTTAGGTATGTGCATTCTAGATCTGAGTAAAACAATAATGTACAACTTTCACTATAATTATATCAAACCTAAATATGGTGAAATGGCTAAGTTGCTGTTTACAGATACGGATAGTCTTGTATATGAGATAGAAACGGATGATTTTTACAAGGATATCAGTCCAGATGTGAGAGATATGTTTGATACTAGTAATTATCCTAAAAACCATCCATCAGGTGTCGAGACTGGTGTGAATAAGAAAGTCATCAATATGTTCAAAGATGAAGCTGGTGGTAAACAGATAGCTGAATTTGTAGGTCTACGAGCCAAGCTATACTCATACAGGATGGATAATGGAGAAGAGATAAAAAAGGACAAAGGGGTAAAGGCATCAGTTGTAAAAAATACCCTATCATTTTATGATTACAGGGATTGTTTATTCAATAAAAAACCTCAGATGAGAAAGATGAATGTAATAAGAAGCCACATGCATGATGTTTATACTGAAACTGTTAATAAAATTGCACTATCTGCTGATGATGACAAGCGAGTCATTTGTGAAGATGGAATACATACTTTTGCCTACGGACATTATCGTTGCAACACAGAATTAGGCGGCAGCTCAGTATCGTGTGGTACAACCTGAAGCTCTTCCCTCACAAAACCACGCCTGGGCCCATCTAGTAAATAATACAAAACTGGTTGATTATATGAAACAACACTTCTAGAAAGATCGTAAACCTGTATACTCCAGATGGGATCCGTAGCTCTCCTTCGTTCTCCACCTTCATCTTCACCAGGAGCAAGTAAGTATCTAACTTTAACACCAGGTGGTAGTCTAACCTCATCATGTCCAACAACTCTCTTATAATTTGGAGGATTAATATCAACCTCTTTCAGTCTTATAGCTTTATCAGGCTCTTTACCAGTTATTCTAGTTGGTATACTATTCAAAGTTTTCAAAATATCTGGTAATCGTTTCACCCATACTCTAGACCTATCATCACTAATCATTTCTTGTGCATATTGATGACTAAATAATCGTTCACTTAATGTTCTATTTGCTCTTTCAACAAATGCTTGAGCTCTATGGTTTCCAGCTTCAGATCGTTGTATGGTTACATTATGTATGTTCATAAGTTTTGTCACATCACCCATAAATTCTCTTCCAGGATCAACAATTAATGTTTTAGGATATTTTAACTTTCTAGAGTAATTATTACTGAAGGCTTTGGATATCTCATGACTTTCTTTTGAGGTTAATGGTTCAGCATCTTTGTATCGACTAGCTATATCAATCACAACCAAAGCATATCGATATGTCTTTCTTCCTACTCTATCATTTGGTAAAAATAATAAATCTGCTTGGTGAATCTGATTCGGTTTATACACAGTCCAGTGTGGTCTAGGAATATATTTTGGAGCTGGTAGATAGATTTGCCATAGAGCCTGTTTCTCAAGCCATCGTTTAGCCACATCTTCACTAACTTTTGCTTTTTCAGCTAATTTAGGAATTGCAGAATAACCTTTCCAATATCCATAAGTTGAATAGTATATTTTTGATAATATGTTTTCGTTACTCATTTAAAGAATACTTCACCCATCCTTAAAATAAAAATATGTCACAAGCTATATCCGAAGAAATTAATCCAAACAGGATTCCAAGAGAGCCACTCGGTTTGAAAGCGGAATCATCATTGAATAGAATTACACTAAATCCATCATCAGCTAATCCTGGAGAAACACTATATATAAATATTCCAAAACTTACAGAGAATTTAGTTCTTGTACCTGGAAGTTTATCTATACTATTTAACTTGACTGTTGATGGCCATGCTGATAACACCCTCGTTAATAATGTAGGTAGTAACCTTGTATCCAGACTCAGGGTTCTTTTTGGTGGTGAAACACTACAGGATACACAAAGATATGATCTATTTCAAACATACCATGACTTATTCTTAACAGATGAAGATCGTGAGGATAGATTAAAACAAGGTATTTCTTCTGAAAACATGAGGAAGCTTAGGACAAATGCAGGTGATAAGGTAGACTCAGATGCTAAGGAAGTAGCTCTTGCAGTAGTACACAACACCAGGTACCATATCCCACTAAACCATCCTATTCTCAAAGATCATGGAGCTTTCTATCCAAAGGCGTTAGATCATCAACTAATCTTGGAGATTACACTAGCCTCAGTTTCTGATATTGTTGTTTATTCTGACACTACCAAGCCTCCAAATTACAAAATCACAAACCTTGAGTTGGAATATTCTTGCATCTCAAAGAATACTTAGCTAATGAGGCAAAGTCAGCTTATCAGGTTGGTAAAGGATTCTTTTACGAGAATGTCACTTTACACAAAACTTTCACCATATCCAGAACTTCTGACAGTGTTATAAACCAGCATATTAATCTACCTAGAAGGTCAATGACAGGGATATTATGTTTGTTTACAATACCCAACACCCCAGGAGCACGAGACTCTGAGAATTTTTTCAATCCAGGCATCACCTCAATAAATATAGATGTTGATGGTATACCAAACCGTATCTACTCTAAGGGAATGGTACCGTCAGACCTCTGGGAGTCGGTAAAGAAACGTTTCGGAAAAGAGGGTGTAAAGGAAAAGGATTTTTATGCTGATAAGTTTGCTCTGTGGATCGATTTGAGAACTCACCCTGATAATGGTAT
This sequence comes from Ricordea florida, assembly GCA_949710005.1. Classification (NCBI taxonomy): domain Eukaryota; kingdom Metazoa; phylum Cnidaria; class Anthozoa; order Corallimorpharia; family Ricordeidae; genus Ricordea; species Ricordea florida. The sequence continues at coordinate 22,023,906 of OX453277.1, read as the reverse complement.
TCATGGAGGAGGTCTGGTCTTAAACAATACACGAGATGGTGTAAAACTAGAAATTAAAAGAAAAATTAGTGGATCTGGTATTATGACCTGTTACATGTTTGTGGTAGCCGATGCGTTGATGGAGATAATGAATTCAAACTTAAGATCGATTATGTATTAGTTAAAAGATGGAAGAATTACGAGATAAAGTTCCTTTTCATTGCATTATAACTGGACCAACAAATTGTGGAAAGACAAAGTACATAATAGATCAGCTTCGAGGACCCTTCAAAAAAGTTTTTGAATACATTGTTCTCATATGTCCAACTTATTCTAAAAATAAAACTTATCATAAATTTGCTAACAGAGATAAACGTTTCTTTGTATTATCACCAGATGCTAGTAACAGTGATGAGATTAATGAATTGTTAACTGATTGTCAAACTTTGTTCTCTGGTACTAATACACTAATAATTTTAGACGATTGTGCTGTTTCGAATGATCTAAAGAAACGATCGAACAAGTTTATAGATCTAGCATTCTCTGGAAGACATCAAGGATTATCAGTGTGGGTATTAACACAACAATTAACATCTATAGCAAAACCATTCCGTGAAAATGTAGCTTGTGTTGTTACATTCCATAATCCATCACAGAAAGGTATGAAGATGCTTTTCGAAGATTATGGAGGTGATTTAGACTCTGAAACATGTAAAAAATTTGTAGAAATGTTGAAATCTGAAAAATATTCTAGACTATGTTTATGTTTACGTTATCCATTCCAATGTTATTTAGAGATTCCTGCGGTGATTTAAAAGAATCTATGTATTATTAGAAAATTGCAAGATGACAGAAGTTGAAGATTATATAGAAGAAAAGACTGAGGTAAAAGATGTGGTAAAATATAATGATGATATTGAAATAAAACAAGAATCACTAGCTATTCTCGCATCTCTTGGGACTACAAAGGAATATTTAGGTGTTGAGATGAGTCTGGGTGATATAAAGAATAAACTCACAGAAAAAGACATTGAAAAATATTATAATCGATACCAGACAGTATTAGGTAAGAAAATTAGTGGTGGATTAGTAGATTCATCTCTTCAATTAGTTTCTCACGCCATTTCTTACATGGTTCCTGTAGATGACATTGATGCGCTTTGTAAAGATTTGAAGAATGATGAGTTGGTTAATCGTGAACTGACAAACCTTGCAGGTCTCTTAGCATTAAAAAGGTGGAAGATTGGTAGCACTTGCCAGCGGACTATTCCAGGTTGCTAAACACATTAAAATCAACAAAATACAAGAAGTTTTAAACACAAATACTGATTATTCCAACAAAACTGAGCAGGTCACTGAGCACAACTGATTTAAAGATTCTTTACTTTGTGAAATAAAATAATAATGTCTGATCAAGTTGTTGAACAAATTACAATGGATCCTATACCTGAAAAGAAAGATCCTAAAAAGAAAGAGAAAGATCCTAAAAAGGTTGCAGCTGGTAAGAAACTAGCAGAATATAACAAAAAAGCTAAAGAAGCGTTAGCCAGGGAAATGAAACGTGAAAAGGAACAGGAAGAAAATTCCAATGAAGAAGAAGAAACCACAAAAGCATGGATTCCAGAGCTATCTTTTACTACTGTGTTATCTATTGTTGGAATAGGGTTTACTGCAGTTGACATGTTTATGAGGTACTACAAAAACAGAATAGTAGATTTATCTCACGTTCCGACTAAAGTTCCGCCCTCAAATATTCCCACCCAACCCTCCCAACCACCACCTAAACCAACTCCGAAAATGGTAATGCTCTGATGAAAGTAGTTTAAAGATATTATATAACCACAATAAAAAAAATCATGTCAACTGAAAACAAACTTGTGAAAACTGTTACAGATTCAGCCGTCCTTATCGGATTGGCAGCTGGAGTCGGATATTTATCTAAAAAGGCTCTGAAAGAATCATTTATGAACGATCCCTCCTCAAGTATTACAAACTATGCTAAATGGGTAGCTGTCCTGTCTGGTAGTATATACCTAAAAACATATTTAGAGGATCAAAAGATTTTACCAAATTAAAGATTTATGGCAGCAATAGCAATGATGGTTGGTGGAGCTATTTTGAATGCTACTACCTTTGTTGGTGGATCATATCTTGCAAAATATCTCTCAGGTGATTAAACAGATTCAGAGCGAATACGACACGACAAGGCAATAGAAAAATATCAAAAAGATTATGCTACATATCAGGAAAAGAGACAGAATCTCATTGATTGGTACTCTCAAAAGAAAGATGCTAAACACCAGGCTTCACAAAATATTTCGAATACAGATAAAGCTTTGAAATATTATAGTCAGACACATGAACAAAAATTCTCTGATTATTATAGACCTAGTAGCAATCAAAAGATGGGGGAGATGGCATATGTAGGTGGTGGTATGTTGGCATTGGGTTATATGGTTAGTAAATTATTTTAATTAATTGTGTGACCAGTTTAAAGATTTCTTACTGATGAGTAAAAAATTATGGCAGAAGGTTCAGATATACCGGATTTAGATCCAACTAAACTAAATGATCCATATAATGTGGGTTGATGATGGGAATGATACATTTTATATGACTCCAAACACAAAGACATCCACCACTCTTCCAATTGACCTTGATGATGAAGAAGAAACTTCATTTGGTGGTAGTGAAAAAAATCCCTTGTTAGATACAAGAATGAAAGATCAAGATGATGCTGAAAAAGAACTCAAAAATCACTATCCATATGTAAAACTTGAAAAAATCATAACATTCTTCAAAGATATTGGAGATGGAATAAAAGCATTAGTTGTTAATTTAGGAAGAAAAAATCCAGCTGATTATGTTCTTATAGATGGCGAATTACAATCATTAAAAACTGGAAGTAAAAAACTTCCCGATCAATTGAAAAATGCTTTAGGTCCTAGAGCAGAAGAAGTTGTTGAAGATAATGATCGTGAGATCACTAAGATAAAAGAATCACAAAACAAAAACAAGGAGGAGAAAAAATTCCTTGAGGATAAACCGCTTAAGACCCCAGAGGAAAGTAACCGAATAGAGACTTTAGATAGAGAAATTGCTGATGATGATAATGAGATAGCTAACCGGGAGCGTGAGATTGAGCAAATCCAGGAAAGAATGTCATTACGTGATCGTGTGAAGGCTATATTCAAAAAGTATAGTTTTACAGTCTTTGCCGTTGTGAGTGCTGTTGGTGTGGTCATTGGTGTTATCGTTTCTAATCTTTCTAAAGGTCTAACCAAATTGGGTAAAGGTGTTGGTAATGGGTTGAAAACGATTGGTAAGAAACTCGGTGAAATATTGCCTGGAATGGTTGGAGCTATCGTGAGCTTTCTGTTCAAGACTGCAGGAGAGGTTATTGGATTTTTAGGTAAGAACGCTTGGTTTTTGATAGTGGCTGTGGTTCTATATTTTGTAGAACAATTTAAAAAGAAGAGACGATAAGTAAAAAAAAAATAATGAATGATACAACGTTTCTATCTATCACTATGCTAACTCCTGAAACAAGAATTTACCTAGATCCACCCTTAACTAATGTAAAAGAGATACAATTACAATTTGTTTACATTCCTATACCGTTGTATGAAAATCATATATACTTAATGTGTGATCTTATAGAGCCAAAGTCTTCATATTCCAATTGTTGTATGCCTATCGGTGGAAATTTAGAACTTAACCCCTCACAAGTACTAGCTGTTATTCCATCTCAAGAGCATCTTTGTTTAAGAGTTCAACAAACCAAAAATCCGATCAACTACTTTACTTTGTGGATTTTAGATAAAGATGGAAAAAAGGCTAACTTAAATAACAAACCTATTCGAATTCATTTAAAGATATCGTGTTAATCAGAAAAAAATGGAAGACTACAATAGAATTTATCCACAAGTGCCTATTAACGGAGACTCACTTAATTTCAGACTACAAAAGTCATGCGAAGTACTACAAAATCTTGAGAAGGAAATTAAACATTATGATGATGTTAGGAAAAAATACAATAGAGCAAGAGGAATATTTACTAAAATCAGTGTTGGTAGTGGGGTGTTTTCAGTTATACTATCTGCAAGTGGACTAGGAACCTCTCTTACTGGTTTTGGTGCTGTTGTTGGTATCCCATTAGGAGCGGTTGGCGGTCTTTGTGGTGGTATTTCAGTCGGATTCGGTGCGGCTTCTAAACGACTTTCACAAAAAGTTAGTAAACATGAAAAGACTGTTTCTCTAGCAAAAGCAAAGGTAAACACCATTAACGACTTGGTTTCAAAGGCACTGAAAGATAACGCCATCTCCGACCAAGAATTTTCGATAATTTTAGCGGAGGCGGACAAGTTTGAAAAACTAAAACTCGAAATCCGTCAAAAAAACCGAAAAGATATAGAAAAAAACCTAAATATGGATCAGATAAGAACAGAGGTTCGTGCGGAAATATTAAAGGAGCTAGCCACTCCCGTACGTTGAAAATGTCATTTGAGAAAACACCTGTAGGATGGAATTATGAGGTTGGTATTAGAAAAGAAAGGTGTTGATTTAAAAGCATCCTGTTATGAACATAAATAATAAGATGGGATTATTTAATGATTTCAGAAATAGATATCCAAAGGCTGATACAGGTCAATTCGAAGTTGTGGCTGATCCGTATGGTGGTTACATTAAGTGGAAAGTGAATGGTACAACAATAATGTCTTATGACGATCTCACTGGAAAAACATGGATTGATGACCTATCACCCCGTTTAAAAAGACTGTTATGGAAAGATTTAGGATTGGATGATGATGCATTGAGTTCATTCCCAAAGAGTTTAACTATAACCAATCGATCTTATCCAATACCTGCAATTGATTTTGATGACTTTACAAGTGACATAACAAAAATGCTAACCTCACTGGATATATACGTTTCTAATACGAAAAAGTTCACTGCTAAGATGCGTAATGTTTTCACATCCCAAGTTGTGACTTTCAAATTTGGTAAACAGAGTAGAAAATGGTTGAACGCACCCGATATGAATTATTGGCCTCAACAACTAAACTTTGCAGTATGGTGTGCGACCTCTGGTTGTGGTATAAGTCCTTTTGAGAGTCTCAACTATCCCAAAGTCGTGAGTAGCTTCATTAAATTTCATGTGTATTTCACCATAAGACGAATACTTTATGAATTGAGTCTCCCCCTATCTGATAAGCAACCCTTTGTAATAAACAACAATCCCTATAGTAAAGTAGCATATCAAAGATTGTGTGCTGAATTTGGAATTGCTAATAATTCTGATTTTAGATGGAAAGGTGGTAGAAACGTAGGATTGGGTGATATATTTATTGATTATGGTGCTGGATACAATGGAAGAGGTGGAGGAAATCAAAATGTTCATATTGTAAGGAATTACGATGATGAAGCTGATCAATGGCCTGGTGAAGGTGGTAAATTTGCTGATGAGGGAGGTAAGAAAGAAAAAGGTGACCTAATCTCATTCATCCGTAATGATGATTTTGCTGATTTCAAATATGCTTGGTTCATACCAACAAGTGGTCATGGACTCACTAAAGCTGGACTTGGTAGATTGAATCGATCTGTTGAAGCTTTTGTTTACTGTATATTAGGAGCGCAAGTCAACACTAGAAACTCGATTTATGGTAATGGTGGTGGAGCGATCGAGACTCAACAAGAATTCTTACATCTGTTTGAGAATAGTGTTATTGAAAATGACATTTCTAGTTCTATCCAAAGGTATCAATTAGCTGTACAAGAAGCGAAATTACGGCTTGATTTAGCTATTGCTCCTGGTGTATGGTTAATGCCTAGTAATATGATAATCAATACAGAGAGCGTGACTGGTTTTAATAATAAACTTATGAAAGCTAGTAGCGATATGAATTTTGGAGTGAATAATTCCCTAAACACTGAAACAAAACAGGTTGGAATAAATCATAACATGGGATCTTCAAAAGTAAAGTTACCTCATAGAACTGAAACGAAACCAAAACCCTCAATGAAAACAGACTCTACACAAACATACTCAACGAAACATGAAAATAATATGGACTCAACGCAACATGAAAAGAATATATTAGCATTTATAGTTGTAGCTGGTGGATTAGCGTGGTATCTATTTCGGTAGTTCATGAGTATTTCACGTGATTATGATTGTGTGTAAATTAGTACGCACGTGTAGAACAATAGATTACATACTTTTACGACATAGCAACAAGCAAGTTGGAAAGTGGATTTGAAGTTTACTTTTAAAAGGCTGGTTTCTAACGTCGCTCAGGAATGTGATTACGTCAATGCAAATTTTGTTATCTAACACTGACTTGCGTTATATAACATATTGTTTTACGAATGTCATTGTAGGATCGTGTGAAGGCTCGATTCCTCTCAGATGCTGATTATAGAAATTTAAAGGTGAATATGGAGTAATCAAACAAAATGTTTAGCATTACCATGTACGAGTCTGAAACTAGGGTGTATTTGGATCCTCCACTGGAAAATCTTCGGGAGATACAACTCCTGGATTGTAATATACAAACCAAAAGATTTATTAATTTCAAGGATCAACAGATATTGTTCAATGATAAGAATCAGCCCCTCATAATAATTATACCCGGTACATATTCACTGCGTAATATCCAATCGATCTTTCTTAATGATACTGATAGGACAAAGATAACAATCATTGAGACTGATACTGTTGACTATCTATATTCCAATAAGATCTTCAACATTAAACTTACGAGAGGGCTACAAGTTGGTTTAGGGGTGCCTGAAGTCATAAATCCTGGTAAATTATACCCCATAAATATACAGATTAAGGAACCACTGAGACTTATGTGTAGTATAGTGGATAATAAGTCGTCATATATGAATAACACTCAATATGGAGAACTTGTGAAACTCTCACCATCACACCTACTTGCTAACATACCCTCACAGGATTATCCAACAATTCCAGTTCAAAAATATGAGAGCCTCATAAACCACTTCGATTTAAGCATATTAGACATTGAATGGAAAAAACTTGATCTGAAGGGTTCTCCCATAACTTTAAGTTTAAGATTTAGATAATAAATCCTTGATAAAATCTTTGATAAAATTTTTTCGCTCAAATTGACTGAATTATATAAATTTTGTTATGTAACACTGACTTGTGTTATATAACTTAATGTTTTTGTTATGCATCTTGTGTTGTGTGACACTTTTTACACTTAGACTTTATTTTATTATGTTCACATATGCATATCCTACAATGCCATCTTTGTTTTCCATGAATACATATTTCAGATCCTCCACACTCTTTACATATGTTTCTCATTCTTTTATGCTTACAAAGACTAGTGCCGTCACCGCATTTTTTACATCGATCTTTCCTTTGATTATGAGAGCATATTTGAGATCCACCACAATCCTTACAATAATATTTATACTTTCCATGAATACAGTTATACTTTTTTTTATCAATATCAGGTATCGGTTCATTTGTGGGGATAGGTAAAGGTTCGGTGGTTCCTATATTACCCAACGCTTCAATGAGTTCAGCTTTTTTCATTCTATAATATCCTTTAATACCCCTATCTTTAGCAAATTGTTTCAGTTCCATCACTTTCTTCTTATCCATCAATTTTCTATTATATTATTTATTTCTTTAAATCTATTTTTTTTAAAAAATACGGTAATAAAATTCTGATAAAATCCCTGATAAATCTCTGATATTAAAATTAATTTCTTTATAAAAATCTCTGATAAAAATCTCTGATAAATCTCTGATATTAAAATTAATTTCTTTATAAAAATCTTTGATAAAAATCTCTGATAAATCTTGATAAAATCTTTTGTGCTAAGCCCTCAATAATATACTCTCTCGACAGGAAAGTATCTACGTAAAAAAACAAATAGATTGTAATTCGCAATCGTATTGTATTTTGGCTGTCAAGATATTTGCTTAAGGCAGCTAATTCTATAGCATACTGCTCAGACAGTACTCAAGTTCGACAAATCAGTCCTCATTACACAGATTAGTGATGAACATGCAATTTTCACCATTTTGTAGCAATTAAAACGTAATTTAAAATCCATTTTATGTCGCCATCGTAGTCATTTTTGAAGACGAGATACAATGCCAAGAGGTTGTTGCAAGGAAGCTCAGTATTACAGGTTTTTGTCAAAACACCATATAAGAGGTTGTATGGGCAGGAAGACCGTCACCTAGGGGGGTAAGTTATGGAATCATTTAGAATGTTTTATCTATATGTAATAGTAGGATATAGAGTCAGGTTTAGATAGCGAATACAATTTTAATTGCAACGATTAGATTTCTGAGTGATTTAAGGAAAAACCTTTTTGTTACTACGCATGCGCATTTCGACCAATTGCCTATAACCCTTAAAATGAAAATTATTCTATCATACCTAGGCCTGGCAGAATCTCTGTAATTCTGAAACTTTGCACATTTGTAGTATTACGACAGGAGAGTATCTACGTAAAAAAAAACAAATAGATTGTAATTCGCAATCGTATTGTATTTTGGCTGTCAAGATATTTGCTTAAGGCAGCTATTTCTATAGCATACTGCTCAGACAGTACTCAAGTTCGACAAATCAGTCCTCATTACACAGATTAGTGATGAACATGCAATTTTCACCATTTTGTAGCAGTTAAAACGTAATTTAAAATCCATTTTATGTCGTCATGGTAGTCATTTTTGAAGACAAGATACAATGCCAAGAGGTGGTTGCAAGGAAGCTCAGTATTACAGGTTTTTGTCAAAACAATATATAAGAGGTTGTATGGGCAGGAAGACCGTCATCTAGGGGGGTAAGTTATCGAATCTGTTCGGGAATATCCACATTCGCAACGTTCACACTCAGAGGACTGTATATTTTATTCCCAACATTTTACCTTCGACGTACGCGTTCTACAATCAATGTGCACTCTACGACAACATTCCACAATCATTCCTTTCTTCTACTATTACTTTTCCTAAATACCGCAAATACAGTTCTAAGGTTTCAGCAACACGCGATACATATTAGAAACAATGTCTCTGTTATGTGCCTTCGCTATAGATTATAGATTACAACTAATATCAATCCTTTCATGCAGTCATTGGTATCCGGTTTAATCCATCGCTTGCAAACTCTAGCGATAATTGCAATTTCAGAATTTCATGTCATTTCCCTTAAAATCACGCAATGGAGAGCTCGTCGCGTTACAAGACGCGTACTATTTCCGACACTCCCCCCACGCTTGACTCAATTTTGAGTCAAGATAATGTGACAAAATAACCGTACTAGTCGTCCGGCTGGCTCATCATTTCTCGCGTTTTCCAGGCCGCATCTAGCGCCGCAGCTCGGCGAGGAATAACACGCTTTTGCAACGTTCTTTCGTGTTCTCCCTGCATCTCTCGACTCCTGGGCACGTCTGTAGAACTCTTTCGGACTTCGATAGGGTAAAGCCTTTGTAAAGGTCTGCTCAAACGAAGGGTTTTTCCCTTAGTTACCACCCTTACGTTTGCACCCCTTACCTTGTTGTCCCTTCCGCGAATGAGTTCCTCTATCACCGCCATCTTCCATGTATTTCTCTTCGCTCCATCCTCAAACACAATTACCACGTCACCTACCTTTGGTTCCTTTCCTGCCCTCGTAGCGTTACAGTTGTGACTCTCCCTCAAATCTGTCAAATACTCTCTGTGCCACCTTCTCCAGAAATGCTCTAACCGTTCATTCACATGCCTGTACCTCTTTTTACAACTGATGTCTTCGTCAACTTCTTGAGATCCGGGAAGAGTGGTGAGTCTTCTCCCGTACATAAGATGCGCAGGTGTCAATGCTTCCTCGCCTGGAGTGTCGTAGTCATATGTCAAAGGTCTAGCGTTCAACGTTGCTTCTACCTCGCTCATGACAGTTAACAGTTCGTCAAATGAAAGTCGGGCATTGCCAAGTACCTTTCGCAGGCATCTTTTAACAGTCCCTATCAGCCTCTCAAAGAACCCTCCCCACCAGGGAGCCCGTTCCAAATTGAAGCACCATTGAATTCGTCTATTTTGCATCTCGTCTTTGACTTGTGGGTGGTTAAAAAGCAAGCGCAGTTCCTTCTCAATGCCTTTAAAGGTTTTTGCGTTATCTGAGAGAATCAACGTAGGTACTCCCCTTCTAGCGATGAACCTTCGTAGGCAACGCTTAAAGGTTTCTACGGACAAATCGTCTACTAACTCTAAATGGACAGCTCTCGTCACGCAACAAGTGAACAGTGCGACATAAACCTTACTCATCTCATTACTCTTATATTTCACAAATAAAGGTTCTTCAAAATCCACTCCAGTCTTAGAAAATGGCGGAGCCTTGTTCACTCGAAAATCTGGCAGGTTTGCTGTTGGTGGCTGACTGAATGACCTTCCTTCCATCTTCTTAGACACGACGCAACGATTAAGAACATATTTTACCACCTGCCTCCCCTTTGGTACTCAGAACCTAGTCCTCAGCTCGGCAAGCGTGCTTTATACACCACTATGAAGAACTCGCGTGTGACATTCCCGGACTTGTAAAAGAGTCAGTGGATGCTCTTTTGGTAGCATAATCGGATCTTTTGCATCTGGGCGTAATTCGGAGTATTCAAGGCGACCCTTGCACCTCACAATTCCGTCTTGGTCCTTTTGAAGACCAAACTTCTTAACAAGCTGGTGATAATTGTCTCCTTGCCTCAATTTTTGCTGTGCCGCTTTCACCCATTCGTTCTCTGAAGCCACTATTTCCTCCAATTTCAGCTCACCTTTCCTCCTATCGTTTTTGATCCTCTGAAAAATGTTAAAGCAAAAACGCTTAACTCAAGCCTTTACCCTGAGAAGCCTTCGTAGGGTGCTGTAGTTGCTGATTTCCATGACATTCTCGATTCCTTGAGAGGTGTCACAGGGGACGGCCAGGGCAACAGTACTCTTTTCTTCTTCATGACTTTCGTTGGTAGGCCCAATCAGCTTCTCTGCTGGCCAACGATCTTCCTGCTCCACTAACCACGATGGTCCATACCACCACAACCCACTATCTCTCAGTCCCACCGCAGACGCTCCTCGGGATCCAATATCAGCCGGGTTCTGTTCGCCAGGGCAGTGTTTCCAGTCGCTCTTGACGCTCAACTGTAATATTTCTTTAACTCGGTGCCAAACAAACTGTTTCCACTCACCTTGATTCTTTATCCAATACAATGCTGTCATACTGTCTGACCACAGTTTCACGTTTTGGATACTTACCTGTGAAATGAGCGCGTTTTTGATTGTGCATACGAGCCTCGCTAAGATCAGGCATGCCAAAAGTTCCAATCTAGGGATAGACAGTTGCTTGAGTGGGGCAACCCTAGTTTTGGAAGTCAACATCCTAGAATACCTTCCTGTGCGAGTGGTGTAGACTAAATATGTAACCGCGCAGTATCCCTTCTTGCTAGCATCTGCAAATCCATGCAGTGAGCACTCTAAAACCTCCTCTCATATGTGTTCGTAAACACACCGTTTCATTCTGATTTGTCCGCATTCGATCAAACCTTTTATCCATACTTCAACTGCCTTCTTTATCGATCCGTCTAGTGGGTCGTCCCAACCGATTTTCTCTCGACACGCTTCTTGAAACAAAATCTTCGCAGTTATTGTGACTGGTCCTATGATCCCTAGTGGATCGAAGATTCCCGCTAATAATTTCAAAGTGTTACGTTTCGTTGCAGTTAGACCTTCGGCGCGTTTTGCAATTGCCGCTAAATCGAGACTAATTGCGTCCTCTTCAAAATTCCACGCCAAACCTAATACCTTTTGACCCTTGCCCCCCAATGGCATGTGCAAGGACGACTTCGCGTAACTATCGTCTTCTTCTGAAACGGGACGTTCCATTTCTTTAACCACCGATGCAGTCTGAATTGTTGCTCTCACGCTGTCATCGTTAGTTAACCACTTCCTTAACTTGAATCCCCCCTCTTGCATTCGCGTGCAGGTTTTCTCATAAAGAACCTTAACATCGTCTGCTGTCGCATCCCCCCCCACGAGATCATCGACATAAAACGACTCAATCAATTTCCTCACAAACTCTGGATCAACTTCGGCGTGCTTGGAAATGTGATGTCTCAAAGTCGCATTGAGCAAAAAGGGAGATGCATTTAAGCCGAAAACCACACGACAAAATCTATAAATTACAATCCTTGACATGTCCGGGGGGTCTTCTAACCACAAAAAACGAAGACAATCTCTGTCCCTCCGGTCAACCTCGACATTGAGAAAAGCCTTCTCAATATCACCCACAAGCACAATTCGGTTTTCACGAAATCGTAACAGTATATCGTATAACAATGGGTTTAGCGACGGTCCTACATGAAGGCAATCATTCAGGGACGTTCCAGACCTCCTTTCTTTCGCGGAGGCATCGTAAACAGTTCTTACCTTGGTAGTTGTGGCCTCTTTCCGAATAACAGCTTGATGAGGTAAATAGTGCACTTTCTCCCCCCTTTCCAATTCTACCACTTTCTCTATCACACCGCTGTCTAATTGATCTTTGATGATTGACGTGTATTCCCTGAGCACTTCAGGTTCCTTTTCTAATCTAGCAACTTGAGACTTAAGACGCCTTACGCTTGTGGAATAATTAGTAGGGAGTTCTGGGTGGCCCTCTTTCCACGGTAATTTCACTGAATATTTACTCCCGTCAAAGGAAATGCTTTCCCTGAATTCTTCATGTACTTCATCTTTAAGCGGGTTAATTCCCAGCGTTTCCAAATCCCACAATTTATGGACTTCACTTTCAAACGTTTGGTCACGCACACTCGTAATAAGATTAACCTGAGTGGATACGACGTCATCGTTGCTCTTGCATTTCATGGGCCCCGAGAGTACCCACCCCAGTTCTGTTTCCACTGCTACGGGCTCATCAGGATTTCCCCTGATCGTACACTCCTTCTGGAAATTCCACAAATAATCTGCGCCCACTAAAACATCTATTTCCAATTCGTCCGACCCCTTACATACATCAGAAAACCACAAATCCTCAAGGTGGGGGTACTCACCTTTAGCAAGCTCTACGTGTCCGTTCTGAATGGTTGATATTTCGGGTACGACATACGCCTCCATTTCAATTACCTTTTGTCCTCTCACGGGGCTTACCTTAATGTTCACAACATCTCTTATGCGCGTGTCTTGAGAGCGCTGCCCAAAGGTGCTAATTCCTAGCCAATCCTGCCTAATAACAGGAAGCTGCGAGCGTTGAGCGGCCTTAGAAGTGATGAACGAGCGTTGACTACCAGCATCGAACAACACCCTGACCCTGTAAGGGTCACCCTCCCCTCGGATAACCGCCCGCGCTGTTTGTAACGCAACTCGCCCTCCCGAGCCTACATGCAAAGTGCTAGGACTTAACGCGCTAGGTTTAGCATCTTCCCGCTCAGGCAAAACTTCAAATTCTCTTGCATTAGGACTTAACTGCTTATCCTTAGACTCACACAACGAAACATGATGGCTATGTTGTCCGCAGTTACTACATATAACATTAGACCTACACTCTCGGGCTCGGTGGCCCTTTTTCATGCACTTAAAACATCTACCAAATTTAATTAAAATACTCTTACGTTCCTTTGTGTCTTTAATCCGATGGCAGTTCTCGTTGGCATGTTTGCCCAAACAAAAGGCACAGTTCGCATTGTCCTGTTTGGTATGCAAAGCATTCGCGGTTCCACCCATCAAGCGATTCTCTTTTCCAATCTTCGATGGATTAACTGCATAGAAATGGTCTTCTCTAAGGTCCAACTCTTTATGAAAGGCCTCTAACATCTTCTCCATTGACCACGTCAAAAATTCCTCACCTCTCGTAATCGTGAGGCGAAAGTTCTCCGGTAATTTCTGCATCATTGCGGGCACAACTATCGAAGAGTAAGTGTTCTCGTCCACTCCGAGAGCCTGCAGGCCCCTGAAGTGGGCTTCGCAGTCGTCGAACAATTTCCTCAGCCTTGGTATATCCCTGTCACTGAAGACAGGTGGAAGTTGCAGCAAATCATTTATATGGGCTCTTTGAATAGCTATCTCCTTTCCATATCTTTTCTTTAGGACTTGTACTGCAGCTGCGTAATTCGCTCCTGTCAGAGCGAAACCCGCTATCGTCGATCGCGCTGGTTCGTACAACAAACTTTTCAAGTAAGAGAATTTGTCAACTGCAGACAGACTTTCATTTCCATCTATCGAACTCTGGAACGAGTCCCAAAACTCTTGCCAATCTTGAAGTTTGCCACTAAACTTCTTGACCTCTAACTTCGGCAACTTCGCCTTTACAAGGTGTTGCTGGCTCGATCCTGAGGTTGGGCTTTCACTTTGGGCGGGACCATTTGTTGGCTTCGGCAGTGGAACGCTGGAAGAACTCAAGATCCCCTCCAGCCTCCAAACTATTTCATTCAACTCTTCTCTGACTTGATCACTGTCCTCAATCTCTTTTTCGATGCGAACCTCGACGTCTTCCTTCTCTAGGCTTCCAATCAGTTCAATTATTTGATTGTCGAGGCCCTTCAACGAGTCTATCTTTTCTTTCAGTGTCTGCAGCGACTGTTTCGTCCACTGTTTATCCTCCTCTGCACTCCATCAGCAATTCTATGCTTGATCTTGTTCGCTAGCTTTGTCGCGGAACTCCTGTGTCCCGCTCGTATTCTTCGTTTCTTCTCAATCTCTGCCTTTTCGGCCATGATAAACGACTTTCTCTGTCGAAATTTCAGACTCTCTTCACTGGTCTCGTAAACTCAATCCGGCTCGAAGGACCACTGTGTTCGGGAATATCCACATTCGAAACGTTCACACTCAGAGGACTGTATATTTTATTCCCAACATTTCATCTTCGACGTACGCGTTCTACAATCAATGTGCACTCTACGACAACATTCCACAATCTGTCCTTTCTTCTACTATCACCTCTCCTAAATACCGCAAATACAGTTCTAAGGTTTCAGCAACACGCAATACATATAAGAAACAATGTCTCTGTTATGTGCCTTCGCTATAGATTATAGATTACAACTAATATCAATCATTTCATGCAGTCATTGGTATCCGGTTTAATCCATCGCGTGCAAACTCTAGCGATAATTGCAATTTCAGAATTTCATGTCATTTCCCTTAAAATCACGCAATGGAGAGCTCGTCGCCTTACAAGACGCGTACTATTTCCGACAAATCATTTAGAATGTTTTATCTATATGTAATAGTAGGATATAGAGTCAGGTTTAGATAGCGAATACAATTTTAATTGCAACGATTAGATTTCTGAGTGATTTAAGGACAAACCTCTTTGTTACTACGCATGCGCATTTCGACCAATTGCCTATAACCGTTAAAATGAAAATTATTCTATCATACCTAGGCCTGGAAGAATCTCTGTAATTCTGAAACTTTGCACATTTGTAGTATTACGACAGGAGAGTATCTACGTAAAAAAACAAATAGATTGTAATTTGCAATCGTCTTGTATTTTGGCTGTTAAGATATTTGTTTAAGGCAGCTATTTCTATAGCATACTTCTCAGACAGTACTCAAGTTCGACAAATCAGTCCTCGTTACACAGATTAGTGATGAACATGCAATTTACACCATTTTGTAGCAGTTAAAACGTAATTTAAAATCCATTTTATGTCGTCATGGTAGTCATTTTTAAAGACAACATACAATGCCAAGAGGTGGTTGCAAGGAAGCTCAGTATTACAGGTTTTTGTCAAAACACCATATAAGAGGTTGTATGGGCAGGAAGACCGTCATCTAGGGGGGTAAGTTATCGAATCATTTAGAATGTTTTACCTATATGTAATAGTAGGATATAGAGTCAGGTTTAGATAGCGAATACAATTTTAATTGCAACGATTAGATTTCTGAGTGATTTAAAGAAAAACCTTTTTCATTATTACGCATGCGCATTTCGAACAATTGCCTATAACCCTTAAAATGAAAATTAGTCTATCATACCTAGGCCTGGCAGAATCTCTGTAATTCTGAAACTTTGCACATTTGTAGTATTACGACAGGAGAGTATCTACGTAAAAAAACAAATAGATTGTAATTCGCAATCGTATTGTATTTTGGCTGTCAGGATATTTGCTTAAGGCAGCTAATTCTATAGCATACTGCTCAGACAGTACTCAAGTTCGACAAATCAGTCCTCATTACACAGACTAGTGATGAACATGCAATTTTCACCATTTTGTAGCAGTTAAAACGTAATTTAAAATCCATTTTATGTCGTCATGGTAGTCATTTTTTTAGACAAGATACAATGCCAAGAGGTGGCTGCAAGGAAGCTCAGTATTACAGGTTTTTGTCAAAACACCATATAAGAGGTTGTATGGGCAGGAAGACCGTCATCTAGGGGGGTAAGTTATCGAATCATTTAGAACGTTTTATCTATATGTAATAGTAGGATATAGAGTCAGGTTTAGATAGAGAATACAATTTTAATTGCAACGATTAGATTTCTGAAAGATTTAAGGAAAAACCTTTTTTGTTACTACGCATGCGCATTTTGGACAATTGCCTATAACCTTTAAAATGAAAATTATTCTATCATACCTAGGCCTGGCAGAATCTCTGTAATTCTGAAACATTGCACATTTGTAGTATTACGACAGGAGAGTATCTACGCAAAAAAACAAAAAGATTGTAATTCGCAATCGTATTGTATTTTGGCTGTAGAGATATTTGCTTAAGGCAGCTAATTTTATAGCATACTGCTCAGACAGTACTTAAGTTCGACAAATCAGTCCTCATTACACAGATTGTTGATGAACATGCAATTTTCACCATTTTGTAGCAGTTGAAACGTAATTTAAAATCCATTTTATGTCGTCATGGTAGTCATTTTTTAAGACAAGATACAATGCCAAGAGGTGGTTGCAAGGAAGCTCAGTATTACAGGTTTTTGTCAAAACTCCATATAAGAGGTTGTATTGGCAGAAAGACCGTTATCTAGGGGGGTAAGTTATCGAATCATTTTGAATGTTTTATCTATATGTAATAGGAGGATATAGAGTCAGGTTTAAATAGCGAATACAATTTTAATTGCAACGATTAGATTTCTGAGTGATTTAAAGAAAACCTTTTTCGTTACGACGCATTTGCTTTTCGAACAATTGCCTATAACTCTTAAAATCAAAATTATTCTATCATACCTAGGCCTGGCAGAATCTCTGTAATTCTGAAACTTTGCACATTTGTAGTATTACGACAGGAGAGTATCTACGTAAAAAAACAAATAGATTGTAATTCGCAATCGTATTGTATTTTGGCTGTTAAGATATTTGCTTAAGGCAGCTAATTCTATAGCATACTGCTCAGACAGTACTCAAGTTCGAATAATCAGTCCTCATTACACAGATTAGTGATGAACATGCAATTTTCACCATTTTGTAGCAGTTAAAACGTAATTAAAAATCCATTTTATATCGTCATGGTAGTCATTTTTGAAGACAAGATACAATGCCAAAGGGGTGGTTGCAATGAAGCTCAGTATTACAGGTTTTTGTCAAAACACGATATAAGAGGTTGTATGGGCAGGAAGACCGTCATCTAGGGGGGTAAGTTATTGAATCATTTAGAATGTTTTATCTATATGTAATAGTAGGATATAGAGTCAGGTTTAGATAGCGAATACAATTTTAATTGCAACGATTAGATTTCTGAGTGATTTAAAGAAAAACCTTTTTTGTTATTACGCATGCGCATTTTGACTAATTGCCTATAACCATTAAAATGAAAATTATTTTATGATACCTAGGCCTGGCAGAATCTCTGTAATTCTGAAACTTTGCACATTTTTAGTATTACGACAGGAGAGTATCTACGTAAAAAAACCAATAGATTGTAATTAGCAATCGTATTGTATTTTGGCTGTCAAGATATTTGCTTAAGGCAGCTAATTCTATAGCATACCTCTCAGACAGTACTCAAGCTCGACAAATCAGTCCTCATTACACAGATTAGTGATGAACATGCAATTTTTACCATTTTGTAGCAGTTAAAACGTAATTTAAAATCCATTTTATGTCGTCATGGTAGTCATTTTTGAAGACAAGATACAATGCGAAGAGGTGGTTGCAAGGAAGCTCAGTATTACAGGTTTTTGTCAAAACACCTTATAAGAGGTTGTATGGGCAGGAAGACCGTGATCTAGGGGGGTAAGTTATTGAGTCATTTAGAATGTTTTATCTATATGTAATAGTAGGATATAGAGTCAGGTTTAGATAGCGAATACAATTTTAATTGCAACGATTAGATTTCTGAGTGATTTAAAGAAAAACCTTTTTCATTATTACGCATGCGCATTTCGAGCAATTGCCTATAACCCTTAAAATGAAAATTAGTCTATCATACCTAGGCCTGGCAGAATCTCTGTAATTCTGAAACTTTGCACATTTGTAGTATTACGACAGGAGAGTATCTACGTAAAAAAAAAATAGATTGTAATTCGCAATCGTATTGTATTTTGGCTGTCAGGATATTTGCTTAAGGCAGCTAATTCTATAGCATACTGCTCAGACAGTACTCAAGTTCGACAAATCAGTCCTCATTACACAGATTAGTGATGAACATGCAATTTTAACCATTTTGTAGCAATTAAAACGTAATTTAAAATCCATTTTATGTCGTCATGGTAGTCATTTTTGAAGACAAGATACAATGCCAAGAGGTGGTTGCAAGGAAGCTCAGTATTACAGTTTTTTGTCAAAACTCCATATAAGAGGTTGTATGGGCAGGAAGACCGTCATCTAGAGGAGTAAGTTATGGAATCATTTAGAATGTTTTATCTATATGTATTAGTAGGATATAGAGTCAGGTTTAGATAGCGAATACAATTTTAATTGCAACGATTAGATTTCTGAGTGATTTAAGGAAAAACCTTTTTCGTTACTACGCATGCGCATTTCGACCTTTTGCCTATAACCCTTAAAATGAAAATTATTCTATCATACCTAGGCCTGGCAGAATCTCTGTAATTCTGAAACTTTGCACATTTGTAGTATTACGACAGGAGAGTATCTACGTAAAAAAAAACAAATAGATTGTAATTCGCAATCGTATTGCATTTTGGCTGTCAAGATATTTGCTTAAGGCAGCTAATTCTATAGCATACTGCTCAGACAGTACTTAAGTTCGACAAATCAGTCCTCATTACACAGATTGTTGATAAACATGCCATTTTCACCATTTTGTAGCAGTTGAAACGTAATTTAAAATCCATTTTATGTCGTCATGGTAGTCATTTTTGAAGACAAGATACAATGCCAAGTGGTGGTTGCAAGGAAGCTCAGTATTACAGGTTTTTGTCAAAACACCATATAAGAGGTTGTATGGGCAGGAAGACCGTCATCTAGGGGGGTAAGTTATCGAATCATTTAGAATGTTTTATCTACATGTAATAGTAGGATATAGAGTCAGGTTTAGATAGCGTATAAAATTTTAATTGCAACGATTAGATTTCTGAGTGATTTAAGGAAAAACCTTTTTCGTTACTACGCATGCGCATTTCGAACAATTGCCTATAACCCTTAAAATGAAAATTATTCTATCATACCTAGGCCTGGCAGAATCTCTGTAATTCTGAAACCTTGCACATTTGTAGGATAAGGACAGGAGAGTATCTACGTAAAAAAACAAATAGATTGTAATTCGCAATCGTATTGTATTCTGGCTGTCAAGATATTTGCTTAAGGCAGCTAATTCTATAGAATACTGCTCAGACAGTACTCAAGTTCAACAAATCAGTCCTCATTACACAGATTAGTGATGAACAGGCAATTTTCACCATTTTGTAGCAGTTAAAACGTAATTTAAAATCCCTTTTATGTCGTCATGGTGTTCATTTTTGAAGACAAGATACAATGCCAAGAGGTGGTTGCAAGGAAGCTCAGTATTACAGGTTTTTGTCAAAACACCATATAAGAGGTTGTATGGGCAGGAAGACCGTCATTAAGGGGGTAAGTTATCGAATCATTTAGATTGTTTTATGTATATGTAATAGTTGGATATAGAGTCAGGCTCAGATAGAGAATACAATTTTAATTGCAACGATTAGATTTCTGAGTGATTTAAGGAAAAACCTTTTTCGTTACTATGCATGCGCATTTTAAACAATTGCCTATAACCCTTAAAATGAAAATTATTTTATCATACCTAGGCCTGGCAGAATCTCTGAAGTTCTGAAACTTTGCACATTTGTAGTTTTACGACAGGAGAGTATCTACGTAAAAAAACCAATAGATTGTAATTAGCAATCGTATTGTATTTTGGCTGTCAAGATATTTGCTTAAGGCAGCTAATTCTATAGCATACCTCTCAGACAGTACTCAAGTTCGACAAATCAGTCCTCATTACACAGATTAGTGATGAACATGCAATTTTTACCATTTTGTAGCAGTTAAAACGTAATTTAAAATCCATTTTATGTCGTCATGGTAGTCATTTTTGAAGACAAGATACAATGCGAAGAGGTGGTTGCAAGGAAGCTCAGTATTACAGGTTTTTGTCAAAACACCTTATAAGAGGTTGTATGGGCAGGAAGACCGTGATCTAGGGGGGTAAGTTATTGAATCATTTAGAATGTTTTATCTATATGTAATAGTAGGATATAGAGTCAGCTTTAGATAGCGAATACAATTTTAATTGCAACGATTAGATTTCTGAGTGATTTAAAGAAAAACCTTTTTCATTATTACGCATGCGCATTTCGAGCAATTGCCTATAACCCTTAAAATGAAAATTAGTCTATCATACCTAGGCCTGGCAGAATCTCTGTAATTCTGAAACTTTGCACATTTGTAGGATAAGGACAGGAGAGTATCTACGTAAAAAAACAAATAGATTGTAATTCGCAATCGTATTGTATTTTGGCTGTCAAGATATTTGCTTAAGGCAGCTAATTCTATAGCATACTGCTCAGACAGTACTCAAGTTCAACAAATCAGTCCTCATTACACAGATTAGTGATGAACAGGCAATTTTCACCATTTTGTAGCAGTTAAAACGTAATTTAAAATCCATTTTATGTCGTCATGGTATTCATTTTTGAAGACAAGATACAATGCCAAGAGGTGGTTGCAAGGAAGCTCAGTATTACAGGTTTTTGTCAAAACACCATATAAGAGGTTGTATGGGCAGGAAGACCGTCATCTAGGGGGGTAAGTTATCGAATCATTTATATTGTTTTATGTATATGTAATAGTAGGATATAGAGTCAGGCTCAGATAGAGAATACAATTTTAATTGCAACGATTAGATTTCTGAGTGATTTAAGGAAAAACCTTTTTCGTTACTATGCATGCGCATTTTAAACAATTGCCTATAACCCTTAAAATGAAAATTATTTTATCATACCTAGGCCTGGCAGAATCTCTGAAATTCTGAAACTTTGCACATTTGTAGTATTACGATAGGTGAGTATCTATGTAAAAAAACAAATAGATTGTACTTTGCAATCGTACTGTATTTTGGCTGTCAAGATATTTGCTTAAGGCAGCTAATTCTATAGCATACTGCTCAGACAGTACTCAAGTTCGACAAATCAGTCCTCAATACACAGATTAGTAATGAACATGCAATTTTCACCATTTTGTAGCAGTAAAAAGGTAATTTAAAATCCATTTTATGTCGTCATGGTAGTCATTTTTGAAGACAAGAAACAATGCCAAGAGGTGGTTGCAAGGAAGCTCAGTATTACAGGTTTTTGTCAAAACACCATATAAGAGGTTGTATGGGCAGGAAGACCGTCATCTAGGGGGGTAAGTTATCGAATCATTTAGAATGTTTTATCTATATGTAATAGTAGGATATAGAGTCAGGTTTAGATAGCGTATAAAATTTTAATTGCAACGATTAGATTTCTGAGTGATTTAAGGAAAAACCGTTTTCGTTAATACGCATGCGCATTTCGAACAATTGCCTATAACCCTTAAAATGAAAATTATTCTATCATACCTAAACCTGGAAGAATCTCTGTAATTCTGAAACCTTGCACATTTGTAGGATTACGAGAGGAGAGTATCTACGTAAAAAAAAAAATAGATTGTAATTCGCAATCGTATTGTATTTTGGCTGTCAAGATATTTGCTTAAGGCAGCTAATTCTATAGCATACTGCTCAGACGGTACACAAGTTCAACAAATCAGTCCTCATTACAAAGATTAGTGATGAACAGGCAATTTTCACCATTTTGTAGCAGTTAAAACGTAATTTAAAATCCATTTTATGTCGTCATGGTAGTCATTTTTGAAGACAAGATACAATGCCAAGAGGTGGTTGCAAGGAAGCTCAGTATGAGAGGTTTTTGTCAAAATACCATATAAGAGGTTGTATGGGAAGGAAGACCGTCATCTAGGTGGGTAAGTTATCAAATCATTTTGAATGTTTTATCTATATGTAATAGTAGGATATAGAGTCAGGTTTAGATAGCGAATACAATTTTAATTGCAACGATTAGATTTCTGAGTGATTGAAAGAAAAACCTTTTTCGTTATTACGCATTTGCATTTAGAACAATTGCATATAACCCTTAAAATGAAAATTATTCTATTATACCTAGGCCTGACAGAATCTCTGTAATTCTGAAACTTTGCACATTTGTAGTATTACGACAGGAAAGTATCTACGTAAAAAAACAAATAGATTGTAATTCGCTATTGTATTGTATTTTGGCTGTCAAGATATTTGCTTAAGGCAGCTAATTCTATAGCATACTGCTCAGACAGTACTCAAGGTCGACAAATCAGTTTTCAATACACAGATTAGTAATGAACATGCAATTTTCACCATTTTGTAGCAGTTAAAACGTAATTTAAAATCCATTTTATGTCGTCATGGTAGTCATTTTTGAAGACGAGATACAATGCCAAGAGGTGGTTGCAAGGAAGCTCAGTATTACAGGTTTTTGTCAAAACACCATATAAGAGGTTGTATGGGCAGGAAGACCGTCATCAAGGGGGGTAAGTTATCGAATCATTTAGAATGTTTTATCTACATATGTAATAGTAGGATATAGAGTCAGGTTTAGATAGCGTATAAAATTTTAATTGCAACGATTAGATTTCTGAGTGATTTAAGGAAAAACCTTTTTCGTTACTACGCATGCGCATTTCGAACAATTGCCTATAACCCTTAAAATGAAAATTATTCTATCATACCTAGGCCTGGCAGAATCTCTGTAATTCTGAAACCTTGCACATTTGTAGGATAAGGACAGGAGAGTATCTACGTAAAAAAACAAATAGATTGTAATTCGCAATCGTATTGTATTTTGGCTGTCAAGATATTTGCTTAAGGCAGCTAATTCTATAGCATACTGCTCAGACAGTACTCAAGTTCAACAAATCAGTCCTCATTACACAGATTAGTGATGAACAGGCAATTTTCACCATTTTGTAGCAGTTAAAACGTAATTTAAAATCCATTTTATGTCGTCATGGTATTCATTTTTGAAGACAAGATACAATGCCAAGAGGTGGTTGCAAGGAAGCTCAGTATTACAGGTTTTTGTCAAAACACCATATAAGAGGTTGTATGGGCAGGAAGACCGTCATCTAGGGGGGTAAGTTATCGAATCATTTAGATTGTTTTATGTATATGTAATAGTAGGATATAGAGTCAGGCTCAGATAGAGAATACAATTTTAATTGCAACGATTAGATTTCTGAGTGATTTAAGGAAAAACCTTTTTCGTTACTATGCATGCGCATTTTAAACAATTGCCTATAACCCTTAAAATGAAAATTATTTTATCATACCTAGGCCTGGCAGAATCTCTGAAGTTCTGAAACTTTGCACATTTGTAGTATTACGACAGCAGAGTATCTACGTAAAAAAACAAATAGATTGTAATTCGCAATCGTATTGTATTTTGGCTGTCAAGATATTTGCTTAAGGCAGCTAATTCTATAGCATACTGCTCAGACAGTACTCAAGTTCGACAAATCAGTCCTCATTACACAGATTAGTGATGAGCAGGCAATTTTAACCATTTTGTAGCAGTTAAAACGTAATTTAAAATCCATTTTATGTCGTCATGGTATTCATTTTTGAAGAGAAGATACAATGCCAAGAGGTGGTTGCAAGGAAGCTCAGTATTACCGGTTTTTGTCAAAACACCATATAAGAGGTTGTATGGGCAGGAAGACCGTCATCTAGGTGGGTAAGTTATCGAATCATTTAGAATGTTTTATCTATATGTAATAGTAGGATATAGAGTGAGGTTTAGATAGCAAATACAATTTTAATTGCAACGATTAGATTTCTGAGTGATTTAAAGAAAAACCTTTTTCGTTATTACGCATTTGCATTTCGAACAATTGCCTATAACCCTTAAAATGAAAATTATTCTATCATACCTAGGCCTGACAGAAGCTCTGTAATTCTGAAACTTTGCACATTTGTAGTATTACGACAGGAGAGTATCTACGTAGAAAAAGAAATAGATTGTAATTCGCTATTGTATTGTATTTTGGCTGTCAAGATATTTGCTTAAGGCAGCTAATTCTATAGCATACTGCTCAGACAGTACTCAAGGTCGACAAATCAGTTTTCAATACACAGATTAGTAATGAACATGCAATTTTCACCATTTTGTAGCAGTTAAAACGTAATTTAAAATCCATTTTATGTCGTCATGGTAGTCATTTTTGAAGACAAGATACAATGCCAAGAGGTGGTTGCAAGGAAGCTCAGTATTACAGGTTTTTGTCAAAACACCATATAAGAGGTTGTATGGGCAGGAAGACCGTCATCAAGGGGGGTAAGTTATCGAATCATTTAGAATGTTTTATCTACATGTAATAGTAGGATATAGAGTCAGGTTTAGATAGCGTATAAAATTTTAATTGCAACGATTAGATTTCTGAGTGATTTAAGGAAAAACCTTTTTCGTTACTACGCATGCGCATTTCGAACAATTGCCTATAACCCTTAAAATGAAAATTATTCTATCATACCTAGGCCTGGCAGAATCTCTGTAATTCTGAAACCTTGCACATTTGTAGGATAAGGACAGGAGAGTATCTACGTAAAAAAACAAATAGATTGTAATTCGCAATCGTATTGTATTTTGGCAGTCAAGATATTTGCTTAAGGCAGCTAATTCTATAGCATACTGCTCAGACAGTACTCAAGTTCAACAAATCAGTCCTCATTACACAGATTAGTGATGAACAGGCAATTTTCACCATTTTGTAGCAGTTAAAACGTAATTTAAAATCCATTTTATGTCGTCATGGTATTCATTTTTGAAGACAAGATACAATGCCAAGAGGTGGTTGCAAGGAAGCTCAGTATTACAGGTTTTTGTCAAAACACCATATAAGAGGTTGTATGGGCAGGAAGACCGTCATCTAGGGGGGTAAGTTATCGAATCATTTATATTGTTTTATGTATATGTAATAGTAGGATATAGAGTCAGGCTCAGATAGAGAATACAATTTTAATTGCAACGATTAGATTTCTGAGTGATTTAAGGAAAAACCTTTTTCGTTACTATGCATGCGCATTTTAAACAATTGCCTATAACCCTTAAAATGAAAATTATTTTATCATACCTAGGCCTGGCAGAATCTCTGAAATTCTGAAACTTTGCACATTTGTAGTATTACGATAGGTGAGTATCTATGTAAAAAAACAAATAGATTGTAATTCGCAATCGTATTGTATTTTGGCTGTCAAGATATTTGCTTAAGGCAGCTAATTCTATAGCATACTGCTCAGACGGTACACAAGTTCAACAAATCAGTCCTCATTACAAAGATTAGTGATGAACAGGCAATTTTCACCATTTTGTAGCAGTTAAAACGTAATTTAAAATCCATTTTATGTCGTCATGGTAGTCATTTTTGAAGACAAGATACAATGCCAAGAGGTGGTTCCAAGGAAGCTCAGTATGAGAGGTTTTTGTCAAAATACCATATAAGAGGTTTTATGGGCAGGAAGACCGTCATCTAGGTGGGTAAGTTATCAAATCATTTTGAATGTTTTATCTATATGTAATAGTAGGATATAGAGTCAGGTTTAGATAGCGAATACAATTTTAATTGCAACGATTAGATTTCTGAGTGATTGAAAGAAAAACCTTTTTCGTTATTACGCATTTGCATTTAGAACAATTGCATATAACCCTTAAAATGAAAATTATTCTATTATACCTAGGCCTGACAGAATCTCTGTAATTCTGAAACTTTGCACATTTGTAGTATTACGACAGGAAAGTATCTACGTAAAAATACAAATAGATTGTAATTCGCTATTGTATTGTATTTTGGCTGTCAAGATATTTGCTTAAGGCAGCTAATTCTATAGCATACTGCTCAGACAGTACTCAAGTTCGACAAATCAGTTTTCAATACACAGATTAGTAATGAACATGCAATTTTCACCATTTTGTAGCAGTTAAAACGTAATTTAAAATCCATTTTATGTCGTCATGGTAGTCATTTTTGAAGACAAGATACAATGCCAAGAGGTTCTTGCAAGGAAGCTCAGTATTACAGGTTTTTGTCAAAATACCATATAAGAGGTTTTATGGGCAGGAAGACCGTCATCTAGGTGGGTAAGTTATCAAATCATTTTGAATGTTTTATCTATATGTAATAGTAGGATATAGAGTCAGGTTTAGATAGCTAATACAATTTTAATTGCAACGATTAGATTTCTGAGTGATTTAAGGAAAAACCTTTTTCGTTACTACGCATGCGCATTTCGACCAATTGCCTATAACCCTTAAAATGAAAATTATTCTATCATACCTAGGCCTGGCAGAATCTCTGTAATTCTGAAACTTTGCACAATTGTAGTATTACGACAGGAGAGTATCTACGTAAAAAAAAACAAATAGATTGTAATTCGCAATCGTATTGCATTTTGGCTGTCAAGATATTTGCTTTAGGCAGCTAATTCTATAGCATACTGCTCAGACAGTACTTAAGTTCGACAAATCAGTCCTCATTACACAGATTGTTGATAAACATGCAATTTTCACCATTTTGTAGCAGTTGAAACGTAATTTAAAATCCATTTTATGTCGTCATGGTAGTCATTTTTGAAGACAAGATACAATGCCAAGTGGTGGTTGCAAGGAAGCTCAGTATTACAGGTTTTTGTCAAAACACCATATAAGAGGTTGTATGGGCAGGAAGACCGTCATTAAGGGGGTAAGTTATCGAATCATTTAGATTGTTTTATGTATATGTAATAGTTGGATATAGAGTCAGGCTCAGATAGAGAATACAATTTTAATTGCAACGATTAGATTTCTGAGTGATTTAAGGAAAAACCTTTTTCGTTACTATGCATGCGCATTTTAAACAATTGCCTATAACCCTTAAAATGAAAATTATTTTATCATACCTAGGCCTGGCAGAATCTCTGAAGTTCTGAAACTTTGCACATTTGTAGTATTACGACAAGAGAGTATCTACGTAAAAAAACAAATAGATTGTAATTCGCAATCGTATTGTATTTTGGCTGTCAAGATATTTGCTTAAGGCAGCTAATTCTATAGCATACTGCTCAGACAGTACTCAAGTTCGACAAATCAGTCCTCATTACACAGATTAGTGATGAACAGGCAATTTTAACCATTTTGTAGCAGTTAAAACGTAATTAAATATCCATTTTATGTCGTCATGGTATTCATTTTTGAAGACAAGATACAATGCCAAGAGGTGGTTGCAAGGAAGCTCAGTATTACCGGTTTTTGTCAAAACACCATATAAGAGGTTGTATGGGCAGGAAGACCGTCATCTAGGTGGGTAAGTTATCGAATCATTTAGAATGTTTTATCTATATGTAATAGTAGGATATAGAGTGAGGTTTAGATAGTAAATACAATTTTAATTGCAACGATTAGATTTCTGAGTGATTTAAAGAAAAACCTTTTTCGTTATTACGCATTTGCATTTCGAACAATTGCCTATAACCCTTAAAATGAAAATTATTCTATTATACCTAGGCCTGACAGAAGCTCTGTAATTCTGAAGCTTTGCACATTTGTAGTATTACGACAGGAGAGTATCTACGTAGAAAAAGAAATAGATTGTAATTCGCTATTGTATTGTATTTTGGCTGTCAAGATATTTGCTTAAGGCAGCTAATTCTATAGCATACTGCTCAGACAGTACTCAAGTTCGACAAATCAGTTTTCAATACACAGATTAGTAATGAACATGCAATTTTCACCATTTTGTAGCAGTTAAAACGTAATTAAAAATCCATTTTATGTCGTCATGGTAGTCATTTTTGAAGACAAGATACAATGCCAAAGGGGTGGTTGATATGAAGCTCAGTATTACAGGATTTTGTCAAAACACCATATAAGAGGTTGTATGGGCAGGAAGAGCGTCATCTAGGGGGGTAAGTTATCGAATCATTTAGAATGTTTTATCTATATGTAATAGTAGGATATAGTGTCAGGTTTAGATAGCGTATAAAATTTTAATTGCAACGATTAGATTTCTGAGTGATTTAAGGAAAAACCGTTTTCGTTAATACGCATGCGCATTTCGAACAATTGCCTATAACCCTTAAAATGAAAATTATTCTATCATACCTAAACCTGGAAGAATCTCTGTAATTCTGAAACCTTGCACATTTGTAGGATTACGAGAGGAGAGTATCTACGTAAAAAAACAAATAGATTGTAATTCGCAATCGTATTGTATTTTGGCTGTCAAGATATTTGCTTAAGGCAGCTAATTCTATAGCATACTGCTCAGACGGTACACAAGTTCAACAAATCAGTCCTCATTACAAAGATTAGTGATGAACAGGCAATTTTCACCATTTTGTAGCAGTTAAAACGTAATTTAAAATCCATTTTATGTCGTCATGGTAGTCATTTTTGAAGACAAGATACAATGCCAAGAGGTGGTTGCAAGGAAGCTCAGTATGAGAGGTTTTTGTCAAAATACCATATAAGAGGTTTTATGGGCAGGAAGACCGTCATCTAGGTGGGTAAGTTATCAAATCATTTTGAATGTTTTATCTATATGTAATAGTAGGATATAGAGTCAGGTTTAGATAGCTAATACAATTTTAATTGCAACGATTAGATTTCTGAGTGATTTAAGGAAAAACCTTTTTCGTTACTACGCATGCGCATTTCGACCAATTGCCTATAACCCTTAAAATGAAAATTATTCTATCATACCTAGGCCTGGCAGAATCTCTGTAATTCTGAAACTTTGCACATTTGTAGTATTACGACAGGAGAGTATCTAATTAAAAAAAAACAAATAGATTGTAATTCGCAATCGTATTGCATTTTGGCTGTCAAGATATTTGCTTAAGGCAGCTAATTCTATAGCATACTGCTCAGACAGTACTTAAGTTCGACAAATCAGTCCTCATTACACAGATTGTTGATAAACATGCAATTTTCACCATTTTGTAGCAGTTGAAACGTAATTTAAAATCCATTTTATGTCGTCATGGTAGTCATTTTTGAAGACAAGATACAATGCCAAGTGGTGGTTGCAAGGAAGCTCAGTATTACAGGTTTTTGTCAAAACACCATATAAGAGGTTGTATGGGCAGGAAGACCGTCATTAAGGGGGTAAGTTATCGAATCATTTAGATTGTTTTATGTATATGTAATAGTTGGATATAGAGTCAGGCTCAGATAGAGAATACAATTTTAATTGCAACGATTAGATTTCTGAGTGATTTAAGGAAAAACCTTTTTCGTTACTATGCATGCGCATTTTAAACAATTGCCTATAACCCTTAAAATGAAAATTATTTTATCATACCTAGGCCTGGCAGAATCTCTGAAGTTCTGAAACTTTGCACATTTGTAGTATTACGACAAGAGAGTATCTACGTAAAAAAACAAATAGATTGTAATTCGCAATCGTATTGTATTTTGGCTGTCAAGATATTTGCTTAAGGCAGCTAATTCTATAGCATACTGCTCAGACAGTACTCAAGTTCGACAAATCAGTCCTCATTACACAGATTAGTGATGAACAGGCAATTTTAACCATTTTGTAGCAGTTAAAACGTAATTAAATATCCATTTTATGTCGTCATGGTATTCATTTTTGAAGACAAGATACAATGCCAAGAGGTGGTTGCAAGGAAGCTCAGTATTACCGGTTTTTGTCAAAACACCATATAAGAGGTTGTATGGGCAGGAAGACCGTCATCTAGGTGGGTAAGTTATCGAATCATTTAGAATGTTTTATCTATATGTAATAGTAGGATATAGAGTGAGGTTTAGATAGTAAATACAATTTTAATTGCAACGATTAGATTTCTGAGTGATTTAAAGAAAAACCTTTTTCGTTATTACGCATTTGCATTTCGAACAATTGCCTATAACCCTTAAAATGAAAATTATTCTATTATACCTAGGCCTGACAGAAGCTCTGTAATTCTGAAGCTTTGCACATTTGTAGTATTACGACAGGAGAGTATCTACGTAGAAAAAGAAATAGATTGTAATTCGCTATTGTATTGTATTTTGGCTGTCAAGATATTTGCTTAAGGCAGCTAATTCTATAGCATACTGCTCAGACAGTACTCAAGTTCGACAAATCAGTTTTCAATACACAGATTAGTAATGAACATGCAATTTTCACCATTTTGTAGCAGTTAAAACGTAATTTAAAATCCATTTTATGTCGTCATGGTAGTCATTTTTGAAGACAAGATACAATGCCAAAGGGGTGGTTGATATGAAGCTCAGTATTACAGGATTTTGTCAAAACACCATATAAGAGGTTGTATGGGCAGGAAGAGCGTCATCTAGGGGGGTAAGTTATCGAATCATTTAGAATGTTTTATCTATATGTAATAGTAGGATATAGTGTCAGGTTTAGATAGCGAATATAATTTTAATTGCAACGATTAGATTTCTGAGTGATTTAAGGCAAAACCTTTTTCGTTATTACGCATTTGCATTTTGAACAATTGCCTATAACCCTTAAAATGAAAATTATTCTATCATACCTAGGCATGGCAGAATCTCTGTAATTCTGAAACTTTGCACATTTGTAGTATTACGACAGGAGAGTATCTACGTAAAAAAACAAATAGATTGTAATTCGCTATTGTATTGTATTTTGGCTGTCAAGATATTTGCTTAAGGCAGCTAATTCTATAGCATACTGCTCAGACAGTACTCAAGTTCGACAAATCAGTCCTCAATACACAGATTAGTAATGAACATGCAATTTTCACCATTTTGTAGCAGTTAAAACGTAATTTAAAATCCATTTTATGTCGTCATGGTAGTCATTTTTGAAGACAAGATACAATGCCAAAGGGGTGGTTGCAATGAAGCTCAGTATTACAGGTTTTTGTCAAACCACCATATAAGAGGTTGTATGGGCAGAAAGACCGTCATCTAGGGGGGTAAGTTATCGAATCATTTAGAATGTTTTATCTATATGTAATAGTAGGATATATAGTCAGGTTTAGATAGCGAATACAATTTTAATTGCAACGATTAGATTTCTGAGTGATTTAAGGAAAAACCTTTTTCGTTATTACGCATGCGCATTTCGACCAATTGCCTATAACCCTTTAAAATGAAAATTATTCTATCATACCTAGGCCTGGCAGAATCTCTGTAATTCTGAAACTTTTGACATTTGTAGTGTTACGACAGGAGAGTATCTACGTAAAAAAAAACAAATAGATTGTAATTAGCAATCGTATTGAATTTTGGCTGTGAAGATATTTGCTTAAGGCAGCTAATTCTATAGCTTACTGCTCAGACAGTACTCAAGTTCGACAAATCAGTCCTCATTACACAGATTAGTGATGAACAGGCAATTTTCACCATTTTGTAGCAGTTAAAACGTATTAAAAATCCATTTTATGTCGTCATGGTAGTCATTTTTGAAGACAAGATACAATGCCAAGAGGTGGTTGCAAGGAAGCTCAGTATTACCGGTTTTTGTCAAAACACCATATAAGAGGTTGTATGGGCAGGAAGACCGTCATCTAGGTGGGTAAGTTATCGAATCATTTAGAATGTTTTATCTATATGTAATAGTAGGATATAGAGTGAGGTTTAGATAGTAAATACAATTTTAATTGCAACGATTAGATTTCTGAGTGATTTAAAGAAAAACCTTTTTCGTTATTACGCATTTGCATTTCGAACAATTGCCTATAACCCTTAAAATGAAAATTATTCTATTATACCTAGGCCTGACAGAAGCTCTGTAATTCTGAAGCTTTGCACATTTGTAGTATTACGACAGGAGAGTATCTACGTAGAAAAAGAAATAGATTGTAATTCGCTATTGTATTGTATTTTGGCTGTCAAGATATTTGCTTAAGGCAGCTAATTCTATAGCATACTGCTCAGACAGTACTCAAGGTCGACAAATCAGTTTTCAATACACAGATTAGTAATGAACATGCAATTTTCACCATTTTGTAGCAGTTAAAACGTAATTAAAAATCCATTTTATGTCGTCATGGTAGTCATTTTTGAAGACAAGATACAATGCCAAAGGGGTGGTTGATATGAAGCTCAGTATTACAGGATTTTGTCAAAACACCATATAAGAGGTTGTATGGGCAGGAAGAGCGTCATCTAGGGGGGTAAGTTATCGAATCATTTAGAATGTTTTATCTATATGTAATAGTAGGATATAGTGTCAGGTTTAGATAGCGAATATAATTTTAATTGCAACGATTAGATTTCTGAGTGATTTAAGGCAAAACCTTTTTCGTTATTACGCATTTGCATTTTGAACAATTGCCTATAACCCTTAAAATGAAAATTATTCTATCATACCTAGGCCTGGCAGAATCTCTGTAATTCTGAAACTTTGCACATTTGTAGTATTACGACAGGAGAGTATCTACGTAAAAAAACAAATAGATTGTAATTCGCTATTGTATTGTATTTTGGCTGTCAAGATATTTGCTTAAGGCAGCTAATTCTATAGCATACTGCTCAGACAGTACTCAAGTTCGACAAATCAGTCCTCAATACACAGATTAGTAATGAACATGCAATTTTCACCATTTTGTAGCAGTTAAAACGTAATTTAAAATCCATTTTATGTCGTCATGGTAGTCATTTTTGAAGACAAGATACAATGCCAAAGGGGTGGTTGATATGAAGCTCAGTATTACAGGATTTTGTCAAAACACCATATAAGAGGTTGTATGGGCAGGAAGAGCGTCATCTAGGGGGGTAAGTTATCGAATCATTTAGAATGTTTTATCTATATGTAATAGTAGGATATAGTGTCAGGTTTAGATAGCGAATATAATTTTAATTGCAACGATTAGATTTCTGAGTGATTTAAGGCAAAACCTTTTTCGTTATTACGCATTTGCATTTTGAACAATTGCCTATAACCCTTAAAATGAAAATTATTCTATCATACCTAGGCATGGCAGAATCTCTGTAATTCTGAAACTTTGCACATTTGTAGTATTACGACAGGAGAGTATCTACGTAAAAAAACAAATAGATTGTAATTCGCTATTGTATTGTATTTTGGCTGTCAAGATATTTGCTTAAGGCAGCTAATTCTATAGCATACTGCTCAGACAGTACTCAAGTTCGACAAATCAGTCCTCAATACACAGATTAGTAATGAACATGCAATTTTCACCATTTTGTAGCAGTTAAAACGTAATTTAAAATCCATTTTATGTCGTCATGGTAGT
The DNA here is from genome assembly GCA_949710005.1 of Ricordea florida. NCBI lineage: Eukaryota > Metazoa > Cnidaria > Anthozoa > Corallimorpharia > Ricordeidae > Ricordea > Ricordea florida. The sequence goes on along the minus strand of OX453277.1, from coordinate 21,990,248 downwards.
CATTTTTGAAGACAAGATACAATGCCAAAGGGGTGGTTGCAATGAAGCTCAGTATTACAGGTTTTTGTCAAACCACCATATAAGAGGTTGTATGGGCAGAAAGACCGTCATCTAGGGGGGTAAGTTATCGAATCATTTAGAATGTTTTATCTATATGTAATAGTAGGATATATAGTCAGGTTTAGATAGCGAATACAATTTTAATTGCAACGATTAGATTTCTGAGTGATTTAAGGAAAAACCTTTTTCGTTATTACGCATGCGCATTTCGACCAATTGCCTATAACCCTTTAAAATGAAAATTATTCTATCATACCTAGGCCTGGCAGAATCTCTGTAATTCTGAAACTTTTGACATTTGTAGTGTTACGACAGGAGAGTATCTACGTAAAAAAAAACAAATAGATTGTAATTAGCAATCGTATTGAATTTTGGCTGTGAAGATATTTGCTTAAGGCAGCTAATTCTATAGCTTACTGCTCAGACAGTACTCAAGTTCGACAAATCAGTCCTCATTACACAGATTAGTGATGAACAGGCAATTTTCACCATTTTGTAGCAGTTAAAACGTATTAAAAATCCATTTTATGTCGTCATGGTAGTCATTTTTGAAGACAAGATACAATGCCAAGAGGTGGTTGCAAGGAAGCTCAGTATTACCGGTTTTTGTCAAAACACCATATAAGAGGTTGTATGGGCAGGAAGACCGTCATCTAGGTGGGTAAGTTATCGAATCATTTAGAATGTTTTATCTATATGTAATAGTAGGATATAGAGTGAGGTTTAGATAGTAAATACAATTTTAATTGCAACGATTAGATTTCTGAGTGATTTAAAGAAAAACCTTTTTCGTTATTACGCATTTGCATTTCGAACAATTGCCTATAACCCTTAAAATGAAAATTATTCTATTATACCTAGGCCTGACAGAAGCTCTGTAATTCTGAAGCTTTGCACATTTGTAGTATTACGACAGGAGAGTATCTACGTAGAAAAAGAAATAGATTGTAATTCGCTATTGTATTGTATTTTGGCTGTCAAGATATTTGCTTAAGGCAGCTAATTCTATAGCATACTGCTCAGACAGTACTCAAGGTCGACAAATCAGTTTTCAATACACAGATTAGTAATGAACATGCAATTTTCACCATTTTGTAGCAGTTAAAACGTAATTAAAAATCCATTTTATGTCGTCATGGTAGTCATTTTTGAAGACAAGATACAATGCCAAAGGGGTGGTTGATATGAAGCTCAGTATTACAGGATTTTGTCAAAACACCATATAAGAGGTTGTATGGGCAGGAAGAGCGTCATCTAGGGGGGTAAGTTATCGAATCATTTAGAATGTTTTATCTATATGTAATAGTAGGATATAGTGTCAGGTTTAGATAGCGAATATAATTTTAATTGCAACGATTAGATTTCTGAGTGATTTAAGGCAAAACCTTTTTCGTTATTACGCATTTGCATTTTGAACAATTGCCTATAACCCTTAAAATGAAAATTATTCTATCATACCTAGGCCTGGCAGAATCTCTGTAATTCTGAAACTTTGCACATTTGTAGTATTACGACAGGAGAGTATCTACGTAAAAAAACAAATAGATTGTAATTCGCTATTGTATTGTATTTTGGCTGTCAAGATATTTGCTTAAGGCAGCTAATTCTATAGCATACTGCTCAGACAGTACTCAAGTTCGACAAATCAGTCCTCAATACACAGATTAGTAATGAACATGCAATTTTCACCATTTTGTAGCAGTTAAAACGTAATTTAAAATCCATTTTATGTCGTCATGGTAGTCATTTTTGAAGACAAGATACAATGCCAAAGGGGTGGTTGCAATGAAGCTCAGTATTACAGGTTTTTGTCAAACCACCATATAAGAGGTTGTATGGACAGGAAGACCGTAATCTAGGGGGATAAGTTATGGAAACAATTAGAATGTTTTATCTATATGTAATAGTAGGATATAGAGTCAGGTTTGGATAGCGAGTACAATTTTAATTGCAACGATTAGATTTCTGAGTGATTTAAGGAAAAACCTTTTTGTTACTACGCATACGCATTTCGACCAATTGCCTATAACCCTTTAAAATGAAAATTATTCTATCATACCTAGGCCTGGCAGAATCTCTGTAATTCTGAAACTTTTGACATTTGTAGTGTTACGACAGGAGAGTATCTACGTAAAAAAAAACAAATAGATTGTAATTAGCAATCGTATTGAATTTTGGCTGTGAAGATATTTGATTAAGGCAGCTAATTCTATAGCTTACTGCTCAGACAGTACTCAAGTTCGACAAATCAGTCCTCATTACACAGATTAGTGATGAACAGGCAATTTTCACCATTTTGTAGCAGTTAAAACGTATTAAAAATCCATTTTATGTCGTCATGGTAGTCATTTTTGAAGACAAGATACAATGCCAAGAGGTGGTTGCAAGGAAGCTCAGTATTACAGGTTTTTGGCAAAACACCATATAAGAGGTTGTATGGGCAGGAAGACCGTCATATAGGGGGGTAAGTTATCGAATCATTCAGAATGTTTTATCTATTTGTAATAGTAGGATATAGAGTCAGGTTTAGATAGCGAATACAATTTTAATTGCAACGATTAGATTTCTGAGTGATTTAAGGAAAAACCTTTTTCGTTATTACGCATGCGCATTTCGACCAATTGCCTATAACCCTTAAAATGAAAATTATTCTATCATACCTAGGCCTGGCAGAATCTCTGTAATTCTTAAACGTTGCACATTTGTAGTATTACGACAGGAGAGTATCTACATAATAAAAAACAAATAGATTGTAATTCACAATCGTATTGTATTTTGGCTGTCAAGATATTTGCTTAAGGCAGCTAATTCTATAGCATACTGCTCAGACAGTACTCAAGTTCGACAAATCAGTCCTCATTACACAGATTAGTGATGAACATGCAATTTTCACCATTTTGTAGCAGTTAACACGTAATTTAAAACCCATTTTATGTCGTCATGGTAGTCATTTTTGAAGACAAGATACAATGCCAAGAGGTGGTTGCAAGGAAGCCCAGTATTACAGGTTTTTGTCAAAACATCATAAAAGAGGTTGTATGGGCAGGAAGACCGTCATCTAGAGGGGTATGTTATCGAATCATTTAGAATGTTTTATCTATATGTATTAGTAGAATATAGAGTCAGGTTTAGATAGCAAGTACAATTTTAATTGCAACGATTAGATTTCTGAGTGATTTAAGGAAAAACCTTTTTGTTACTACGCATGCGCATTTCGACCAATTGCCTATAACCCTTAAAATGAAAATTATTCTGTGATACCTAGGCCTGGCAGAATCTGTGCAGTTCTAAAACTTTGCACATTTGTAGTATTACGACAGAAGAGTATCTACGCAAAAAAACAAATAGATTGTAATTCGCAATCGTATTGTATTTTGGCTGTCAAGATATTTGCTTAAGGCAGCTAATTCTATAGCATACTGCTCAGACAGTACTCAAGTTCGACAAATCAGTCCTCATTACACAGATTAGTGATGAACATGCAATTTTCACCATTTTGTAGCAGTTAACACGTAATTTAAAACCCATTTTATGTCGTCCTGGTAGTCATTTTTGAAGACAAGATACAATGCCAAGAGGTGGTTGCAAGGAAGCTCAGTATTACAGGTTTTTGTCAAAACACCATATAAGAGGTTGTATAAGCATTAAGACCGTCATCTAGGGGGATAAGTCATGGAAACATTTAGAATGTTTTATCTATATCTAATAGTAGGATATTGAGTCAGCTCTGGATAGCGAGTACAATTTTAATTGCAACGATTAGATTTCTTAGTGATTTAAGGAAAAACCTTTTTGTTACTACGCATGCGCATTTCGACCAATTGCCTATACCCCTTAAAATGAAAATTATTCTGTGATACCTAGGCCTGGCAGAATCTCTGTAATTCTGAAACTTTGCACATTTGTAGTATTACGACAGGAGAGTATCTACGTAAAAAAACAAATAGATTGTAATTCGCAATCGTATTGTATTTTGGCTGTCAAGATATTTGCTTAAGGCAGCTAATTCTATAGCATACTGCTCAGACAGTACTCAAGTTCGACAAATCAGTCCTTATTACACAGATTAGTGATGAACATGCTATTTGCACCATTTTGTAGCAGTTAACGCGTAATTTAAAATCCATTTTATGTCGTCATGGTAGTCATTTTTGAAGACAAGATACAATGCCAAGAGGTGGTTGCAAGGAAGCTCAGTATTACAGGTTTTTGTCAAAACACCATATAAGAGGTTGTATGGACAGGAAGACCGTCATCTAGGGGGATAAGTTATGGAAACAATTAGAATGTTTTATCTATATGTAATAGTAGGATATAGAGTCAGGTTTGGATAGCGAGTACAATTTTAATTGCAACGATTAGATTTCTGAGTGATTTAAGGAAAAACCTTTTTGTTACTACGCATGCGCATTTCGACCAATTGCCTATAACCCTTAAAATGAAAATTATTCTGTGATACCTAGGCCTGGCAGAATCTGTGCAGTTCTAAAACTTTGCACATTTGTAGTATTACGACAGAAGAATATCTACGCAAAAAAACAAAGAGATTGTAATTCGCAATCGTATTGTATTTTGGCTGTCAAGATATTTGCTTAAGGCAGCTAATTCTATAGCATACTGCTCAGACAGTACTCAAGTTCGACAAATCAGTCCTCATTACACAGATTAGTGATGAACATGCAATTTTCACCATTTTGTAGCAGTTAACACGTAATTTAAAACCCATTTTATGTCGTCCTGGTAGTCATTTTTGAAGACAAGATACAATGCCAAGAGGTGGTTGCAACGAAGCTCAGTATTACAGGTTTTTGTCAAAACACCATATAAGAGGTTGTATAAGCATTAAGACCGTCATCTAGGGGGATAAGTCATGGAAACATTTAGGATGTTTTATCTATATGTAATAGTAGGATATTGAGTCAGCTCTGGATAGTGAGTACAATTTTAATTGCAACGATTAGATTTCTTAGTGATTTAAGGAAAAACCTTTTTGTTACTACGCATGCGCATTTCGACCAATTGCCTATAACCCTTAAAATGAAAATTATTCTGTGATACCTAGGCCTGGCAGAATCTCTGTAATTCTGAAACTTTGCACATTTGTAGTATTACGACAGGAGAGTATCTACGTAAAAAAACAAATAGATTGTAATTCGCAATCGTATTGTATTTTGGCTGTCAAGATATTTGCTTAAGGCAGCTAATTCTATAGCATACTGCTCAGACAGTACTCAAGTTCGACAAATCAGTCCTTATTACACAGATTAGTGATGAACATGCTATTTGCACCATTTTGTAGCAGTTAACGCGTAATTTAAAATCCATTTTTTGTCGTCATGGTAGTCATTTTTGAAGACAAGATACAATGCCAAGAGGTGGTTGCAAGGAAGCTCAGTATTACAGGTTTTTGTCAAAACACCATATAAGAGGTTGTATGGGCAGGAAGACCGTCATCTAGGGGGATAAGTTATGGAAACAATTAGAATGTTTTATCTATATGTAATAGTAGGATATAGAGTCAGGTTTGGATAGCGAGTACAATTTTAATTGCAACGATTAGATTTCTGAGTGATTTAAGGAAAAACCTTTTTGTTACTACGCATGCGCATTTCGACCAATTGCCTATAACCCTTAAAATGAAAATTATTCTGTGATACCTAGGCCTGGCAGAATCTGTGCAGTTCTAAAACTTTGCACATTTGTAGTATTACGACAGAAGAGTATCTACGCAAAAAAAACAAATAGATTGTAATTCGCAATCGTATTGTATTTTGGCTGTCAAGATATTTGCTTAAGGCAGCTAATTCTATAGCATACTGCTCAGACAGTACTCAAGTTCGACAAATCAGTCCTCATTACACAGATTAGTGATGAACATGCAATTTTCACCATTTTGTAGCAGTTAACACGTAATTTAAAACCCATTTTATGTCGTCCTGGTAGTCATTTTTGAAGACAAGATACAATGCCAAGAGGTGGTTGCAAGGAAGCTCAGTATTACAGGTTTTTGTCAAAACAGCATATAAGAGGTTGTATAAGCATTAAGACCGTCATCTAGGGGGATAAGTCATGGAAACATTTAGGATGTTTTATCTATATGTAATAGTAGGATATTGAGTCAGCTCTGGATAGCGAGTACAATTTTAATTGCAACGATTAGATTTCTTAGTGATTTAAGGAAAAACCTTTTTGTTACTACGCATGCGCATTTCGACCAATTGCCTATAACCCTTAAAATGAAAATTATTCTGTGATACCTAGGCCCGGCAGAATCTCTGTAATTCTGAAACTTTGCACATTTGTAGTATTACGACAGGAGAGTATCTACGTAAAAAAACAAATAGATTGTAATTCGCAATCGTATTGTATTTTGGCTGTCAAGATATTTGCTTAAGGCAGCTAATTCTATAGCATACTGCTCAGACAGTACTCAAGTTCGACAAATCAGTCCTTATTACACAGATTAGTGATGAACATGCTATTTGCACCATTTTGTAGCAGTTAACGCGTAATTTAAAATCCATTTTTTGTCGTCATGGTAGTCATTTTTGAAGACAAGATACAATGCCAAGAGGTGGTTGCAAGGAAGCTCAGTATTACAGGTTTTTGTCAAAACACCATATAAGAGGTTGTATGGACAGGAAGACCGTCATCTAGGGGGATAAGTTATGGAAACAATTAGAATGTTTTATCTATATGTAATAGTAGGATATAGAGTCAGGTTTGGATAGCGAGTACAATTTTAATTGCAACGATTAGATTTCTGAGTGATTTAAGGAAAAACCTTTTTGTTACTACGCATGCGCATTTCGACCAATTGCCTATAATACTTAAAATGAAAATTATTCTATCATACCTAGGCCTGGCAGAATCTCTGTAATTCTGAAACTTTGCACATTTGTAGTATTACGACAGGAGAGTATCTACGTAAAAAAACAAATAGATTGTAATTCGCAATCGTATTGTATTTTGGCTGTCAAGATATTTGCTTAAGGCAGCTAATTCTATAGCATACTGCTCAGACAGTACTCAAGTTCGACAAATCAGTCCTCATTAAAGGCCCAGTTTCACCCATTCTGCATTGCGGCCGTTTGTTATTGTTTTTTAAATGATGAAATGATTTCTTATTGGCTCTTTGCTTAAGGAGTGTTTCCTCTGTTTCTTGACGATTCGAAGCGCGCTACTGCAAGATCGTGTGTTCACTTTGTTGGCCGATAACTTGTACTCCATTAGTTTGCGGGATCCGTGATTCGTGGATAGCTTTCCAGAAGATGCCGGAAACACAGCAGTAAATTTTTATGGCTCAACATTGCACTCGAATGAAGAGGACAATGAGGAAGATGTAGACGTAACTACAGAGGTGAGGTACTTCAAATGGCCATTGCACGTGGCCGTTGTACTGACTTCATAATTACTTCGTCACAGCTCCTACATTGTTTCTTTCTTTTTCAGGGCCCAGAAAGTGAAAGAGTAATCTGTATTTGTTCAGGGCAATGTGCACGGAAGAGAGGAAAAGGAGCGTGTCCGTGTAAAGCTACCGACCTCAGTTGTGCTGACGATTGTAAATGTGTCAAGTCCAAGTGCAAAAATCAGGTACGAGACCGCCGTATGATACAGACGCCTACAAATGGATGTTCTATCACAATAGTTTAACTATTATTCTAGCGTATATTTATTTATAATGTCGTCTACGGACAGGTATCAACAGCAGTAGTCGCACAAAGAGGCCAGGAAAATATAACTCCCGATGGTGCCCAGCGTTTTGAGGCCGAAGTTCAGCAGTCCGCCGCACAAATCCAGGTAAATTTTCATTGCACAGCCGATGCTCAGACATCCAATGGTGGGGTGTATCCGTAAATTTCAAGTTCGTTAACACGATTGATCTCATTAATTACTTGCAATGCACCTGGTATTGATACTTATTGTAAAATATGTTGCTGCGGGAAAGGAAGAAAAAATGGCCCTTCAGATGAGCAACTGGGATTTCTAACATTTCCACACTTCAAAGAACTATTTGCCTTGATGGGGTCATTATGTGAAAGTGAAAATAACTTGATCGCCTTAGAATAAAAAATACAGCTCTAAAATATCAAAGTATTAGTAAAAAGTTAAATTGACATATGTACTCATTTCAGCCACTGGCCTGTCACATACTGTATGGTAGATTCAATTATCTTGATATGAATATTTTTTTTTAAATTTTTTGCTAGGAATTCATTCAATCCCTCGACAACTCTACAAAGGATGACTTGCTGGTTAAATTATTGAGTATGGGCAGGGGCAGTTTGGACTTTGCTAAACAGCTAGTTGCAGACAACATACCCGAAGAGCCTACACCTCCAACTGACCTTCCATGGTGCCGGTGTCAGGTTTGTGTACCAATGGAAACTGAGCAAGAAAATGTCTGTTGCAAGAAACGCCAGTGCATCACTTCTTATAGAACCTTTAATAACATCTGCTTGGATAGAGACATTCTTGAAGTGTGCATAAAGGCTCGGTGTGATATCAGAGCTGATGAATTTAATTTTTCCATGGAAAGCTTCCGCAAAGCAGGCTATCGCCAGTTCGCTCTATGGAAATATGGGAAATTGGGTAGAGGGAACAGACGCGTCCTACCTGCCTGTGTAGTGAGAATGATTCGACAAGCATACCCTTCTCCTGATGGGAGATACATGGGATTTAAAAATAACTGACATGTCAACAGCTGTCACTCATGTGTACTGCATATTATCAGCATGATTAGCAAACACATTCCCTTCCATGCCCAATTTCACCTGGTTCTGGATCATTAATTAGGTACATGTATTCTGGCCCAACATTGCTAAAAATGGACACTGGATACCTGATAACAGTGGTCATCTATATTATTGTTAACACTTTAAATGCCCATTTTCTTTAGTAGGGAGATTGACTTTTAGTCTTGAACAGAAAATGAACTTCATCAAGACATTTACTGTGATGTTGCTATTTCTATACATTCAAAGAAACCTATTTTGCTCTGCACATAACAAGGACCAGATTTAAATTTGTTGAAAATTGATGTAACTCAAAATTATTGCTAGCATTCCTTTATTATTACTAAAATAAATTCAGTCCATCAGTATGCCGTATATGTCTAAAATGGGACTTTTCCCCTGCTTGTGCACCCACTAGGACTTACATGAATATGAAGTATTATTTTGTTCAAACTTTTCCATGTAAAAGGGAAAGCCCTTCATTTGTACAAAGTTCTAATAAATACATGGACAGTTTAGAAAGAGTTTCTGATGTAGACAGATTTAGAATGCTCTGACATAGTTCCAATGCTCTCATTTTAATTTCTTTTCAAAACGAGAAGGTCCTTTCATCAACTCTTCAGTTGGCGGGGGCTCCTTCATTCCAATAGTGGGGGCAATTTGCTTCGGATCAAATTCATTCATTCTATCAGAAGGCAATGTGAAACTGCCCTCGTACACGGAGCGCCTGTGCAGCATTTTTGCTACAAGGAATGGGAAGTAACTGTAACACTTTTCTTCTTTCACAATTTCTGCATGAAAGTTTTGAGACCTTTTTGAATATTTTCTATGGCCTTGCTCTTTTCCTGCTTTGGTAAGTTTTGATGTTCGTGACAAATGCATGTTGTGGTCGATTGCTGCCAACGTCACTCTCATGATGAAGTAAGGATACCTAGTGGAAGGTGGTCAGATAATACACAGTTATAACCTGTAACACACAAATGAAATCAACAAATTGGTTTCAATTGAATCTATAGTGGTTTAAATCGACTGCTGTAAAACGAAAGCCAAACCATTTACTCAACAATCACCAGTGGACTTATAATCCATTCTAGTGAAACCAAAACAATTACTCTCAACAGGGGAGACCTGGGGAGTCATTTCGACCATCTCCACAGAGGCACACATCCTCATACTCTTCAAAGAGCTTTTTCACAATCTTATTCATATTCATCCATAACTCCTCCACCACTGGTGCAGCACAGTGCTTCTGGAAACGCATAAATGTGTTTCGTCCCACTACATTTAGGCCAAAAGCTTTACAGAGCAGGCTGAATTTCTCATAGTTGTTGCCCGAAATGATAATCGCTGCAGACAACAAGCAATCATTAAGGTAAATAGACTGATTCCTTTTTTGAGTAAGCACCTCAGAGGACACCCACTTCTTGTTGTGGCCATTAGTGCATTTTGAGAACAACTCCAGATTCCCACCACCAGACTTGGTCTCGTGAGTTAATAGGCTACTGCACACATGCCCATCAGTCTCAACTGTGCAGTTAGATCCGGCCAGCTCCAGTAGTTTTTCCGCTGAAACAATGAAGCGACTTCTTTCATGAAGAACTGCAAATTCTTGTAATTCATTACCAATATTAGTCACTTTGGCCAATGAATTTTCTAAGTCAAGTAACAGCTTCACTCTGTTGTCAATAACTTTCCTAGAAGTAGATGGCTCTTCATTTGGTGCTGACTCAATGACTACACCACAATCTTGGGGAGCTTGTAAATCATCCATAATAACAGCTTCCTCATCACAGCAGGTAGAGGTTGTAAAGTTGGTAAGGACAACTGTGACATGCTGACCACATCTTCCACCATGGTGATTGTACGCTCATCATCCTCAACACTTATCTCCATATCTTCACAAACCAACTTGGTGTAATCACTATTGTCAAATTCCAATTCATGACTATAAGCAAATGAAGAAAAAACCAAATTGTGTAACCAGTATGAAGAAACCCTTTCTCGTTCTACATTCATAATTTTCAGTTGCTGTTTTGATTTTGCTCTTAATTACTACCCCAAAAATACCAACACTAGGAATAAGAGAGAGTTCACCAGAAAAGCAACTGCACTTTGCTACAATTGAATCCTCTACTTTGCTACTGTACCTTTGAGCAGCACCTCATTTGCTATGCCTTCTGAATAGAGAACAAACAAGATAATAATATTGGTATTCACCTCTGCATTGCACCATTAACCCTGAAATCCAAATAGGCATCATCTTCATCGCTACTGCCAAGGTCATCACTGTTATCAGAGTCGGTATCACTGCTTCTCAGCTGCTCAATAACAGAGTGCATCCTACCAAAGAAAATAAAAATGGACATGAACATAGATCAAGTCATAACTTTCAGTAAAACAACATCAACAACAATAGTTTATTGGTATTTCAAATATAAGTACCAGTATCTAAAATAGAAGTATTTCAGTATATAACATATTTGAAAGAAAATAGGTGACAGGGCATCCAAAACAACTTTAAGAAACCAAACTGATGATGTGCCATCAAGCAAATCCAAATCATTCACATTGCATTGACAGTGCACTAGGCAACCCAAAATAGTTAGAGCTACTTGTACCACTGATGTTTTGTAATTGTTGACAACAAACGAGCAATGGTGTACTCTACGTGCATCCAAACTATAGCAGTACCTGTTTGTGAAATGCTGATCTCCACTGAACACACCAAAGCTGTCAGTGCTACTTGTGGAGTTTTCAGTGCTACTTGTGGAGTTGTCAGAACCAGCTGAGGCAGCATCATTACCATCATCGCCATTATTTATGTCTCTATCTTCTCGCAACACTGAAAAGGGATTTCCATCAACTGTGTCAAAGGAGATGTTTGCTCTCTGACACTGAACACTCTGCATTGGTGAGCATTCACCAAATAAGGTCACACCTGTTACATCAACATTCCTAGGAACAAGACAAAATTTGTTATGTACTATCATGAAAATATTGCAACTGTTTATTTGGAAATAATCAACACACCAGTAGCAACCAGGCTTAGCACATTACTTATTATGTGGCTCGCTCTGTGAGTGGGCACCCGAGCAGGCAAGATGGACCTATCTTGCCCGCTCAGGACTACCTGCCATGTGCCGCAAGAAAAATTTCTGAAAGCCATTTAAATCCTTTTTTTCTTTGTATGGTCAAGATACAGTAGCTCTATATTTGACTCGTTCATTTTTTGTTGAGTTTATAGACCTCGGCTCTGTCCCTGTCCATATACACACAGAAAAAAGAACTTGGCCAATATCCAGCCATCTTGACCTGACACTTGGGTCAATAACCCATACATATTATTTGTAAACCAATAAGCTTATAAAACTAATGCTTCAAACAATATGACTAGTAACTCTCGTCATCTTTAGTTCATATTTCACGACCACAATTTTACAACAAAGCCTTAGCACAATGACCTGAAATGTAAAAAGAGACCGACTTACGAGTTTGAGAGGCTTGGAGAATCATAAGGAAGCTGGCGACGAGGCACCACGCGAACAGGGGTTGAACTTAGAGGTACAAAAGAGCCTGAAAACCAACATGTTCTGATACAATAAATCAACTCATAAAAGAAAAACAAATGGGCTGCTGAGACAACTACAGAAAGAGAATAATGAAAACAAATTTCAACACTTCTTATGTTTCAAAACAAAGGTAGCCGCCGGTGTGAACATTTATTTCACAAGTTGTGTATGCTTACCAAGATCGTGTGAAGCTAACTCGTATTCACCGGGAGAAGGGTCTCCGTCAGCTCTAAAGCAAAATGTAAAAACAAATTCGCATAAGTTACCAACTCATTAGGACCAATATAATCGCCCAAACAACAGAACCGCTTATTTTTATAAGCGGTCGAAAGCTTATGTAAAGCAAGCTCACCTTCGATGTAGAAGATATTCTGCAAATTCACTATCCGTGAACTTCCCCAGAATGTCTTTCCTCTCCCTCCAAAGTTTAAATACGGACTCGCGAAGACGAATATACTTTGCTGAACCCGGTAAACGGGGTCTTCCAACACGCGCAGTTTTCTCCTTATCCACCATTACCGTTGTCAGTCACACCACAGCTACAAGCTCACAAAGAATTATCGAACTGAACGCCTTATTTAAAAACTTTATCCGAAATATCGATGAAAAGGAAGAATATAATAACAAAGAAGCCTATTTGCATTAATTACGGAAACTGAAATGTAAAAATAACCACGAATTGAAATGGATTTCGAAGTAATTCACTTAGAGAATAATTTTCGACTGCATAAAATTCATTAGTCAAGTAAGAGGCGCGCAATGCATTAAGGGTGAAACTGGGCCTTTAAACAGATTAGTGATGAACATGCAATTTTTACCATTTTGTAGCAGTTAAAACGTAATTTAAAATCCATTTTATGTCGTCATGGTAGTCATTTTTGAAGACAAGATACAATGCCAAGAGGTTGTTGGAAGGAAGCTCAGTATTACAGGTTTTTGTCAAAACACCATATAAGAGGTTGTATGGGCAGGAAGACCGTCATCTAGGGGGGTAAGTTATCGAATCATTTAGAATGTTTTATCTATATGTAATAGTAGGATATAGAGTCAGGTTTAGATAGCGAATACAATTTTAATTGCAACGATTAGATTTCTGAGTGATTTAAGGAAAAACCTTTTTGTTACTACGCATGCGCATTTCGACCAATTGCCTATAACCCTTAAAATGAAAATTACTCTATCATACCTAGGCCTGGCAGAATCTCTGTAATTCTGAAACTTTGCACATTTGTAGTATTACGACAGGAGAGTATCTACAGAAAAAAAAACAAATAGATTGTAATTCGCAATCGTATTGTATTTTGGCTTTCAAGATATTTGCTTAAGGCAGCTAATTCTATAGCATACTGCTCAGACAGTACTCAAGGCCGACAAATCAGTCCTTATTACACAGATTAGTGATGAACATGCAATTTTCACCATTTTGTAGCAGTTAAAACGTAATTTAAAATCCATTTTATGTCGTCATGGTAGTCATTTTTAAAGACAAGATACAATGCCAAGAGGTGGTTGCAAGGAAGCTCAGTATTACAGGTTTTTGTCAAAACACCATATAAGAGGTTGTATGGGCAGGACGACCGTCATCTAGTGGGGGTAAGTTATCGAATCATTTAGAATGTTTTATCTATATGTAATAGTAGGATATAGAGTCAGGTTTAGATAGCGAATACAATTTTAATTGCAACGATTAGATTTCTGAGTGTATTAAGGAAAAACCTTTTTGTTACTACGCATGCGCATTTCGACCAATTGCCTCTAACCCTTAAAATGAAAATTATCCTATCATACCTAGGCCTGGCAGAATCTCTGTAATTCTGAAACTTTGCACATTTGTAGTATTACGACAGGAGAGTATCTACGTAAAAAAACAAATAGATTGTAATTCGCAATCGTATTGTATTTTGGCTTTCAAGATATTTGCTTAAGGCAGCTAATTCTCGGGCATACTTCTCAGACAAAACTCAAGTTCGACAAATCAGTCCTCATTACACAGATTAGTAATAAACATGCAATTTTCACCATTTTGTAGCAGTTAAAACGTCATTTAAAATTCATTTTATGTCGTCATGGTAGTCATTTTTGAAGACAAGATACAATGCCAAGAGGTGGTTGCAAGGAAGCTCAGTATTACAGGTTTTTGTCAAAACACCATATAAGAGGTTGTATGGGCAGGAAGACCGTCATCTAATGGGGTATGTTATCGAATCATTTAGAATGTTTTATCTATATATAATAGTAGGATATAGAGTCAGCTTTGGATAGCGAATACAATTTTAATTGCAACGATTAGATTTCTGAGTGATTTAAGGAAAAACCTTTTTGTTACTACTCATGCGCATTTCGACCAATTGCCTATAACCCTTAAATTAAAATTATTCTATCATACCTATGCCTGGCAGAATCTCTGTAATTCTGAAACTTTGCACATTTGTAGTATTACGACAGGAGAGTATCTACGTAAAAAAACAAATAGATTGTACTTCGCAATCGTATTGTATTTTGGCTGTCAAGATATTTGCTTAAGGCAGCTAATTCTATAGCATACTGCTCAGACAGTACTCAAGTTCGACAAATCAGTCCTCATTACACAGATTAGTGATAAACATGCAATTTTCATCATTTTGTAGCAGTTAAAAGGTAATTTAAAATCCATTTTATGTCGTCATTGTAGTCATTTTTGAAGACAAGATACAATGCCAAGAGGTGGTTGCAAGGAAGATGAGTATTACAGGTTCTTGTCAAAACACCATATAAGAGGTTGTATGGGCAGGAAGACCGTCATCTAGGGGGGTAAGTTATGGAATCATTTACAATAATTTATCTATATATGTAATAGTAGTATATAGAGTCAGGTTTGGATAGCGAGTACAATTTTAATTGCAACGATTAGATTTCTGAGTGATTTAAGGAAAAACCTTTTTGTTACTACGCATGCGCATTTCGACCAATTGCCTATAACCCTTAAAATTAAAATTATTCTATCATACCTAGGCCTGGCAGAATCTCTGTAATTCTGAAACTTTGCACATTTGTAGTATTACGACAGGAGAGTATCTACGTAAAAAAAAACAAATAGATTGTAATTCGCAATCGTATTGTATTTTGGCTGTCAAGATATTTGCTTAAGGCAGCTAATTCTATAGCATACTGCTCAGACAGTACTCAAGTTCGACAAATCAGTCCTCATTACACAGATTGGTGATGAACATGCAATTTTCACCATTTTGTAGCAGTTAAAACGTAATTTAAAATCCATTTTATGTCGTCATGGTATTCATTTTTGAAGACAAGATACAATGCCAAGAGGTGGTTGCAAGGAAGCTCAGTATTACACGTTTTTGTCAAAACACCATATAAGAGGTTGTATGGGAAGGAAGACCGTCATCTAGGGGGGTAAGTTATCGAATCATTTAGAATGTTTTATCTACATGTAATAGTAGGATATAGAGTCAGGTTACAGGACCCCTTTGATAACAGTACGCATGTACTGAAGGGCCATCCTGTTTAAAAATTCGTTATTATTATTATTATTATTATAGATAGCGAATACAATTTTAATTGCAACGATTAGATTTCTGAGTGATTTAAGGAAAAACCTTTTTGTTACTACATATGCGCATTTCGACCAATTGCCTATAACCCTTAAAATGAAAATTATTCTATCATACCTAGGCCTGGCAGAATCTCTGTAATTCTGAAACTTTGCACATTTGTAGTATTACGACAGGAGAGTATCTACGTAAAAAAACAAATAGATTGTAATTCGCAATCGTATTGTATTTTGGCTGTCAAGATATTTGCTTAAGGCAGCTAATTCTATAGCATACTGCTCAGACAGTACTCAAGTTCGACAAATCAGTCCTCATTACACAGATTAGTGATGAACATGCAATTTTTACCATTTTGTAGCATTTAAAACGTCATTTAAAATCCATTTTATGTCGTCATTGTAGTCATTTTTGAAGACAAGAAGTAGGGGGAAAATGACAGTTCTGGCGCAGCACTTCAAGACCAAAAACACAAAAATCCTGCACGCGTGCAGAATCCAAAATGCGATCAAAATCGTCTTAAAGTAATAACCTTGCACATCCAAACACTCATCATGCCCAATCAACGTCAAACTGTCAAAGAGCTCCGCGCCATTGCCAAGGATCGCAAGATAGCCAAATATTATACGATGCGTCGGGGAGAGCTACTGGAGGCGCTGGGGATGGAAGAGGTACCTAGTGGTGGAAAATGTAACCATGGCAGGCGTGAGGTTCAGTGTAAGGATTGTATGGGATCTCAAATATGCCCTCATCTAAGACAGAAAGCATGTTGCAAAGAATGTGGTGGTAAGGGCATATGTACTCATGGTAGAGTAAAGTACTCTTGCAAAGATTGTGGTGGTTCCCAAGTATGTTCTCATGGTAGAAATAGGTACAGATGTAAAGACTGTGGTGGAAAGGGCATATGCGTTCATCACAAACGTAAAGATCGTTGTAAAGATTGCCTCGATCTTATGAAGTCACAGTAATATGGCGTGCATTTTTGTAACGTGGTTCGCGTTACAAAAATCATATCGATTCCATCAAGGTGGCGAGTAATTTCAAAAGATGAAAAAAATATTTTCTAAGTTACAGTGATTGGTATGTTTTGGAGAATGAATCCAAAGAAGTTGAAGAAGTTAAATTCTGTTAAGTTGAAGCTTAAAAACAAAGAAAAGTTGAAGACTAAAGATTTCATTGAAAGGAATAAGGTTGAGATTTTATCCTTATTCAAAAAGTATGGAAACTTTATAGGTGAAGTCAGTGAATTCAGAATTAAATTTAATAATCATAATAATCATGTTTGTATTAAGAATGATTTACCAATCGATGAAATTTGGACTAAAATAGATGGAGCTAACTCTTATAGAAATATTTTCGGAATGTTAATTCATAGAGGGAGTACTCATGTTGATGAATTAGTTCTTATTATACTTACTGATCCAAATAAAAGATTACATAAATACAGGTTTGATTATTTGTGTGAAGAATTAATAGCTGTGGCATGGGGACCAAGTAGGGTTGTAGATTGGTGTCTTGATTTTGAGGAGTCAAAGGCTTTGAAAGAGCGTTGGGGGATTGATTGATAAGTTATAATAATATAGTGTGCATTTTTGTAACGCGAACCACGTTACAAAAATCATATCTAGTCCATCAACGAAACAAAGCCCAAGCCAATCCACCAACTACGATTATCAATGCAAACAAATTATATTCATGTTGTGTGTTTTCAGGCCCTTTGATTTCAGGTTTAACATCCATGATTGGTGTTTTCACCTGTACAGTTTCGGTTCTGGTAGCTGCATGTGGTAACATAACTTTCGAAGAGCCCAAGTTATGGCTTATCCCTACAGTCTTGGTCTCTAGGTTTACATTTGAGTTGACTCCGAACTTCATGTCACCCGTGGCCTTCATTAGGTTGTTGTTGTAACCAACTATACTCTCCGTGTTTATGATCATGTTACTGGGCATTAGCCAAACTCCAGGTGCGATTGCCAGATCCAATCTCAACTTCGCTTCCTGAGTTGCGAGTTGGTACCTTTGTACTGAACTTGATATGTCGTTCTCAATCACACTGCTTTCAAACAGAGCCAAGAACTCTTGCTGTGTCTCAATTGCCCCACCACCCGTGCCCACAATCGAGTTTCGCGTATTGACTTGCGATCCCAGCACACAGTAAACGAAGGCCTCAGCAGATCGATTCAGTCTGCCGAGCCCAGCCTTGGTGAGCCCATAACCACTCGTTGGAATGAACCAAGCATACTTGTACTCAGCGCGGTGGGAAATTTCTACCCCTTTATCAGCCAAAAGAATGTCCACTTGATCCCAGTCTTTTAAAGAGACAATTGAGCTCGGCCGATATTGATTCATTCGATCCGCAGCTGGTATTGTAGTTTTATTGGCCCATAGAAGCCTGGCAGCTAGTTTATCTGTTTTGCACCAAAGACAAATCGTTTCTTCGCATCGTGAGCTTTCTTCTCGTACCAAATTTGCTATATTTTCACTTTTTTTTTGCATTTTTGCTCCGGAGCAAAGTTGGCATAGACATCTGAAGAGCAATCATCGATATGAAGTGTGAGTACCTTGTTTTATTTCTTATTTTTTTGCCTTCGTGTAGGATTTATGAACAAATTAAAACCATAGAACCACACTTTTGACTCTACTAAATATTTTTCGAACCTCGAGAACATTGATTGTTATTTATTTAATATTGAAAATTGGTCACAAAATTGGTGAATTTTTAGGTGGCATTGAGTGCTGCTGTGGCTGATGGGGAGCAAGAAGCGAAGAGCTCCGCGAAGAACGACCAAAACTACAGAAAAACTGCGATTTCCCATAGGCGATCTCGCTCAAAGGAGGTCTGAATTAAAAGAAGAATATTTAAGAAAATCAAAGCAATTAAATGCTTTGAGGAAGAATTCGAGCCGAATTAATTAGCAAGTAAGTAATATTGTCCTGACAATCATGGACTGGTCATGGAAATCTTGCATGCATTCAACTCAAGACTTTGTTTTCTATTGTGTGAATCTGGCTATTACTCTTTTATGATTACTTTTTTGTTTCATGGGTTTATAAAAACCACTCTAATTGCTTCATTGCTGTTCTATTGTGTACATATAAAAATGTACAGTAAAAATTGCATTTAAATCCATGAAACAGTAGTACTACTTTAATTAGCTAGGACAGCTGAATGGCACAAATTAAGCAGAAGGAAAAAATTAATAAGTTTGTTTTCTTGTTGTTTTTATTTTGAACTAGTTATGTTACACACTTTTAGTGTTTGCTTTCTAACTTTATTTTTTAACTTTATATTCATTTGAAAATACCCACTTAAAGTATATATCTATCTATCAATACTCAAAAGCTCTGCATACAAATATGCTAAAAAGAGCCAAAAAGTAATTTTGAGATAGACTTGTTCTATTCACATTAAACTGTAAAAGAAATATGACTGACTGTAGTAAAAACAGTGCAGTACTATCACCATTACTTTTTTACAGTTCAAATAAATTGCCTTTGTTACTCTAAAAAAGGAAAACTGATTGATAACAGATTTTAACTATTTATAACCAATCAATAACAGTTGTTATGCCTTTGATGTTGTGCCTTTTCAAATACTGTCTATTGACCGGGAAATCATAACAATGAATAATGCAAAACTATTTTATGTTTGTATGTTTTAAATGCATCTTTAAATACTCAATATATACCGATTATGAGATTATAAAAAAATATCTATGTATTTGACTTTAATGGAATAAAAGTTATTTGTATTTGACTCATTCCTTGTGTTTATATTTATATACAATGGTTAAGTGCTCCCTCTAAACCAGTGAACGTATAATTACACAGCAAATAGCACTAAATTATGCTAGAGTAGAAGCACTAAATCTGTGAAACAAATATTACTAGTTATAATAAATAGTGTTGATGAGACAATAGAGAACAAACAAATTAGCATTGTTTATCGCCTACTTTGTACTATGTTTGTTTCAGGAATTAAGTGTATTTACTCTACACTGTTTAGCAAGCTGTATCTTTAGTAATATTTATTTCATGAATTTAGCATGAGCACCTTATAACAAAACAAATAAATGTATTAGAGCGCACACACTTAATCCGTGAAATATAAACAGTACAAAATAGGTGTTAAATTATGCTAATTTCTTTGTTTCCTGTTGTCTAATCAACACTATTTAGTAGTAGCTAGTATTATTTGTTTCACAGATAAAGTGAGTGCACTCTACTATAAGTTACCTACAACATCGTAGACAATAGGAACCAAAATGTTTTCTTTGTATCAACAAGTACAAGTTATTGTTCATGGTTTAAATGGGTACTCTTTAACTCATGGAAATGAGTACAACTTACAGAAATACCGATGTGTGTATTGGGAAGTTGTGCATATTGCAAACACTATAACAAAAATCAAATTGTAAAATTTCCTAATCAAAATCGTATGTCATTCCAAACTGCTTCTCCTCATTTACAATAGCCTCAATTCTCTTCTTATTCTTGAACTTCTTCTTGAGAAACTCATCATCTGAGTAAGAGGTGCTCATAATCTTATTAAAAAGACTTTTTACCGGCCCTGGCAAAAGACGTAAACGCCAAGACAGCCTTCTTGTGTTTCTTTTGGTCTCGCCGGTGAATAAGCCGTAGTTTGTGGTTGACGCAAGTGTCCGTATAATTTGGAATAATTCTGTAGGCAATTCCACCTTTATAAAAACTTTCCAAGGACTTCTCGGAGCACACCTAAACGATAATCTTCTCATAAACTGCTTGTACCATCTCTCTGCTTTGCGTTAAATCATGGGGTAGTACTGGCCAACGCGATGCCTATGTTTTGACCTCGATGGTCCGAAATGGCTCTGTAATTGGCTCCACAAGATTTTTAAGGTCTTCGTAAGCCTTCTCCACTTTTCCTTTATCTAAATTGTCCATAGAGACAATAGTTCAGACCGGCCTACAGTAAGTGCACCAAGGATAATATTCGGAATGATTTCCGCTCAGGTCCCTACTTCATTACGCATGTTGTAGCCGAGCAAGAAATGTTTGCACGCGAACTTCCCAAGACAATTCAAGTACAGCATGCATAATGAAGTAGCCTCACAACAGCAGCCATTTTTAATTTGTTCGAATCAGGAAGGTTAATACTTCATTCGTACACATATTCAGTGCCCAAACACACATGGCCTTTCAAGTGTCACACTCATGAAGTATTGTGTCGGGTGTTACGGCTGACCAACATATTGTGCACTCAACTTGGCCACATTTGGCAGTAAAATTTCCCAGCGTGCAGCAAAGTCATCATTGCGAATGAATGAGATGAGGTTACCTTTTTCTTTCTTTCCACCATCATCTGAGAATTCACCACCATCACCAGGCCACTGGTTTGCGTCTTCATCATAGTTTCGAATCA
This sequence comes from Ricordea florida, assembly GCA_949710005.1. Taxonomy (NCBI): domain Eukaryota; kingdom Metazoa; phylum Cnidaria; class Anthozoa; order Corallimorpharia; family Ricordeidae; genus Ricordea; species Ricordea florida. The sequence goes on along the minus strand of OX453277.1, from coordinate 21,968,935 downwards.
AATGTACATTTTGAAACCCTCCACCTCTTCCTTGGTAACCAGCACCATAGTCAAGGAATATGTCACCAAGACCATGGTTTCGCCCGCCTTTCCATCTGAAATCAGAACCATTACCGATGCCGAATTCAGCGCATAATCTTTGGTAAGCAACCTTACTGTAAGGGTTGTTAGCTATGGCAAATGGTTGTTCATCTGGAAGTGGCACATTCAATTCGTACAGTATTCGCCTTATGGTGAAATACACGTGAAACTTTACAAAGCCAGCCACCACTTTGGGGTAGTTCAAACTTTCAAAGGGGCTGACACCACAGCCAGAGGTCGCACACCACACTGCAAAGTTCACCTGTTGAGGCCAGTAGTTCATGTCGGGCGCGTTCAACCACTTTCGACTTTGCTTACCAAACTTGAAAGTTACAACTTGGGAGGTAAATATGTTACGCATCTTAGCGGTAAATTTTTTCGTGTTGGACACGTATATGTCCAATGACGTCAGCATGTTTGTGGTGTTACTTGTGGGTTCGTCGAAATCAATGGCTGGAATTGGGTAGGAGCGGTTTGTCATGGTCAGGCTCTTTGGGAAGGGGCTTGATGTATCATCGAGTCCCAAATCAATCCATAGTAGTAGTTTGAGACCTGGTCGGAGGCCATCAGTCCATGTCTTGCCAGTGGGGTCATCATAGGACATGATTGTCATTCCGTTATGTTTCCATATAATGTAACCTCCAAATTGATCAGCTATGAATTTGAATCGGTCAAGGTCAGCCTTTGGGTACTTATTTTTGAAGTCATCGAGTAAGCCCATCTTCTATCCAGACTTTGGGTAGAAGAGTTCATGATTTTAAGTCAATATGTGAGAAAATATATAGCACTAGCCAAACCAAGGGTCCAGTGTATTGCAGAACATACAACAACCACATACAATCTTTTGTTCGATTCCATGATCTTTTCTTCATCATCAGCATTGACTTGTTCGTATACAACGGTTTCATTACTACCGAACTTATTTCTGAACATGTTAAATCCCTCATCAATCAAATCGTTGAAAGCATTTACAACGGATTTGTATTCCTTTGTTTTCTCCATATTTATACCAGCACGTTCTAGCGATTTGAATTTCTCTTCAATGGATTGAGTGGTCATGGTTATGTTACTGGTATATCAATCTTTAAGTATATTTGGATTAGTAAATGTTTTGCTCGTAAGCTATAGTTATAGTCCTCCTTTTAGTTCTTTGAGGATTTCTTCGCGAACTCTCTGCCTCAATACCAATGGGTCCTCCCCACTCACATTTTTTTGAGCCTTAGCCCGTATCTCAGCCTTGAGCTTTTCGAATTTCTTGAGTTCTTCCATGATCAACGAGAATTCTGAGTCAGAGATCGTATTGTCACGAAGGGCTTTGGACACCAGGTCTTCAATGGTGTTTATCTTGGATCTGGCCAGTGTGATGGTGTTTTCATGCTTCACAGCTTTCTGGGACAGTCTCTTGGATATTTGTTGCAAAGCTATGGATGCACACACAAACACACCACTTACCACACCCAATGGTACAGATGCGACGATTCCGACACCACTAAGCGATGTCCCCAATCCACCAGCCGCCAAGACGCAAGACATTATACCACAGGTCGAGCTTACATTCATGAGTGTGCCCTTGGATCGGTTGTATTTTTTGAGTACTGTCTCGTAGTGGTTTAATTCAGACTTTAGCTTGTTCAAAGCATCGCAACATTGTTGCAATCTGAAAGTATCGCCATCAGTGGGAGGCGCCGTCGGAGGCAAGTTGGGGTAGATTCCTTTGTACTCACCCATCTTTGGTTACAGTTCTCACGTACTTTTAAATGTTATCTGAACCGCAAACTGAAGGTGATTGGAGACCCATTCAGATTCAGTTTGTTCCATTCAATGTCGAGGATGCTCAGATCGAAGTGATTTACGGGGGTTTTGGATTTGTGAACGGGAATGACTGGATAATCCTGTGATGGTATGTTGGCAAGGAGTTGTGAGGGTGAGATCTTCACAGGGCCTGTAAATCGAGCATTGTTCATGTAGGATGACTGGTTGTTCACTAGACTGCACATAAGTCTCAGGGGCTCCTTGATCTGGAGATTGGTGGGGTACAACTTGCCAGGCGTTATGATTTCGGGTAAACCCAGTGCAACTTGCAGTCCTCTCGTAAGTTTGATGTTGTAGTTCTTGTTGGAGTACAAATAGTCAACAGTGTCAGTCTCAACGATCGACAGCTTGGCGTTATCCGTATCGTTCAGAAGGATTGCGTGTATGTCACGTAGAGAGTATGTACCGGGTGGGATTTTTATGATGGGTTGATAATCCTCCTCCTTGAGAAAGCCCTCTAGACCCTTGAAATTCACCAATCGTTTGGGTATACTACAACCCAGAAGTTGTATCTCCCGAACCTTGTCCAGGGGAGGGTCCAAGTACACCCTGGTTTCAGACTCGTACATGGTAACGCTCAACATTTACATCAACGACGCCTCTTTTTTAATTCGTCTACAAAGTACACTACAACAGCGAGGATCAACAGCCAAGCGTTCTTACCCAGGAATGAAATGACCTCCCCAGCGGTCTTGAACAGGAAACTCACGATCGCCCCACCATACCGGGCAATAACTCACCAAGTTTCTTACCGATGTTCTTCAGCCCGTCCCCCACACCTTTGCCCAATCTGGATAGGCCCTTGGAAAGATTAGACACGATAACGCCAATGACCACACCAACGGCGCTCACAACGGCAAATACCGTGAACCCATATTTTTTGAAGATCGCTTTCACCCGGTCTCGCAATGACATTCGCTCCTGGATTTGCTCATTCTCCACTTCCAAGTTAGCTATCTCTTGCTCTTGTTCAGCAATTTGTCCCTCGATGTTCTCTATTTGACTTACTTCTTCCGGGGTTTTCAATGGCTTTTCTCGATGGAATCTTACCTTCTCCTTCAATTCACTAACTAACCCTTTTCTCTTGGTTATCTCACCATCATTGGCTTCCACAATTTCTTCCGCGCCTGGACCTAGCTCTTTTGTAATTGTTTTGGGTAATCCTTTGTTCACATCACCATACTCATCGAATAATGGATGCCATACGTTTTTGCCTGGATGTCTACTACTGATTTTGACAACGATTCTACCCCATTCATCGTAATTGAAAAGGAACTTGGCTTTGGCATCTGGGAACTTGTCTACAATCTTGGCCCAGATTGCATCTTTGTTTTCTTCCATAGCCTCCATCTCTATCTCTTCATGTGGTAATCGAACATACCCTGATTTACTTCTTGCACCCTTAGTCGTGGATGTTTCCAAGACTTTGTCTGGTGTTGGAGGCTGCCTACCAAGTAGCGGGGTTTTTTCGAAATCATCGGGATCTTCTTGTTTGTTTTCTTGCCCCAACCCGAAAGGATCGTTCTCTTCTTCTTCAGGATAAGCAGTTGCCATATTTGATGTCGAATATGGGAACTTCTAAGTTAGTTTATCGCACCCACTTGCTAACTATATACACCAGGATTAACATTCCAACCGCGACAAAGACCATCTGAGCCATTCTTTGGTCTTCATTCGGTCGGTAGTAGTCGGAGAACTTGGGAGGATCGCCTATTTGATTGTACAACCTCATTGCTTCATCCGTCTCCGATATGTTCTCGGATGCCTGGTCAGCATCACTCTTCCTCTTGTTCATAAAGTCAATATGCTCCAAGCGCCTCTCTTCATACGCAGCGTAATCTTTTTGGTACTCCTCCATTGCTTTGTCATGCCTTTTCCTTTCCTTTTCGAGTTCTTCGGGTGATGATCCAGTGAGGAGATGTGTTATGTAGGTACTAAGACTGAGGGCAGCTGCATTGACGATTGCACCTCCGGTAACGATCGCTATAGTCGCCATTACTCAAAGCTCTTTTGGTAAGATCTTTTGATCTTCTAAATAAGTTTTGAGGTACATACCCGCGGACAAAACAGCGACCCATTTGGCGTAATTCATGAAATTGGACGATGGATCGCTAATGAACGATTCTTTCAGGGCCTTCTTACCCACATAGCCCACAGCAGCAGCGAGTCCCACGAGAACTGCAGATTCTGTAACAGTCTTCACAAGCTTGTTGTTTGACATTTTGTGTATTACATCAGCTCGTCATTTAAGCTGGTTTCTATCTTTGGAGGTGTTTTGACCTCATTCATGTCCTTGACAGGAGGTGGTTCGAAGGTTACAGAAGGTACGAAGTTGGGTATTCTGTCTTTGTATCTATCGTATAAAAAATAACCAATCCCTCCTATTATGGAACCACCGATTAACAAATTCTTGAAGGATAGGCCGGGTATCCAGGCATCATCCTCTTTCACCAATGCATCTTGCTGCGGCTGCTCCTTTTCTTTCTGACTATCTGCATTCCGTTGCTCTTTTTCCTTCAATGCATCCTTAGCCTTCTTGTGGTACTCGGCCAGTTTCTTCCCGGCCTCCACCTTCTTGGGATCCTTTACTCTATCCTTGACATCGGGTTCTCTTGTGATTTGCTCAACAGGTTGCTCAGACATGTTTGTATCTCTGTTATCACTAACCTTTAACTCTCCTAATAGGTTGCCTATTAGGAGATTTTTTTTGAACCAACATCTAGCTAACCCAATGGCTTTTTACTATACAACCAATATGCTGCAAATCCTAACATCACACCTTTCAAACATAAACATACGTTATTGACGTCCTCCTCAAACTTTTGTCTTTCCCAATATTCACGTTCTCGTATTATTCCCCAACATTTTCTCTCGATATTTTCTCTACAGTACTCTTCACAATATTTTTTCACAGTCGCTCCATCATCAACTTCTGTGTCAACCATGTTTGTTTGAACAACTTCTGTGTTTGCCATGTTTGTATCCTTGTTTTCACTTACCTTTAACTCTCCTAATAGGTTGTCTATTAGGAGAAGTACGTCTTAATTAACAATATTCCAGCACATACTCATCTTCATCTTCTGATTCTTGTGGCTCTGCACCATTGGGAGCCAACATACGAGGTTCCGATTCTTGCGCTGTGGCATCATTGGAGGGTAACAGGCTAGATTCTGGTTCTTGTGGTGTGGCATTATTGGAGGGTAACATTCGAAAACTAGTCATGCTGTTGAACTCACTTGGAGTGAAATTCATCTCAGTGACACGAAGACGGGCTGAGGCACCGTACCCGGCCTGCCCGTGGGATCCCCAGAATATACCATCCCCACGGACAACAGGATGACCAAAACCGCTTACATACTTGTCGGGTTGCCACATGTATTCAAGTGGGTTAACCACTTGATCATCTGGACCGTATACACAAGTTGTGGATAGGATGTTGCCACCCTTACCCCAGGTTATGAACTTGAGGTAGGCACGTTGTGGTCTGCTTGTGTCCTTTGTCTTCTCACCCGTTTGTTGGTCTGTGGTGTTTGTGTAATCGTATATCGGTTTCACAGCAAAAGACCAATCATTTTCACTCTTGGCAGTGATGTATGCATTGAAAGTTGCGGGTGGAACGGACCTCTCTGATCTTGGTTTGTTGCAAAACTTCTTGAGTGCATTCAATGTGATCTTCACTACATTGTCAAGTGCTTTTCGAGTCTTGATCTCTTCGGTTGTTGGGCAATCCATGGTACCAATCGATGTCATTGGGTATGAAATTTGGAAGCCCTCCAGAGTCTCAAGTCTGCGACTGTCTTTGTCGGTTCCAAATGGCCACACCCCCGATATACCCGAAAAGAATTGCTTGGTCAATTCAATGAAGATTGGTCGCTTCTCACCGTTGGGACCTTGTACGTAAACATCTGAACTAACCCATTGGTTTTGTGGTTTACTTTGGCCTTTGTTGAAGGATTTACTCTTGGGCTCAGAAACAACAATGGTGTTCCAGTCAAAATCAGAGTCAAGTTCAATGAAGATTGGTTCACTCATGTTTCAACACTTTACCTTTCGGTTATGCCATAGTGCATGGCTCTCTTTAAGTCACTTTGTATGTCACCACTAAGTGGCTAACAAGTGGTTATTTAGTCCTAAAAGTTGTGTTGGGGCTTTGCTGCGTAGGTCTCTTAGTAGGTCATCTACTAAGAGGCTCAAAATCGGTTCTTACATATTCCATCGTTCTTTCATGTCTCTCAATTCCTCGTGGTCAAGACACCAGTCTAGCAATCGATCGGGATGCCATGCTGCATCCACTAATTCATCAAGAACACTTTTGAATTCTACTTTGTGGTATTGCTTGTCAAAGCTCAACGTTGCTGCAGGGATTAGTTTATCGAAAACGCGTTTGAATTCCAGTCTATGTATTTCCTTGTCATGGTTCAACATTTTGACTTAATGTATGAAAGGTTGGACTCCATTCCTTTTGCAATATGATTAACAATGGGTCTAGACAGACTAGGGTTTTCTAAAACATCCTCTAGATCCCAATCCCAATCCCAATCCCAATAACACCAAATCTCATCATCATCATCATCATCGAGTACAAATGTGTCACAGTCATCAAAATTTTCATCAAGAAACATTTGGAGTCCCTCCATCAAAGCATTCCTAATCTTGGATCTCAAAACTCTCACAATACGATTGATTGTGTCATCCATGGAATTAACATCATCATCGTAATGGTCTACTATCATCTCTTTCTTTTTGTTTTGTAGCTCAAAATGAAACTCAAGTCTTGTATATCTAGGGTTGATTTTCTCGAAGCAATCAAGAACCTCTGGTCCTACTCTGTTGAAGAATGCATCAAAGTCAGAGTCATTCTCGTTGGCATATACGGTGAATATGTCGAAACGTGTTTCTGTGGTTTGCATGATGGGGTGCTTTGCCTTTGGCATAAACAGTCTTGAAGACACTTTTCCTAGAACACAGTATCATATCCAAGTTCTGTTGGAGTGGTACTTGGGTCTTGCTCAAGTTGTGTTGGATTGGTGCTTAGGTCCTGCTCAAGTTGTGTTGGGTCCTGCTCAAGTTGTGTTGGATTGGTGCTTAGGCCCTGCTCAAGTTGTCTTGGGTATCCATCCTCTCTCAACTTGAAGTGATTTGCAAAATGAACAAATGCCGAAAGTAATGCTGTGACTCTTCCACCTTTGAGTACAAGTGAACCAGATAGATTTGAGATCTCCTTCATTATCAATTCATCTTTCTTACAATCTTTCACAAGAGCCTCTTTGTCATCTATACTTCCGTAATTTCTCAAACCGTGATCCACAGCCTTAGCCATCAATTGAAAAGAAGAGTCCGCCAAGCCATCGGCAATCTTCTTGCCCGACCTAACTTGGTACCTTTTGTAATACTTTTCCACATCCTTGTCCGATAGCTTGGTTACTTCGGGGAGGTCCATGACCACACCCGTGTATTCTTTTGTCGAACCTAGACAAGCCAGGATTGAAAGAGATTCCCTCTTTGACTCCAAATCATCGATTGGTGATGGTGTTGTACCAACTGATGCTGCACCGTTCAGTATCTCTTCAGGGTTAGCCATGTTTGGCCTCGGACGTGGGTATCTCTAAGTATTTCTCAAACGGGTGACGCAGTGAAAAGCAAAGTCTGGCGTACTTTTCAGTCTCGAGTAGCTTCTTGTACCTCTTGCGTTTTTCAGCATCTAATGCACCACCATATTCCTCAAATAACATTTTCATCGCGGTTTCAGACGGGTTGTAAAAGGACACCACGCATGCGATATTCTCTCGAAATGGTTTCGAGATCGATGTGAGCTGTTGGGTGAGAACCCACACCGATATGCCAATGTGCCTCCCGGAGAAGGCCAGATTGATGAATTTGTTTGTCCGGTTCTTCAAGTCTTTCGAAACAGCGCAATCGTCCAGTATTATGAGTGTGTTCTCACCCGAGAATAACGTTGAGCAAAGCGCTAGCAAATAGTCAATCTCGTCCTCATTACTAGAGTCTGGTGAGAGTACCCAAAATCTCTTGTCCCCCTTTGCAAAGCCTCTGTAAGTCTTGTTATGTATATATGTGGGACAGATCAAGACAATATAGTCGAACACGCCCCTAAAGTGTCCTCGAAGCTGGTCCACTATGTATTGAGTCTTTCCACAATTCGTAGGTCCCGTAATGATACAGTTGAATGGGATTTTGTCCACTAACTCATTCATCTTTCAATTGTGTTCTAGTACACTATCTTTTTTAAACTTGAGTTCATAATCTCCATAGCAGCGTCAGCAACCACGAACATGTAACAGGTAAGGACCCTGCCTCCTCTCTTCTCCCTGTTAATCTCGAGTCTTATGCCATCTCGAGTACTGGTTAGCTCCAAACCGTTCCCATGAACATCGTTGTCGGGGTAACTCCTCAGATCGATCCACAAAGCAAACTTGTTCGTATAGAGCTCAGACTCCTTGATGGAATCATCGATACCAACTCGTTTAATTATGGCCTGCCATAAGTCAGTTGGTAACATGCCTTTCGAATAAAGTTTGTTTGGTACCCCATCTTTGTCAATCTTGACCGATGTGATCTTTGGGTTCACAAAAATCTCAGAGTCCCTAGCACCTGCTGCATATGGGGCTGTGAAAATACATAGTATCCCAGTCATGGACTTCCTGGGCACGTTAATATGCTCATTGATCACACCATCATTGTTCTCAGAGATTGGGAACGTTTTGTGAAGAAGTATCTTCTCATACAAGAAAACCCTTCCATTCTGGTACGAGGCAATGGCTTGACTGGCTAATCGGTCACTTGATATGCATTGATACTCCAGCTCCATGTTTGTTAGTTTGTAATCAGGTGGTGTTTCAGCGTTTGAGTAAACGACGACATCAGAGACTGAAGCTAGAGTTATTTCGAATTTGAGTGGATGTGGTAAGGCTTTTGGATAGAAGATTCCATGATCTTTCAGTATCGTGTGGTCCAATGGTATTTCGTACCTAGTGTTATGGACTGCACCTAGAGTATTTTCTGCTGCATTTGATGTAACTTTGTCACCGGCATTGGTTCTGATTTTCCTTACATTCTCAGATGATATGCCCTGTCTTAATCTGTTATTGCGATCGGTCTCTGACAAAAAAAAATCGTGGTAAGTCTTGAACAAATCAAACCTGTCAAGGTCCTCTATGATTTCACCCCCGAATAGAACCTTGTATCGTGAAACGAGGTTCCTTCCCAAGTTGTTGACAAGTGTGTTGTTCTTGTGAACTGTCACATTCATATCGAAGGTGATGTACACACTGCCAGGCACAATCACCAGGTTGTCAGCCAGTTTTGGTATTTCAATGTACAATGTCTCGCCAGGATTGGCTGATGAGGGGTTAAGCGTGATCCGATTCAATGAGGTCTCGGCCCTCAAACCTTTACGCATCCTGGGAACACGATCAGTCTCAAGAATGTATGATATTCCAGCCATTTAAGTGCACTGAATCTTGTTGTAAATGTCTAGTGAAGATGGTTTAAGTCGATTATACTACTCTACCGATGGATACTGGAAAGGGTACTCGGCCATAGCAAAGTTGGCGAGTGCGGCCAAAGTGACCGAAAGTGTTGCTAGAGATTGGTTGGAGAAGCAAGCATTGTGGCAGATTTATGTTCCTCCACCAAGGTACACCCCCAGACCACATTGGGTCGTTGGCAAACCAAATCAAATTCATCAAGCGGACTTGCTGTTTCTTCCTCACGATACAGTGAGAAGAAAAACATACCGCTATGCGCTGGTTGTGGTTGATGTCGCGTCTAGGTACAAGGATGCTGAGGCTCTGACCTCCAAAGATAGTGGTGAAGTGGCCAGGGCGTTTGAGAGGATTTATGCTCGGAGGCTAAAGTGGCCAAAGACATTAATGGTGGATCCCGGTAGAGAATTCATGGGTAGTGTCACTCACTTGATGGATAAGCATCAAGTAGACGTACAGCGAAGTAAAGCTGGTAATCATCGAGCGCAGGCTTTTGTAGAGAGGGCTAACAGAACGCTTGGTGAGAAATTGTTTAGCCATCAATACGCGCAGGAGATGGTGAGTGATGTTGGGTCCAGGGTTTGGGTGAAAAGGCTGCCCGCCATCATGAAGACTTTGAATTCTGAACCAACACGCATCACAGGTAAAGAGCCCGATGAAGCTTTGGAATTGAAAGAGGTTGATGTTAAGCCTATGGAATACAAGAGAGCTGTGGGTTTGAATGAGAAGAGGTTGCCCCCGGGAGTCAAGGTTAGGTATTTGTATTCGCCCGGTGAAGATGAAGGTGGTGAGAAACGAAGAGCCACTGATCCTGTGTGGAGCCTTGAGGTTTACGACATAGCGAGAACGGTAATTTCACCAGATCAGCCAGTGGTGTACTATTTGGATGGAGTACCGAAGCGAGGGTTTGTGCGCGAGGAACTCCAAGTTGTCCCCGATGATACTGAATTACCACCCTCTAGGGTACTTAAGCGACGTTGTTGAGATGTCAGCCATTTCGCGAACTATCTTGATCAATGCAATGTCCGAAATTTCAAGTTTGCCGGCAAAGATCTTCTTTGTCATGCCTATTTGATTTTTATACTCCTGGTTCATACACAAGTAAAAGAAGACAATACCCGCTGCAACTACACCGCTAGTACAGCGCTCAAGAATCTGTGATGTTCCTCGAAAGTACTTGGCAATGGACAAAATACGTCTTTGATGAGATTCATCAACCCCAGTAACTTTCATTACCCAGGGAATAAGTTTCTCTGGTGTAATGTTGTTGGTTCTCGCCTCTGGGAATGCTTCCAAGTACATTTCCAAACCACGTGTCATGGCTCTTTTCTTGATGCCAAACAAATTCATAATGTAATCTAACGTACGATACTCACCAAATTCTTGGTAAGTGTAAAACAAGCATGCAGCCACCAAAGACGTACGAATCTGGCCGCGATTTTTACACTTGGACTTTACGATCTCTTGATACTTGGCTTCTACGATATCGATCATCATAGAAGACACATTCAAGTTTTGTCTCTCGAATACAGTACGAACTCCCTTTGGTTTTGATCTACGAAGATCATACGAAATGTCTGATGGGTTGTACGTCCATTGAAGTTTGGAATAGTCCATCCGTTCTAGTTCAGTCTTACAGAGGCTACAAAGAACAATCCCTGTCTCATCCCTATACACACTTTCATGCTTACAAACCTGTTCGTCCTCTTCATCAGCTTTCTTGAACATAGACTGAAAATGATCGACAAGGCTGTGGTAAGTTTCATCCAAATCGTAATCCATACCGACTTTGTCTGGTTGGGTAATATGTATAGTTAAATCTTTAGTTTTTTACCGAAATCAGAGTCCTAAAGTGACCATATGCGTATGTGTGTATCCCATCCTCCTTTACCAGCCTTTTGTCATCTTCGCATGATAGTGCCACCTTGTTCACAGTCTCTGTGTACACGTCGTGCAGGTGACTCCTGATGATATTCATCGTCCTCCTCTGTGATTTTTGATTGAAGAGGCAATCCTTGTAGTCTTTGAAGCTTATGCTCTTTTTCACCACAGCCTTCTTCACACCCTTGCACTTCTTTTCCTCCTTTCCCTCATCCATCATATATGAATATAGCTTGGACCGGAGACCCACGAATTCTATGATCTGTTGGCCACCCGCTTCATCCTTGAACATGCCCCCGACTTTCTTGTTCACGCCCACCTCAATGCCGGATGGATGGTCTTCAGGGTAGTTGCTGGTGTCGAACCTGTCCCTCACATCTGGGCTAATGTCCTTGTAGAAGTCATCCGTCTCCACCTCGTATGCCAGTGAATCTGTGTCTGTAAACAACAACTTGGCCTTGTCACCGTACTTGGGCTTGATGTAGTTGTAGTGAAAGTCGTACATTATGGTCTTGCTTATTTCCAGGACTGAAAAGCCTAGGTAAATGGGTTTGTCCAGCACCAACGTTGTCTTTTTCATTTGTACTGCAACCAGATTCTCGCAAAAGATCGTGCTGTGGTGGTAATTCGGCTTCGATACCAACTTCTTGGCTTTTGACTCTTCAGTGACCAAACGAACGTCCACCCTGTTCCTCACGTTCTCCATCGTTTTCCCAAAGACTGAGTTGTTCATCAACTTGAAAAAGTCCTTCTCGAAGTCGTTTGTTGCTTTGGTCCTTAGTTCGGTGTTCAGGTCGATATAGGGCTTCAGCCACGCGGACTCTTTGAATGTGATGCCTCTGTGTATCTTGTAGAGTTTCAACCCGAGACTCAAATACTGTTTCAGTGTCTCGTGGTGAATGATGTATTTTCGTTTGTCCCTTAGGTTTGGAATTAGCTTATCCACACCATTTACCGTAACTCTCTCTGGTGCTAATGGATAGTCATTGTGCTGTTTGTGAAGGTGCTTTGGGTACATTAGATTAACCTCTAGTATGCATGGTAGATCTTTCCACTTCAATACAAGCTCTTCTTCAGTCAACCATCGAAAGTCATGTGTTGGTAAAGGTTTACTCATTGCACATCCGTACAAACCGTTTGCATCCATGTATGTGATGTACTTTGTGGGTAATGATGGGTCATAATCTTTCATGTATGGATTGTTGGCTTTGCCATATCTAGTTGAGATCATGGAGATGCCCCCTCGGATGCCCTCCTCAAACATGAGAAGCATGTCAGGGTCATTCAAAAGTTCCAATCTCACATTGGTCATTTTCAGGGCCGCGTCCCACGCCAATCCAGGTGCAGTGTAGTACTACGCTGGATCTAAGTCGTAGTTCTTCCTACAAACTTCCCTGAAGTTCTCAAAGACATCAGCTAACAACAAGACATCCAGTTCAAGGTAAAGGTCGTGGTATTCCCTGAAGTTCTCAATCCCAAAGACTTTCCACACGTTCTGAGCATGCTGGTAATCCTCATCCGATATTTCGGCATCGTAGAGCTTCGAGTAGAACTCATCCTTTGTTGGGAGATGGGTTTCACTGAGCTTATCAAACCCATCAAACCAATCGTACGGAAATACCCCCTTCCTAGTCAGTAACTGCAGGTCTGTGCCATCTTCTTCCTCAAGGTAATCGTGTATTTCTTTTTGAAGGATTCCGTCCACAAAGGCTCTGATTTCCCTCCTACTCATTACAGCCTCACGATCCAATCGATGATAAAACTCTTCCATAACCATACGCATTGTTACAACATCTGAATCAGCATTTCCTACGATGTTGCGAATGATTCTCTCTTCATGATTGAGTTTCTCCTCTTGTGAAATCACCCTTTCAAACCAACTCTTTACATTCACCATAGAAGATTGCGGTAGGTTGTCTGACAACCTTCTGAGGCCCGCTGCCATAAACCGAAAGCTGTCAATGAACCTGATTCCCCTTTTAATCTCAACCATTTTCCCTTTCTTGTTCTTGTAAGAGTCGACAACAATCTCCTTCGTGAACGAAATGTATTTTTCATCGTTGACTGGTATGCAATTCAACTTACCTTTCGATTCCCCTATGTTCCTCACAAATAAATGGCCATCGTATCCGGATAGGTTATGGAATATAACTGGTATGAAATTAGGCACCTTGTAATTCAAGTTGCAGTCTTGGTGCGCGGCTCCTCTGTACTTCCCACTAAGATGACAATGGTCCAACACCTTGTCATGGCCAAGCGTCGATCCGCATATGTAACAATGTGTGGCATTTTCATAGGCTATTCTCTCATCCTGACTGACACGAGGATTTTTGGGTAGCTTGAACCTATCATAGACTTGTTTGACATCCGACTCCAAGCTCTCCATAAACATCTTGGGTACATCTTCGTCTGGTGACTCAGCTGTGTGCCTCACAAGTTTGGGTTCGAATATAGCGTTATCAAAGCACTTGATCAGGTAACAGAAGCCTGATGGTTTATGCTTTTGATATCTATTGGTGAAGCTCCTACCCTCATCTTGGTAACAAGTATACATCTTTTCAGTGTAGCACTCAAAATCTGCATACACAACAAACGGTACCTCCATCTTCCTGTTGTGATTCTTGAAACGGAAGAACTGCGGGCTCCCATCTTTGTGCATGGGGACTGTCGTCTTGACTGCTTGATGATTGCTGCAAAACTCTAGATGCTTGTCCAGTGAGGATTGTGTATTGAATGGGTTAAGACATCTGTGGCAAAAGTATTTTCTACCATCGTGTTTATCAACTTGTGATGACAAGAGCCTACTCAAGTTCTTAATCCAACAGTAGTGATTCGTTTCATATTTGTGTAACAAAAGTAAGTTTATCACTCTCACCTCTCGCCGCTTACTGATTCTCAAAACGTTCACATCAGACTCGTATCCATATACGTTAATGGCGTAAGGATTTTGCTTTTCAAACTTGGTAATGTCCCTTAGTGTAACAGGGAACTCCATTCCCGTCCAGTCAAACTCCTCAGAGTTCTTTCTCATCTCATCATTCAGTCTTTGACCATCTTTCTCTTTGGGAAATACAGCAGATGTCACCGCCCACTTGAAACACTCATGGTCATTCTCATTCTTGACATTGATTACGGCCTTCTTGTCAGCCAGAGCCTTTGGTAGAGGTATGTAAGAAGTCCCAGAGATAGGCTCAAATGGATTAATGTGTATATCAAAGTACTCAACTCCATCAAATTGCCACCCAGACTGTTCACCTTCAAACTTGGCGACATTTTCAAGTTGTAATCCCGTCATTGCATCGAATAAGTTATTTGTGTCAGTTGATTCCGTTACTAACTCAAGTGTGGTATGAAAGTAACCCTCGGTGTATTCAACATTACCCGTAACAAGATCTTCTTTTACGAATCTACATCTTAGTATAAACTTCACCTTGATGGGTTTCCTTCTGGTATAAAGCAACTCCAAAACCTTTGGTTTTACTTTGTTGATGAACTCTCCAGGACCGTACCCCCTCTTACCATCGATCCGATAGGTCTTGAAAAACCCTTTCATTGCAGTTTCCTTTTCTTTTACACTGAACGGCTCCTTTGCAGCCCAGATGCTCCTTATTTCCTCCTTCAACTTCCTGAGTTTCTTGCTCACAGGCTTTTTGATTCTCTTTGGCACATAATTCAAAATCCAATTCGCAAACTTGTTAATACGTTCCCGTACTCTTCCAGCAGCCTTCGAAGCCAATCTTTTCAATGAACTTGGAATGGTAGTAGGTCTCACATATTTGGTGGGTTTTAGAACTGGAACACTTATTTCTGGGACAGGCTCATCGAGAATATGCGTTGTTCCACCACCAGCACCACCACCACCACTAGCACTAGGTACCTCTTCCATCCCCAGCGCCTCCAGTACCTCTCCCCGACGCATCGTATAATATATGGCTATCTTGCGATCCTTGGCAATGGCGCGGAGCTCTTTGACGGTTTGACGTTGATTGGGCATGATGAGTGTTTGGATGTGCAAGGTCATTACTTTAAGAAGATTTTGATCGCATTTTGGATTCTGCACGCGTGCAGGATTTTTGTGTTTTTGGTCTTGAAGTGCTGCGCCAGAACTGTCATTTTCCACCTACTCAAGATACAATGCCAAGAGGTGGTTGCAAGGACGCTCAGTATTACAGGTTTTTGTCAAAACACCATATAAGAGGTTGTATGGGCAGGAAGACCGTCATCTAGGGGGGGTAAGTTATCGAATCATTTAGAATGTTTTATCTATATGTAATAGCAGGATATAGAGTCAGGTTTAGATAGCGAATACAATTTTAATTGCAACGATTAGATTTCTGAGTGATTTAAGGAAAAACCTTTTTCGTTATTACGCATTTGCATTTCGACCAATTGCCTATAACTCTTAAAATGAAAATGATTCTATCATACCTAGGCCTGGCAGAATCTCTGTAATTCTAAAACTTTGCACATTTGTAGTATTGCGACAGGAGAGTATTTACGTAAAAAAAAAAACAAATAGATTGTAATTCGCAATCGTATTGTATTTTGGCTGTCAAGATATTTGCTTAAGACAGCTAATTCTATAGCATACTGCTCGAACAGTACTAAAGGTCGACAAATCAGTACTCATTACACAGATTAGTGATGAACATGCAATTTTCACCACTTTGTAGCAGTTAAAACGTAATTTAAAATCCATTTTATGTAGTCATGGTAGTCATTTTTGAAGACAAGATATAATGCCAAGAGGTGGTTGCAAGGAAGATCAGTATTACAGGTTTTTGTCAAAACACCATATAAGAGGTTGCATGGGCAGGACGACCGTTATCTAGGGGGGGTAAGTTATCGAATTATTTAGAATGTTTTATCTATATGTAATAGTAGGATATAGAGTCAGGTTTAGATAGCGAATACAATTTTAATTGCAACGATTAGATTTCTGAGTGATTTAAGGAAAAACCTTTTTGTTACTACGCATGCGCATTTCGAGCAATTGCCTATAACCCTTAAAATAAAAATTATTCTATCATAGCTAGGCCTGGCAGAATCTCTGTAATTCTGAAACTTTGCACATTTATAGTATTACGACAGGAGAGTATGTACGTAAAAAAAACAAATAGATTGTAATTCGCAATCGTATGGTATTTTGTCTGTCAAGATATTTGCTTAAGGCAGCTAATTCTATAGCATACTGCTCAGACAGTGCTCAAGTTCGACAAATCAGTCCTCATTACACAGATTAGTGATAAACATGCAATTTTCACCATTTTGTAGCAGTTAAAACGTAATTTAAAATCCATTTTATGTCGTCATGGTAGTCATTTTTGAAGACAAGATACAATGCCAAGAGATGGTTGCAAGGAAGCTCAATATTACAGGTTTTTGTCAAAACACCATATAAGAGGTTGTATGGGCAGGGATACCGTCATCTAGGGGGATAAGTTATCGAATCATTTAGAATGTTTTATCTATATGTAATAGTAGGATATAGAGTCTGCTTTGGATAGCGCATACAATTTTAATTGCAACGATTAGATTTCTGAGTGATTTAAGGAAAAACCTTTTTGTTACTACGCATGCGCATTTCGAGCAATTGCCTATAACCCTTTAAAATAAAAATTATTCTATCATACCTAGGCCTGGCAGAATCTCTGTAATTCTGAAACTTTGCACATTTGTAGTATTACGACAGGAGAGTATCTACGTAAAAAAACAAATAGATTGTAATTCGCAATCGTATTGTATTTTGTCTGTCAAGATATTTGCTTAAGGCAGCTAACACTATAGCATACTGCTCAGACAGTACTCAAGTTCGACAAATCAGTCCTCATTACACAGATTAGTGATGAACATGCAAGTTTCACCATTTTGTAGCAGTTAAAACGTAATTTAAAATCCATTTTATGTCGTCATGGTAGTCATTTTTGAAGACAAGATACAATGCCAAGAGGTGGTTGCAAGGAAGCTAAGTATTACACGTTTTTGTCAAAACACCATATAAGAGGTTGTATGGGCAGGAAGACCGTCATCTAGGGGGGTAAGTTATCGAATCATTTAGAATGTTTTATCTACATGTAATAGTAGGATATAGAGTCAGGTTACAGGACCCCTTTGATAACAGTACGCATGTACTGAAGGGCCATCCTGTTTAAGAATTCGTTATTATTATTATTATTATTATAGATAGCGAATACAATTTTAATTGCAACGATTAGATTTCTGAGTGATTTAAGGAAAAACCTTTTTGTTACTACGCATGGGCATTTCGACCAATTGCCTATAACCCTTAAAATGAAAATTATTCTATCATACCTAGGCCTGGCAGAATCTTTGAAATTCTGAAACTTTGCACATTTGTAGTATTACGACAGGAGAGTATCTACGTAAAAAAACAAATAGATTGTAATTCGCAATCGTATTGTATTTTGGCTGTCAAGATATTTGCTTAAGGCAGCTAATTCTATAGCATACTGCTCAGACAGTACTCAAGTTCGACAAATCAGTCCTCATTACACAGATTAGTAATGAACATGCAATTTTCACCATTTTGTAGCAGTTAAAACGTCATTTAAAATCCATTTTATGTCGTCATGGTAGTCATTTTTGAAGACAAGATACAATGCCAAGAGGTGGTTGCAAGGACGCTCAGTATTACAGGTTTTTGTCAAAACACCATATAAGAGGTTGTATGGGCAGGAAGACCGTCATCTAGGGGGGTAAGTTATCGAATCATTTAGAATGTTTTATCTATATGTAATAGCAGGATATAGAGTCAGGTTTAGATAGCGAATACAATTTTAATTGCAACGATTAGATTTCTGAGTGATTTAAGGAAAAACCTTTTTGTTACTACGCATGCGCATTTCGACCAATTGCCTATAACTCTTAAAATGAAAATGATTCTATCATACCTAGGCCTGGCAGAATCTCTGTAATTCTGAAACTTTGAACATTTGTAGTATTACGACAGGAGAGTATCTACGTAAAAAAACAAATAGATTGTAATTCGGAATCGTATTGTATTTTGGCTGTCAAGATATTTGCTTAAGGCAGCTAATTCTATAGCATACTGCTCAGACAGTACTAAAGGTCGACAAATCAGTCCTCATTACACAGATTAGTGATGAACATGCAATTTTCACCATTTTGTAGCAGTTAAAACGTAATTTAAAATCCATTTTATGTCGTCATGGTAGTCATTTTTGAAGACAAGATACAATGCCAAGAGGTGGTTGCAAGGAAGATCAGAATAACAGGTTTTTGTCAAAACACCATATAAGAGGTTGTATGGGCAGGACGACCGTTATCTAGGGGGGGTAAGTTATCGAATTATTTAGAATGTTTTATCTATATGTAATAGTAGGATATAGAGTCAGGTTTAGATAGCGAATACAATTTTAATTGCAACGATTAGATTTCTGAGTGATTTAAGGAAAAACCTTTTTGTTACTACGCATGCGCATTTCGAGCAATTGCCTATAACCCTTTAAAATAAAAATTATTCTATCATACCTAGGCCTGGCAGAATCTCTGTAATTCTGAAACTTTGCACATTTATAGTATTACGACATGAGAGTATGTACGTAAAAAAAAACAAATAGATTGTAATTCGCAATCGTATTGAATTTTGTCTGTCAAGATATTTGCTTAAGGCAGCTAATTCTATAGCATACTGCTCAGACAATGCTCAAGTTCGACAAATCAGTCCTCATTACACAGATTAGTTATGAACATGCAATTTTCACCATTTTGTAGCAGTTAAAACGTCATTTAAAATCCATTTTATGTCGTCATGGTAGTCATTTTTGAAGACAAGATACAATGCCAAGAGGTGGTTGCAAGGACGCTCAGTATTACAGGTTTTTGTCAAAACACCATATAAGAGGTTGTATGGGCAGGAAGACCGTCATCTAGGGGGGTAAGTTATCGAATCATTTAGAATGTTTTATCTATATGTAATAGCAGGATATAGAGTCAGGTTTAGATAGCGAATACAATTTTAATTGCAACGATTAGATTTCTGAGTGATTTAAGGAAAAACCTTTTTGTTACTACGCATGCGCATTTCGACCAATTGCCTATAACTCTTAAAATGAAAATGATTCTATCATACCTAGGCCTGGCAGAATCTCTGTAATTCTGAAACTTTGAACATTTGTAGTATTACGACAGGAGAGTATCTACGTAAAAAAACAAATAGATTGTAATTCGGAATCGTATTGTATTTTGGCTGTCAAGATATTTGCTTAAGGCAGCTAATTCTATAGCATACTGCTCAGACAGTACTAAAGGTCGACAAATCAGTCCTCATTACACAGATTAGTGATGAACATGCAATTCTCACCATTTTGTAGCAGTTAAAACGTAATTTAAAATCCATTTTATGTCGTCATGGTAGTCATTTTTGAAGACAAGATACAATGCCAAGAGGTGGTTGCAAGGAAGATCAGAATAACAGGTTTTTGTCAAAACACCATATAAGAGGTTGTATGGGCAGGACGACCGTTATCTAGGGGGGGTAAGTTATCGAATTATTTAGAATGTTTTATCTATATGTAATAGTAGGATATAGAGTCAGGTTTAGATAGCGAATACAATTTTAATTGCAACGATTAGATTTCTGAGTGATTTAAGGAAAAACCTTTTTGTTACTACGCATGCGCATTTCGAGCAATTGCCTATAACCCTTAAAATAAAAATTATTCTATCATAGCTAGGCCTGGCAGAATCTCTGTAATTCTGAAACTTTGCACATTTATAGTATTACGACAGGAGAGTATGTACGTAAAAAAAACAAATAGATTGTAATTCGCAATCGTATGGTATTTTGTCTGTCAAGATATTTGCTTAAGGCAGCTAATTCTATAGCATACTGCTCAGACAGTGCTCAAGTTCGACAAATCAGTCCTCATTACACAGATTAGTGATGAACATGCAATTTTCACCATTTTGTAGCAGTTAAAACGTAATTTAAAATCCATTTTATGTCGTCATGGTAGTCATTTTTGAAGACAAGATACAATGCCAAGAGATGGTTGCAAGGAAGCTCAATATTACAGGTTTTTGTCAAAACACCATATAAGAGGTTGTATGGGCAGGGATACCGTCATCTAGGGGGATAAGTTATCGAATCATTTAGAATGTTTTATCTATATGTAATAGTAGGATATAGAGTCTGCTTTGGATAGCGCATACAATTTTAATTGCAACGATTAGATTTCTGAGTGATTTAAGGAAAAACCTTTTTGTTACTACGCATGCGCATTTCGAGCAATTGCCTATAACCCTTTAAAATAAAAATTATTCTATCATACCTAGGCCTGGCAGAATCTCTGTAATTCTGAAACTTTGCACATTTGTAGTATTACGACAGGAGAGTATCTACGTAAAAAAACAAATAGATTGTAATTCGCAATCGTATTGTATTTTGTCTGTCAAGATATTTGCTTAAGGCAGCTAACACTATAGCATACTGCTCAGACAGTACTCAAGTTCGACAAATCAGTCCTCATTACACAGATTAGTGATGAACATGCAAGTTTCACCATTTTGTAGCAGTTAAAACGTAATTTAAAATCCATTTTATGTCGTCATGGTAGTCATTTTTGAAGACAAGATACAATGCCAAGAGGTGGTTGCAAGGAAGCTAAGTATTACACGTTTTTGTCAAAACACCATATAAGAGGTTGTATGGGCAGGAAGACCGTCATCTAGGGGGGTAAGTTATCGAATCATTTAGAATGTTTTATCTACATGTAATAGTAGGATATAGAGTCAGGTTACAGGACCCCTTTGATAACAGTACGCATGTACTGAAGGGCCATCCTGTTTAAGAATTCGTTATTATTATTATTATTATTATAGATAGCGAATACAATTTTAATTGCAACGATTAGATTTCTGAGTGATTTAAGGAAAAACCTTTTTGTTACTACGCATGGGCATTTCGACCAATTGCCTATAACCCTTAAAATGAAAATTATTCTATCATACCTAGGCCTGGCAGAATCTTTGAAATTCTGAAACTTTGCACATTTGTAGTATTACGACAGGAGAGTATCTACGTAAAAAAACAAATAGATTGTAATTCGCAATCGTATTGTATTTTGGCTGTCAAGATATTTGCTTAAGGCAGCTAATTCTATAGCATACTGCTCAGACAGTACTCAAGTTCGACAAATCAGTCCTCATTACACAGATTAGTAATGAACATGCAATTTTCACCATTTTGTAGCAGTTAAAACGTCATTTAAAATCCATTTTATGTCGTCATGGTAGTCATTTTTGAAGACAAGATACAATGCCAAGAGGTGGTTGCAAGGACGCTCAGTATTACAGGTTTTTGTCAAAACACCATAGAAGAGGTTGTATGGGCAGGAAGACCGTCATCTAGGGGGGTAAGTTATCGAATCATTTAGAATGTTTTATCTATATGTAATAGCAGGATATAGAGTCAGGTTTAGATAGCGAATACAATTTTAATTGCAACGATTAGATTTCTGAGTGATTTAAGGAAAAACCTTTTTGTTACTACGCATGCGCATTTCGACCAATTGCCTATAACTCTTAAAATGAAAATGATTCTATCATACCTAGGCCTGGCAGAATCTCTGTAATTCTGAAACTTTGAACATTTGTAGTATTACGACAGGAGAGTATCTACGTAAAAAAACAAATAGATTGTAATTCGGAATCGTATTGTATTTTGGCTGTCAAGATATTTGCTTAAGGCAGCTAATTCTATAGCATACTGCTCAGACAGTACTAAAGGTCGACAAATCAGTCCTCATTACACAGATTAGTGATGAACATGCAATTTTCACCATTTTGTAGCAGTTAAAACGTAATTTAAAATCCATTTTATGTCGTCATGGTAGTCATTTTTGAAGACAAGATACAATGCCAAGAGGTGGTTGCAAGGAAGATCAGAATAACAGGTTTTTGTCAAAACACCATATAAGAGGTTGTATGGGCAGGACGACCGTTATCTAGGGGGGGTAAGTTATCGAATTATTTAGAATGTTTTATCTATATGTAATAGTAGGATATAGAGTCAGGTTTAGATAGCGAATACAATTTTAATTGCAACGATTAGATTTCTGAGTGATTTAAGGAAAAACCTTTTTGTTACTACGCATGCGCATTTCGAGCAATTGCCTATAACCCTTTAAAATAAAAATTATTCTATCATACCTAGGCCTGGCAGAATCTCTGTAATTCTGAAACTTTGCACATTTATAGTATTACGACATGAGAGTATGTACGTAAAAAAAAACAAATAGATTGTAATTCGCAATCGTATTGAATTTTGTCTGTCAAGATATTTGCTTAAGGCAGCTAATTCTATAGCATACTGCTCAGACAATGCTCAAGTTCGACAAATCAGTCCTCATTACACAGATTAGTTATGAACATGCAATTTTCACCATTTTGTAGCAGTTAAAACGTCATTTAAAATCCATTTTATGTCGTCATGGTAGTCATTTTTGAAGACAAGATACAATGCCAAGAGGTGGTTGCAAGGACGCTCAGTATTACAGGTTTTTGTCAAAACACCATATAAGAGGTTGTATGGGCAGGAAGACCGTCATCTAGGGGGGTAAGTTATCGAATCATTTAGAATGTTTTATCTATATGTAATAGCAGGATATAGAGTCAGGTTTAGATAGCGAATACAATTTTAATTGCAACGATTAGATTTCTGAGTGATTTAAGGAAAAACCTTTTTGTTACTACGCATGCGCATTTCGACCAATTGCCTATAACTCTTAAAATGAAAATGATTCTATCATACCTAGGCCTGGCAGAATCTCTGTAATTCTGAAACTTTGAACATTTGTAGTATTACGACAGGAGAGTATCTACGTAAAAAAACAAATAGATTGTAATTCGGAATCGTATTGTATTTTGGCTGTCAAGATATTTGCTTAAGGCAGCTAATTCTATAGCATACTGCTCAGACAGTACTAAAGGTCGACAAATCAGTCCTCATTACACAGATTAGTGATGAACATGCAATTCTCACCATTTTGTAGCAGTTAAAACGTAATTTAAAATCCATTTTATGTCGTCATGGTAGTCATTTTTGAAGACAAGATACAATGCCAAGAGGTGGTTGCAAGGAAGATCAGAATAACAGGTTTTTGTCAAAACACCATATAAGAGGTTGTATGGGCAGGACGACCGTTATCTAGGGGGGGTAAGTTATCGAATTATTTAGAATGTTTTATCTATATGTAATAGTAGGATATAGAGTCAGGTTTAGATAGCGAATACAATTTTAATTGCAACGATTAGATTTCTGAGTGATTTAAGGAAAAACCTTTTTGTTACTACGCATGCGCATTTCGAGCAATTGCCTATAACCCTTTAAAATAAAAATTATTCTATCATACCTAGGCCTGGCAGAATCTCTGTAATTCTGAAACTTTGCACATTTATAGTATTACGACATGAGAGTATGTACGTAAAAAAAAACAAATAGATTGTAATTCGCAATCGTATTGAATTTTGTCTGTCAAGATATTTGCTTAAGGCAGCTAATTCTATAGCATACTGCTCAGACAATGCTCAAGTTCGACAAATCAGTCCTCATTACACAGATTAGTTATGAACATGCAATTTTCACCATTTTGTAGCAGTTAAAACGTCATTTAAAATCCATTTTATGTCGTCATGGTAGTCATTTTTGAAGACAAGATACAATGCCAAGAGGTGGTTGCAAGAAAGCTCAGTATTACAGGTTTTTGTCAAAACACCATATAAGAGGTTGTATGGGCAGGAAGACCGTCATCTAGGGGGGTAAGTTATCGAATCATTTAGAATGTTTTATCTATATGTAATAGTAGGATATAGAGTCAGCTTTGGATAGCAAATACAATTTTAATTGCAACGATTAGATTTCGGACTGATTTAAGAAAAAACCTTTTTATTACTACGCATGCGCATTTCGAACAATTGCCTATAACCCCTAAAATGAAAATTATTCTATCATAGCTAGGCCTGGCAGAATCTCTGTAATTCTGAAACTTTGCACATTTATAGTATTACGACATGAGAGTATGTACGTAAAAAAAAACAAATAGATTGTAATTCGCAATCGTATTGAATTTTGTCTGTCAAGATATTTGCTTAAGGCAGCTAATTCTATAGCATACTGCTCAGACAATGCTCAAGTTCGACAAATCAGTCCTCATTACACAGATTAGTTATGAACATGCAATTTTCACCATTTTGTAGCAGTTAAAACGTCATTTAAAATCCATTTTATGTCGTCATGGTAGTCATTTTTGAAGACAAGATACAATGCCAAGAGGTGGTTGCAAGGACGCTCAGTATTACAGGTTTTTGTCAAAACACCATATAAGAGGTTGTATGGGCAGGAAGACCGTCATCTAGGGGGGTAAGTTATCGAATCATTTAGAATGTTTTATCTATATGTAATAGCAGGATATAGAGTCAGGTTTAGATAGCGAATACAATTTTAATTGCAACGATTAGATTTCTGAGTGATTTAAGGAAAAACCTTTTTGTTACTACGCATGCGCATTTCGACCAATTGCCTATAACTCTTAAAATGAAAATGATTCTATCATACCTAGGCCTGGCAGAATCTCTGTAATTCTGAAACTTTGAACATTTGTAGTATTACGACAGGAGAGTATCTACGTAAAAAAACAAATAGATTGTAATTCGGAATCGTATTGTATTTTGGCTGTCAAGATATTTGCTTAAGGCAGCTAATTCTATAGCATACTGCTCAGACAGTACTAAAGGTCGACAAATCAGTCCTCATTACACAGATTAGTGATGAACATGCAATTTTCACCATTTTGTAGCAGTTAAAACGTAATTTAAAATCCATTTTCTGTCGTCATGGTAGTCATTTTTGAAGACAAGATACAATGCCAAGAGGTGGTTGCAAGGAAGATCAGAATAACAGGTTTTTGTCAAAACACCATATAAGAGGTTGTATGGGCAGGACGACCGTTATCTAGGGGGGGTAAGTTATCGAATTATTTAGAATGTTTTATCTATATGTAATAGTAGGATATAGAGTCAGGTTTAGATAGCGAATACAATTTTAATTGCAACGATTAGATTTCTGAGTGATTTAAGGAAAAACCTTTTTGTTACTACGCATGCGCATTTCGAGCAATTGCCTATAACCCTTTAAAATAAAAATTATTCTATCATACCTAGGCCTGGCAGAATCTCTGTAATTCTGAAACTTTGCACATTTATAGTATTACGACATGAGAGTATGTACGTAAAAAAAAACAAATAGATTGTAATTCGCAATCGTATTGAATTTTGTCTGTCAAGATATTTGCTTAAGGCAGCTAATTCTATAGCATACTGCTCAGACAATGCTCAAGTTCGACAAATCAGTCCTCATTACACAGATTAGTTATGAACATGCAATTTTCACCATTTTGTAGCAGTTAAAACGTCATTTAAAATCCATTTTATGTCGTCATGGTAGTCATTTTTGAAGACAAGATACAATGCCAAGAGGTGGTTGCAAGAAAGCTCAGTATTACAGGTTTTTGTCAAAACACCATATAAGAGGTTGTATGGGCAGGAAGACCGTCATCTAGGGGGGTAAGTTATCGAATCATTTAGAATGTTTTATCTATATGTAATAGTAGGATATAGAGTCAGCTTTGGATAGCAAATACAATTTTAATTGCAACGATTAGATTTCGGACTGATTTAAGAAAAAACCTTTTTATTACTACGCATGCGCATTTCGAACAATTGCCTATAACCCCTAAAATGAAAATTATTCTATCATAGCTAGGCCTGGCAGAATCTCTGTAATTCAGAAACTTTGCACATTTGTAGTATTACGACAGGAGAGTATCTACGTAAAAAAACAAATAGATTGTAATTCACAATCGTATTGTATTTTGGCTGTCAAGATATTTGCTTAAGGCAGCTAATTCTATAGCATACTGCTCAGACAGTACTCAAGTTCGACAAATCAGTCTTCATTACACAGATTAGTGATGAACATGCAATTTTCACCATTTTGTAGCAGTTAAAACGTAATTAAAAATCTATTTTATGTAGTCATGGTAGTCATTTTTGAAGACAAGATACAATGCCAAGAGGTGGTTGCAAGAACGCTCAGTATTGGTGAGTGCTCAGTGGTGCTAGTATTTGTTCACATGGCAAGAGAAAGTATTATTGTAAAGATTGTGGCGGCGCTGGGATTTGTTCACATGGCAAGACAAAGTATTATTGTAAAGAATGTAAAGGAGTGTAATTAATTATCAACAAATTTTTGTAACATGGACCGTGTTACAAAAGTATAAAAAGTTAAACAAGCTTTTTGATGTCATAGTGGTTGATCTAAGGATTGCAATTCCAAAATACAATTGATGTCATGGAGAACTTGACAGTGAAAGACTTGAGGTCAATAGCCAAAAGAGCTGGTGTGAGTGTTCGTGGATTCAGAAAGGCTGAAATTCTCACAGCGTTATCTGACATACAACCTGAGAACTTGACAGTGAAGATACTACGAACCATGGCCAAGAAGTCTGGCATACAAGGTTTTGACAACATGCGTAAAACGGCCCTCATTAATGCTGTCGGATCCCCACGAGTGGTTGAAGCTAATGTTCCAATTCCTGGTCCAGTTAGGCCTACAAGAACAAGGCCCGCCCGAGCTTCATATGGAAGGGCTATTGCTTCTGCCAGGCGTGAAATTATCCAGACCACAAATTGGATAAGATCTAATGTTAGAGATCCAAACAGGAGGGCCATCACCATGAGATTAAGAAGGGCAGCCAATGTAGTTAGGGAACCTGAGTTTTTCATCCCTGAAAGACATGAAACGGCTCTGAGAGGCTTTTTGAGGACTTATATAGTGAAGGGTAGAGCTGGATATGATCCAACTTCATTCCTTAGCAAGGTTAGAACACCATTTCGTATTTTAATGTATAAACATAGGAAGCCATTCAAACTGAAGCGTATTCTTTCATGTGAATTCACGAGGAGGAATAACCAGGATAATCGTGTTACTGAGCGGAGTCAAGGTCATTTCCATTCACTGATGGAGACAGTGACAGCTTCAACAGACACACTTGTTATGTTTGATAACATCAAAGCTAGACTGGTTGAATTGGTGCAGAAATATGAGAATGAGCGTTCTGGATGGGTGTTTGAAAGTGTGATAGACTTTCGTATTCACATAAACCCATTTCAACCGTTTTCTGGAAGTTCATATATTAAATTACCCCCTAAATTAGCTGCTAAGAAGGCAATCATTAATGTCAAGAATGAAGACCAAGAGTGCTTCAAATGGGCAGTGACATCTGCTGTGTTCCCAAACAAGGATCATCCCTATAGACTAAACAAAGAGATGAGAGAAAACTCAGAGAAATTCGATTGGTCAGGAATAGAGTTTCCAGTGGCAGCACTTAGTACAACCCAGATAGATAGATTTGAAAGGTAGAACCCATATGGGATCAATATCCTTGGTTATGAGAATGGCGGGCCAACCCTAATCAGGCGTAGTAACAAGTCAGGGGTGGAAAAGATAAACCTACTATTGATATCAAACGAAGAGACAAATCACTACTGTTGGATCAAAAACATGTCAAGACTTATCGAGTATAATAAGAACGAGCATGTCCGTTTCTATTGTGATAACTGTCTAAACTCGTTCAATTCTCAAAAGTCGTTGGATGAACATATGGAGTACTGCCTAAACAACGAAGCAGTCAAAGTCCAGATGCCCATGGAAGAGGATGGCAGCCCAAAGTACATTACTTTCACGAATCACAGACGAAAGATGCAAGTGCCATTTGTGATCTATGCTGATTTTGAGTGTTTCACGGAGAAGTTGGACACTTGTTTCCCGGATGACAGGTATAGCTTCACAAATCAATATCAGAAGCACAAGCCATCAGGATTTTGTTACCTTATCAAGTGTTTCGATGATGAGGTCTTTGAGCCCAAGTTGGTGATGCGTACAGCCAACTCCCCTGAGGATGACATACCACAAATGTTTCAGGAAAGCTTGGAGGAGGATATCAAGAAGATCTATGATCAATTCAAGATTGAAAAGAAGGTTTTAATGAAGAATAGCGATAATAGGAAGCATAGAAAGGCTACTCATTGCCATATTTGTGAGGGTGAATTGGGGAACGATAAGGTGATCGATCACTGTCATCTTACAGGTAGGTACAGAGGAGCAGCCCACATGAAATGCAGCCTGGAATTCAGCACCCCTAAGTTCTTTCCAGTCATATTCCACAACTTGTCTGGATACGATAGCCATTTGTTTATCAAGAAGATGGGGGTGTCAGAGGGTAAGATAGATTGTGTCCCACTCAATGATGAAAAGTACATCTCATTCACCAAAGAGATTGTGGTTGAAAAGTTCATGAAGAAGGCAGAAGGGGATGATGGTAAGGAGAAGGAGGTTCAGATTAAACGCTCCATTAGATTTATAGACAGTTTTAGGTTCATGGCAAGTGGTTTGGCTAGATTGGCTGACAACTTGCCAAGAGAGTTTCTGGAAAACCTCTCGAGATACTATGAAGGGGCAAACTTTGATCTTTTGGCTAGGAAGGGAGTGTTTCCGTATGATTGGTTTGATGGCTTTGACAAGTTACAAGTGTCCAGTCTACCACCCAAGGATGAATTTTATTCGGTATTAAACGACACTGGCATATCAGATGAGGATTATCAACATGCTGGAAACGTGTGGGAGACCTTTGGTATGAGAAGTTTTAGGGATTACCATGACTTGTATCTCAAAACAGATGTGATTCTGTTGGCTGATGTCTTTGAGAACTTCAGAGGGATTTGTATGAAGAATTACGGGTTGGATCCAGCATGGCATTATACTGCACCTGGATTGGCTTGGGATGCCACATTGAAGATCACCAAGGTTGAGTTGGAGCTTTTGAGGGATCCCGATATGTTGATTATGGTAGAGAATGGTATCAGAGGTGGAATATCAATGATCTCGACGAGGTATGGGAAGGCCAATAATCGATATATGAAGAACTATGATCCCAGGTTGCCTACAAAGTTCATCGTATATTTGGATGCTAATGGGCTCTATGGTCATGCAATGACGAAGGCTTTACCAACCCATGGGTTTGAATGGATGAGTGATCAAGAGATGAGAGTTTGGAGAGACCATCCATGTATATTAGAGGTGGACTTGGAGTACCCATTGGAGTTACATGATCTTCACAATGATTATCCATTGGCTCCAGAGAGGTTGGATGTTGATGGGGTTGTTAAGTTGGTTCCCAATTTGAGAGATAAGAAGAAGTATATTCTACACCACGAAGCTCTGAAACAGTATTTGTCGTTGGGTTTGAAGTTAACTAAGGTACACAGAGGGATCAAATTCGAAGAATCGGAGTGGTTGAGGTCTTATATTGATCTGAATAATAGTTTGAGAGCCAGGGCTGAGAATGATTTCGAAAAGGACTTCTTCAAGTTGATGAACAACTCAGTGTTTGGTAAGACCATGGAGAATATTAGGAAGAGGGTGGATATCCAGTTGGTTACTGATGAGAAGAAAGCACGTAAGTTGATTCTGAAGCCAAACTTCCATCATAGGAACATCTTTTGCGAGGATCTGACCGCCTTCCACATGAAGAGAACGAGATTGGTCTTTGATAAGCCCATTTACTTAGGGTTATCCATTTTGCATCTGAGCAAGACGACTATGTACGATTTCCATTACAGGTACATAAAGCCCAAGTATGGAGTTGATGCCAAGTTGCTGTTCACAGACACGGATTCTCTCACTTATGAGATACAAACTGAGGACTTCTACAAGGACATCAGTCTGGAGGTGAGGGCTAAATTTGACACCAGCAACTATCCCAGGGACCATCCATCCGGGATTGAGACCGGAGTGAACAAAAAGGTCGGAGGGATGTTCAAAGATGAGGCTGGTGGTGAACAGATCACTGAATTTGTGGGTCTGAGGGCCAAACTGTATGCTTTCAAGACGGACAAGGAGAAGGAAGTCAAGAAGTGTAAGGGTGTTAACAAGGCAGTGGTCAGTAAGAGTATAAGTTTCCAGGATTACAAGACTTGTCTTTTCAGTGGCCAATCTCAGAGACGGAAAATGAACACCATAAGGAGTCATAATCATGACATGTATACTGAAACAATTAACAAGATTGCATTATCACGCGAGGACGATAAACGTGTGATAATGGACGATGGGATAAACACTTATGCACATGGTTATTTCAGGACGCTAGAAGGTGGTGATTTAGTGTCTTGAGGTACAAATTGAAGTTCTTCACGAACGAATCCTCGTTTTGGACCCCCACTCAAATAGTACAAGACTGTTTGACCCGGCTCGATTATGGTTCGGGCCAAATCATAGACCTCAAGACTCCATATGGGATCAGTAGCCCTTCGTTTGTCCCCACCTTCATCTTCACCGGGGGCATATAAATATCTGACTTGAACATCTGGAGGTAGTCTCTTCTCCTTCAATCCCACAGGTCGTTTATAGTCTGGAGTTTTAGTGCCAATTGAGTCCATTTTCAAAGCTTCGTCAGGCTCTTTACCAGTAATACGGGTGAGTTCACTATTGAGGGTCTTCATGATGGCGGGCAATCTGTTCACCCAAACTGTGGATCGGGTATCACTAATCATCTCTTGAGCGTATTGATGGCTGAATAACTTCTTACCGAGAGTCCTATTGGCCCTCTCAACAAAAGCTTGAGCTCTATGATTCCCAGCTTCACTACGTTGGATTGTGACTTGATGCTTATTCATAAGAGTTGTTACATCACCTATGAATTCTGTTCCTGGATCTACCATTAATTTTGTGGCCACTTCAACCTACGGGAATAAATCCGTTGAAAGGCATTAGCGACTTCACCACTCTCCTTTGAGGTCAATGGCTAGGCATCCTTGTATCTCGAAGCAATATCAATCACGACTAATGCATAGCGGTATGTTTTTCTTCTCACTGTATCGTGAGGAAGAAACAACAAGTCCGCTTGATGAATCTGATTAGGCTTATTCACACTCCAATGTGGTCTGGGTATATACTTGGGGGCTGGGAGATAAATTTGCCACAAGGCTTGCTTCTCCAACCACTCTTTGGCGACCTTTTCACTAACTTTGGCCGCTTTGGCTAATTTGGGTATAGCTGAGTATCCTTTCCAGTATCCATCAGTGGAGTAATATAATCGATTTAAAACGTTGACATCGCTCTTTTATAAACAAGAATATAAGCATTTAAAATGACTTCTATATCAGACGTTCTTGATACCAAACGCGTTCCAAGGACTCGCGAAGGGTTGAAGGCGGAAACTTCGTTGAATATGGTCACGTTGAATCCATCATCAGCCGAACCTGGTGAGACATTATACATTGAAATACCTAAATTGAGTGGTAATTTAGTCATTGTGCCCGGTAGCGTCTATATAACCTTTGATATGGTTGTAACCGGTCACAATGACAATACCCTTGTTAATAATTTGGGGAGGAATCTAATTTCACAATATAAGGTTTTATTTGGTGGTGAGATCGTAGAGGATCTTAGTAGATTTGATTTGTTCAAGACTTATCATGATTTGTTCTTGACAAGTGAAGATCGTGAGAATAGGTTGAGACAGGGTATATCCAATGTTAACATAACGAGGATCAGGACTAATGCGGGTGACAAAGATACATCAAAAGTAGGGGATAATACTTTAGCTACGATTCATAACACTAGATATGCCATTCCATTGGATCACACAATTCTCAACGACCATGGAATATTTTATCCAAGAGGATTGGCACACGCACTTAGATTTGAATTGACTTTGGCCAAAGTTTCTGATGTTGTGGTCTATTCAAACAATGAAACACCAGCTAATTATAAATTAATAAATATGGAAATGGAATACCAATGCATATCGAGTGAAGATTTAGTGAGGTGGGCTATTGAGTCCTATAACAGTGGGAGAACATTCACGTATGAAAGAGCACTTCTTCACAAAACTTTCACAATTTCTGAGGCTAATGATGGTGTGATAAATCAGCATATTAATGTGCCAAGGAGATCCATGACTGGTATACTATGTCTTTTCATTGCCCCTTATGCGGAAGGTGTTAGGGATTCTGAGCTGTTTGCAAATCCAAAGATCACATCAATCAAGATTGACATAGATGGGGTGCCCAACAAAGTTTATTTGAAAGGTATGATGGCGACCGATTTGTGGCAATCAATAATTAAGCGGGTTGGTCTTAGTGATTCAATTAAGGAATATGATTTCTATAGAGATAAGTTTGCTTTGTGGATTGACTTGAGGACTTACCCAGATAATGATATCCATGGAAGTGGTCTGTATATTAATGATACTCGTGATGGTGTGGCTTTAGAAATTAAAAGAGAGAAGGTAGGAAGTAGAGTTCTTACATGCCACATGTTCATTGTTGCTGACGCTGTTATGAATATTAAGAAAGGTAATCTTACAATGGATGATGGGATTAGATATTAGGCTGCTGTGTGTTTTTCTTCTCACGTTGTCATGAGAAGAAACATCAATCTAAAGGGGTTAATGTAGTGAGCAATGATGAACGAGCTCAAAAACATGGTTCCATTCAATTGCATCATCACTGGTCCCACGAATTGTGGAAAGACCCAATACATAGTGGAACAGCTTCGAGGCCACTATAGGCAAGTGTTCGATTATATTGTGTTGATTTGTCCAACATATGCCCATAACAAGACTTATAGAGGCTTTGCCAAGGGGGATAAACGATTCTTTGTACTGTCGCCAGATGCCAGTGATCATGACGAAATCAACAATTTATTGATGGACTGTGAATCGTTCTTCTCAGGTATGAATACGCTCATAATATTGGATGATTGCGCCGTTTCCAAGGATCTGAAGAACAGGTCCAACAAATTCATCGGTTTGGCTTTCTCTGGGAGACATATAGGGATATCAGTCTGGTTCTTACTCAACAACTGACATCTATAGCCAAACCATTCCGTGAAAATGTAGCTTGTGTGATCTCATTCCACAATCCATCACAAACGGCGATGAAGATGCTTCTCGAGGAGTACGGCGGAGACCTGGATGCTGAAACGTGGAAGACACTCAAGAAACGTCTTATGAATGAAAAGTATGCCAGGCTATGCTTCTCCCTTAGACATCCATTCAAAAAGTATTTAGAGATACCGGCTCTCACGGCACAACCATGACAACTCCCGAAGAAATCATGAATGGTGAAACTGTGGAGGATAGTCATCAATCAACACCAACCACCACTAGCGATGATGATTTGAAATCCAAAAGAGAAGAGCTCTCAATATTAGCTTGCCTAGGCTCTACCAAAGAGTATCTTGGCATGCAAATGACACTAGGCGATGTACACAAATTATCGGATAAGGATGTCGAGAAGTACTACAAGAGGTACAAGATGGTGTCGGGTAAGAATGTGGCTGACGGACTAATTGATCCTCCTTTACATCTATTGGTCAGACTAGTCAACTGGTGTCTTAGTGGTTACGGCGGAATAGATGAGCCAGATGCTTTAGTAAAGGATTGGAAGAACAATCAATTGATCAAGCAGTGGCTGTCAGAAGCTTCTGGCTCAATAGTAGTACATGGTGGTGTGATTGCTACGTTACTGATAATAACCATTACCGCTCTCAAGCATTTCAAACTAAGAGAGCTCACTCCTGCTACCACCACATTTTATGATCTAGCCAATACAGATGAAGTTGGAGTTGACACTGTTCGGTAAAGAAAAAATTGAAATTGGATGTGGTACTTTTAGGTCTAAAGGCATACGCAAACATGTCACAAAGAACAAACTCAACTTCCTCAAATGCTTCTTCGACTTCATCAATGAAAACTCGTTTGTCAAAACCTTATTTGATAAAACCTTCTCGTAAAATGAAGTCGAATAAGGTCCATATTGGAGAGCCCAAAGCCAACAAGTGGGGTGGTTCATACTCAAAAGTTTACTTCACTGATAAGAAGGAAGTAAATCGTCCAATATGTATTGAGTTACCTGAACAAAACGTTTGGAGTATTTCAAGATCATGGCCATGGGGAGCTGATGATACTAAAAAGACTGTAGATAACATGGATGGGTTACAAATCATATACCCATTGACAAGCACAGAAACTATGAATGAGCCTACAGATCTTGAAAAGTACACTTTTGAAACCTTTGACGCCTTGGTAGATCTAGTGGCTAAGTCTTTGAGGGATGGATATTCCAAAACATCAAAGGCAACTAAATCTGCATGTAAAGATGCTGGTGAAGATCTGACATCGGCAGTGAAACCCATATATAGCTACAACAAAAAGGAGAAAGCAGTAGCTTACTTGAAATTACACACCAAAAACACTGGTAAGGAGATGAAGTGTTGGACTAAAATATACAATTCTGAAGACGATGAACAACCATTTGGAGAGTTTTTGGCAGACATTGGTGATATGCCTGATTTAACAACTGCCAAAATAATTCTTGATTTACAAGGTATATATTTTGGCAGTCATGGAAATACTCCATTTGGTGCATCTATTCAATTACGTGTAAGAGAAGTTAAACTTACACGAATTGAATACACCAAAACCTCATTCCTGTATGATAGCGATTCTTCATCAAGTAGTGACGAAGAGAGTAGTGACGAAGAGAGTACTGATGAGTAAGAACAAGACTAAGTATGTGACAGTTTCCTAGTATACAACTTACTAGGAGACTTAAAGCTTAGAACATATAAGTTCATAACATGTCTGAAGAAACAAGTCAAGTTGAGCAGATCACTAGAGAGCCTTCCGTCAAAACAAAGGTCAAAGACCCCAAGCGAATTCAGGCTAGTAAAACGTTAGCAGAAAATAACAAGAGGGCCAGAGAGGCTTTGAAACGTGAAGAGGAAAGGGAGAAGAAAGAAAGGGAAGAGAGTGAAAAGGAAGAGGATAAGGGTAGTTCTGCTGGTGGCGGGGGTGATTGGATACCAAAATATATGTCGTCCCAAACTATTATTCTGGCCATAGTTACAATTGGCCTCGCCGCCTATGGCCGATGGACAAAGTATGTGCCAACCATTACATTCAACCCACCACCACATCCATTTAGAGTCATAGAAAGTCAGCCCGTGCCCAGAAACACAGAGAAAAACGGTTTAAAAGATGATCTGTTGTGATTCAAAATGGCTGAGAATAAGCTCGTAAAGATAGTTACTGACTCTGCGGTGCTCGTTGGACTGATAACTGCTATGGGCTGGCTTAGTAAAAAGGCTCTTCGGGAGTCGCTCCTTGGCGACCCATCGACCAATATCATGAACTATGTCAAGTTGGTTATCCTGCTGGCTATAGCTATATATGTCAAAAACTATTTAGAAGATCAGAAGATACTACCCACAAGAGTTTGATGGCTAGGAATTTCACTGAAGCAATTAAATTTGCTCAAACTGATTATATCATTGATCTTATGAGACACATAAGACAATCATACGTTAATGCTTTACATGAAGCTGAGTATCTTTCTGTTGAGAGATACTCAGAGGTTGAAATCGACCCCATGCCGAGTAATAAAGAGCTTATCAAATGGTACTACAAACGAGAAAATAGACATAAATATTATGACAAGGAGCCTAAACTGACGTGGTATCTTTTGAGAGATATGGATAAGGATCTTGATGAGACCAACGAGCCAGAAGAAGAAAAGGCTACAGAAAAACCACCAGGACCACACACATTAGTATCATTTACGTTTGGAATGCTGTCAATGATCGCATTCTTATATCCAGTCTTGAAACTTTTCAAGAACAAGAATTAGCCTAAAAAAGTGTCGATTTTGTGTCACTGCGCATGCGCCAAATTATTTAGAGTTAAAACGATAAATGCTTAAATGGCGACTATAGCAATCATGCTTGGAGGGGCAGTCCTCAATGCAACAGCCTTCATTGGTGGAAATTATTTAGCAAAGGTCATTAGCGGCTCATCCTCAGCTGATCTCCAACTTGAAAGGGAAAGGCATGACAAAGCCATGGAAAAGTACCAGAAAGACTATGCTGCTTATCAAGAGAAACGAATGGCTCTTATTGACTTTGAGAATCGTAGGAAGGGTGACGAGAATCAAGCCTCTGAGAACATATCAAAGACAGATGAAGCGTTGAGATTGTACAATCAAATCGGTAATCCCCCCAAATTCTCTGACTATTACCGACCCAATTCAGATCAAAAGACTGGAGAAATGGTTTATGTTTCTATCGGTATGTTAGCCTTGGGATATATTGTCAGCAAGTGGATATAATGGCTGACACAATAACACCACATGAATATGTTCGTTTGGTGGGATTTAGAGCTTATCAATTGAGGATGGGTAGTAAACCAGTCATAGAGTGGCCATTTGATTTCAATCCTATAGCCATTGCCAAGAGTGAACTCAAACAGCGCGTCTTACCAATTGCTATAATTAGAAAGATCCCAGACTGTAATTCAAAGACTGGTTTCCGTGATGAAGTATGGGACCCAAATGATATGAATATACGAGACTTCTGAATTAATTTAGAGGTTTCCATATTTGAACACTAATATGGACACCGACGATACCCTTGATCCAACTATATTAAATGAGCCTGGTGCTGCAGGTGGTGATGATGGTGATGACACCATATACCTAGATCCAATTGATGAAGAATCTCCACTGATTGTGGAAAGTAAAGAAGACAATAGGGCTTGCGCTTTCAAAAAGATAGAAGAGAAGTTCTACAATTTCGACCCACTAAATTCACCATTCAGTGCAAGAATCGATGATGAAGGGGTTTGGGTCAGATTGACTGATCGATCCAACAATAGAGAGCATCTACTTATTGACTCCAAGGGGGATTTGGGGAAGTATGACCGACTCCCGGAGACAATCAAGAGATCAATTGGCATGGATTCTCAGAATCTTGTTCTGAATAATAATAAACTAATTGTTGATTTGAATGAAGCCAATGAAGAAATTAAGGATTTACGTAATGCATTAGACGGGTTAAGAGCAGTCACGGAAACAAGCCAATTCGAAATTGATCGATATGTTACACTTGAGAAAGAGTTGAGGGGTATAATTGAACGACATCAAACCAGAATCGCTGAAAGTGAGAGTTATCTCGAAACTGCAGTGAAAGAAAAGGTTGATGCAAGACTATATGCAGAAACTTTGTTGAATGATTTGAAAGTATACAAAGATGAGATTGATAAGAACAAGAAAGACTTGGCCAGCCTGAAGAAGATTGAACAAAGTCGAGATAGCTTGGTCAAAAGGGTTAACACCTATGAAGAGCTAGCCAAGAATAGAATCATTTCCAATCAAGAACAAATAAGCGATCTGGAGAGACAAAATGATGAAATACGTGATAAGATGCCTCTTCGTGATCGTGTGAAGGCCATCTTCAAGAAATACGGATTCACAGTCTTTGCTGTCATGAGTGCCGTTGGGGTGGTCATTGGCGTTATAGTCTCCAACCTCTCCAAAGGGCTATCGAAATTGGGCAAAGGCGTTGGTGATGGGCTAAAAACCCTTGGAAAGAAACTTGGCGAGATATTGCCTGGGATGGTGGGCGCTATTGTAAGCTTTTTATTCAAGACTGCTGGAGAGGCCATTTCATTCCTGGGTAAATATTCTTGGCTGTTGATAATGGCGGTTGTACTTTACTTCATAGAAGAGTTAAAAAGAAAACGTAAATGAATCAAATGAAGACCTACTGTATCAAAGAGAAAAAGCTGACTGATTGTGTACCTGGTAGTGAAACCTTTAGCAAAACATCCAAAGGAAGGCCGATGATGAAGTGTAAATGTTCCAGCTGTGGCATCATCAAAACTCGATTCCTCTCAGATGCTGATTATAGAAATTTAAAGATGAAGAAGGAGTAATCAAACAAAATGTTGAGCATTACTATATACGAGTCTGAAACCAGAGTGTATTTGGATCCCCCACTGGAAAAGGTTCGGGAGATACAACTCCTTGACTGTATTATACCCAAACGATTGGTCAACTTCAAGGATCGACAGAGCTTTCTCAAAGAGGATCTACCCATCATAATAGTTCAACCCGGTACATACTCTCTACGTGATATACACGCAATACTTCTGAACGATACAGATAGGGCCAAGCTATCCATCATTGAGACTGACACTGTTGATTACCTGTATTCCAACAAGAGCTTCAACATTAAACTTACAAGAGGGCTCCAAGTTGGTCTTGGGGTGCCTGAAACCGTAATCTCTGGAAAGCTGTACCCCATAAACATACAGATTAAGGAGCCACTGAGACTTATGTGTAGTAAAGTGGACAATAAGTCGTCATATATGAATAAGACTCAATCCGGGGAACCTGTGAAACTCTCCCCTTCCCACCTCCTTGCCAACATACCGTCACAGGATTACCCAGCCATTCCAGCTCAAAAACATAAGAGCCCCATAAACCACTTCGACTTAAGCATCCTCGACATTGGATGGAAGAAACTTGATCTGAAGGGTTCTCCCATAACGTTCAATTTAAGATTCAGATAACATCTTAAAAGTAAGTGATATTCATTCCAAAATGAATGAATATAAATCAATATATCCCAATTTAGAGGCTACTGCACCCCCTGCACCTCCTCCAACCCCCACTGATGGACCATCATTCAGGCTTCAGCAATGTTGTAATGCTTTGGACAAACTAAAGTCTGAATTAAGCCACTATGAGACAGTACTCAAAAAATACAACCGATCCAAGGGTGTATTAATGAATGCAAGCTCGACCTGTGGTATAATGTCTTGCATTTTGGCAGCTGGTGGATTGGGCACATCTCTTAGTGGATTCGGAATCATCGCATCTGTGCCATTGGGTGTAGTAAGTGGTGTATTTGTGTGTGCATCCATAGCATGTCAACAAATATCCAAGAACCTGTCCAATAAAGCTGTAAAGCATCAAAACACCATTACACTGGCCAGGTCTAAAATAAACACCATTGAAGACCTGGTTTCCAAAGCCCTTCGTGACAATAAGATCTCCGATGATCAGTTCTCTTTGATCATTGAAGAACTTAAGAACTTCGAAAAGCTCAAGGCTGAGATAAGGGCTAAAGCTCAAAAAAATATCAATGGAGAGGACCCATTGGTATTGAGGCAGAGAGTACGCAACGAAATCCTCAAAGAACTAAAAGGAGGGCCATAACTATCATCTATGAGCATAACAAATACTAGTCCAAATATACTTAAAAGGTGGTTATACTAAGAATATAATCATGGCTGATAATGAACAAACAATCGAATTACATGATGAAGAAGAACAAACAATCGAGTCGGATGATGATCAACAAACCAAATACATACAAAAACTTCTTTTTCTTGAGACTAGGGTTCAAACCATAGAAAAAAGGTTCAGTAATATACGAAGTTGTATGCAAGGTTGTGTAGAAACTTTTATTAAAGCATATGCGGCATATTTGCTATTTAGTACAATATTCGGTTAGGCCAATGGACTTAAAAAGATCGACCCCTTCTACCCAAATTCTGGATAGAAGATGGTCTTACCCAACGACTTCAGAAACATATGGTCGCCACCTATTCCAGAATATGCAACTAAAGATGAAGTTCGTGCTTTTAGGGAATGGTGTCAAAATGTAAAGAAAATTTCTAAAGAGTTTACAACTAAAGGTCAACTTCATTCTTTGCATTCAGAAATTAATGATATAAAATCTGTTGTAGGTTTGTTATCTTTAGGCGCCTTGGGATACATAGCTTTCAATACATTAATATATTCATTAAATTTTATCTATTGGACACTTTACTAATGTCTTAAAAGTTTGAACTCTTCTACCCAAATTCTGGATATAAGATGGTCGTACTCAACGACTTCAGAAACAGGTATCCAAAGGCTGACCTTGACCAATTCAAATTTGTGACTGATAAATATGGAGGTTACATCAGATGGAAACATAACGGTATGACAATCATGTCCTATGATGACCCTTCTGGAAAGACATGGACTGATGGACTACGACCAGGTTTGAAATTACTACTCTGGATTGATCTTGGACTGGCTAATGATGACACACTGAACTCATTCCCAACGAGCCTAACCATGACCAAACGATACTACCCGATACCTGCCGTTGACTTTGACAACCCCACCAGTAACACCACAAGCATGCTGACATCACTGGACATATACGTGTCCAATACGAAGAAATTCACCACCAAGATGCGTAATGTTTTCACCTCCCAAGTTGTAACTTTCAAGACTGGTAAACAAAGTCGAAAGTGGTTGAACGCCCCCAACATGAACTACTGGCCTCAACAGCTTAACTTTGCAGTGTGGTGTGCAACCTCTGGTTGTGGGATTAGCCCTTTTGAGAGCCTCAACTACCCCAAAGTTGTGGGGAGCTTCATTAAATTTCATGTGTACTTCACCATAAGACGTATATTGTATGAACTGAGTCTTCCACTGCCTGATGAACAACCTTTTGTAATCAACAACAACCCTTACAGTAAAGTTGCTTATCAACGATTATGCGCTGAATTTGGCATCTCAAACAACTCTGATTTCAGATGGAAAGGTGGAAGAAACGGGGGTTTGGGTGACATATTCATCGATTATGGTGCTGGATACCATGGAGTAGGCGGAGGATACCAAAATGTCCACATGGTAAGGAATTACGATGAAGAGGCTGATCAATGGCCTGGTGAAGGTGGCAAATTCGCTGATGAGGGGGGTAAAAAGGAAGCGGGTGACCTCATATCATTCATCCGTAATGATGACTTTGCTGATTATAAATATACTTGGTTCATACCAAC
The DNA here is from genome assembly GCA_949710005.1 of Ricordea florida. Taxonomy (NCBI): domain Eukaryota; kingdom Metazoa; phylum Cnidaria; class Anthozoa; order Corallimorpharia; family Ricordeidae; genus Ricordea; species Ricordea florida. Next base: position 21,927,876 of record OX453277.1, on the reverse strand, counting down.
CAGTGGCTATGGACTCACTAAAGCTGGACTTGGCAGATTGAATCGATCTGCTGAAGCCTTCGTTTACTGTGTGTTGGGGGCGCAAGTCAACACCAGAAACTCAATTGTGGGTACTGGTGGTGGAGCGATCGAGACTCAACAAGAATTCTTGGCCCTATTTGAGAGTAGTGTGATCGAGAATGACATTTCATGTTCGATCCAAAGGTATCAGCTGGCCACTCAAGAAGCTAAGTTAAGACTTGATTTGGCCATTGCTCCTGGAGTGTGGCTGATGGCGAGTAACATGATTATAAACACAGAGAGTGTAATCGGGTATAACAACAACCTTATGAAGGCCACTGATGATATGAAATTTGGAGCCAACAATAATATAAACCTAGAGACTAAGACTGTGGAAATCAGCCATAATCTGGGATCCTCAAAAGTCAAGTTGCCACATGCAGCTGCAAAGACTAAACAACCAACACCAACACCAAAGATTGATCCTCAACCTAAAATCAAAGGATCTTCACCAGAAGAAACAACTAGTAATCATGAAACCAACCTGATAGTACTAATCCTTGGAGTTGGAATTGCCGCTTGGATGGTATTCAGATAAAAATTGAGATGACCAATACATAGATCATGACTTTGTAAATCATGACATCATTGGCAATCGTTGGCAGCAGATACTTTGATGACTATGTTTTCTTGAAACTAGAAATACACAAAGCCCTCAAGAAATGGAAGCTGGATCTCTCAGACATTCAATTGATTGTGTCTGGGGGTGCAGAAGGGGTTGATGAACTGGCCAGAGATTTTGCCATTGAAAAGGAGATCCCATTCAAAGTGTTTGAACCTCAATGGGACTATTATGGCAAAGCGGCTGGGCCAATTCGCAATAGGGCGATTATGGAGTGTGCGACGCATGTATTGGCCTTACCTTCTCGTATATATTCACCAGGCACCAAATCAGCCATTAAGATAGCTAGAAAATACAAGAGAAAGGTTATAGTCGTCTATGTGTAATGATTAAATGAACTTTTGTAACATGAAGCGTGTTACAAATGTCACACATTCTCTCTCTTTTCCTCCCACGCTAAAATCAAACTTCCGTTTTTAACACCACACCCAGTATAAATGCATTCCATTCATACTTTTACGACATGGCAACCGGCAATTCTATAAGTAGGTTTCATGTTTACTTTCTAAAAGTCCGTTTCTAACGTCGCTCAGGAATGTAATGACGTCAATGTAAATTAACACACCCTAATTTACATAAAACCATTTTGAACCAGAATTGAACCAAAAAAATCTTTACGATTAAAAATCAATTCCCCGACGCTCTTTCAAATCCTTTGACTCCTCAAAATCAAGACACCAATCCATAAACCTACTTGAATGCCATGTCACAAGCATTAACTCATCATGTAAATCTTTGTAGAAATTACGTTTATGCGCTCGTCTATTTGCTTCATATATTAAATCATCTTCAATTTGGATAAATGAATACACATGCTCAAGTTCAAAAAAATTCCTACATCGAATGCAGGTACAATCACATTTCTTTACATGGCAATCCATACAGTCACATTCTTCCTTATGAACACCATTCAAATATAATGCCGCCACTTTCATAACAGCAGCCCACAAATAAAACTCCATTTGGTTCAGTACCACTAAATATAAAACATCAAACATGAATTTAATTTTTATACTTTTGTAACACGATCCATGTTACAAAATAACCACTTACATTTAACACCCCACCCCCGTAAATCTTATGTCTCAACTCCACACACCACCCCCATAAGTCTTACGTCTCAACACATTATTAATCACATAACACCCAAACGTAACATAATCATCACTGTCAATCAAATCCTTACTAACATTCATATAAATCTCCACTCGATCGATTTTATAATCGTTATAATCAAATACTTTGTCACGCAATTCTTCATACATGTCATGAAATTCGCTTTCAGACTCGTAAAAACTCATTACATAATCATGATCATCCATACAACCTTTATAAAAATCATTACACAGACCTTCAATATTAAAAACATCCTTTAAACTTCTTGTAGTTGATATTCTAAAATCACAACCCTCGTATGCAAATGAAACACCATCTTCAAAAAGTTCACAAACATCATTAGGTAAGAAACGTTGAAGACAATCAATCATTTCATTCCTCATCTTGGTAATGAAATCAACATTCTCCAAATCATTGACATTCCAAAGACTCAACTGAATCCACTTGGAAGTTGTATTGAACTCAATTTGCATTTCACCGTTGTCCATTCCTCAAAGCTTATACTTCACCCTTTGAACCCCAAACAAATATTTCAATTTACTTTTTCATCCCGACCTCCACCCCACCCCCGACGATCCACTCTTAAAAATTGACACCCTTAACCCTATCTAGACCGGGCTTTTTTTTGCTTGTTTTGCCCGGGGGGGGGGGCCTAATGGGCCCCCCCTCCGTATCTCGTTAACGAATGGTCGTATGACCTCCAAATTTACAGTGAAAGGTGTATAGGCCAAAAAAAATCTACACAGGTAGTTTGACGTCATGATGATGTAATGCATTCTTTTTATGACGTCATCTCTTGTATTTTATTGTAAAATACGATATTTTTTTCTCTTTTAGGCATCAAACGTTATAACATAAAACTGAGCAAGATAAATGTTACTAATACCAGTGTTGTATATCTAAAGCATTGTTCACATAATTGGCGATTAATATATACGTCATAATGACGTCATATATATGTATGTGTAATGACATAACTTTATGACTTTTCAAAGTATACATAAAATGTAGCTAATCATTACAAGATCATTACAAATCAGAGTTCGGGTAAGTCTTAATGTCAATCGCCATTTTTATTACCCACAATGCATTGATAAACTATCCCAAAATGCAATTCTCCATAGATTTCCAAAAAATCAGTAAGTGTCATACTTACTCGCCCGAAAATAGCAATTTTCTTGAACAACAATGTTTAACAACATATGTGTACTGTTTTTGATAAAAGGTTTACAAAAAAAATCAAGTTTAGTAAATTTATTTATTTCTTATGATCCGCCATCTTGGATCCGCCATCTTGGAACTTATCAGTTATTCTTTTCTGCATAATAATGTTTAAAAACATACATCAATTGACTGGAAACAACTAATTATAGTTTATCAAACATTTTTATAATCAAATAATGGTATTATCTAATATTAGAGATATTCTCATGAAACTAAAAATATTGTCCGCCATGTTTGTTCTTGCTAATTATAAATTCATGAATTCATCTAATTTACATACAATAATCATAAATTGTATAAACTACTATTAAATTAATGATTTATTGATGAGTCAGTGTGAAAAGACCAGTGCAATGGTGAATCTGTAAACAATATGTCCAAAAAAATACTCATTCCAAAATTTTGAAAATATACCTGTGACGAATCGGTTACCATGGAAACACCAAAAATGACAGACATTCATAACCAACATAGAAATGTTGCCAGATAAATTTTAGAAAAAGTCGTCAAGTTTGGTGGTCCTAGCTTTCCCGGTTTGGGAGATACGAGCTGTTAAACTTACGTAGGGCCTCAAAAGCCCCCCCCCGGTCTAGATAGGGTTAAAGAAAATCATCGATCAAAAATCGAACAAATTGAGACCCAACTCCCGACTCGACCACGCCCATCTTGCCTCAAGCCAACTCGACCACACCCAAAAAATTCTGGCCGACCCGAACCAGTCCCCCGACAAATTGACCCCGCCCAACTTGGCCCAGAACCGGCCTTTTGCAACTACTTTGCGACCGAAAAGCGGCGACCATTAAATCTCATATGGATATCTACCTCAATGAAGGCAATGATATTGAAAATGCTGTGCAAATGAAAGCTGCCATCGAATCTTCTGGTGGAGTTCCTGGTGTTGTTGTGACTTTGGCAGAAATGCCCGAGTCGCAAGCGAAAAAAGGTGTCACATTGGAGGGTGTTAGCTTTGTCAACAACATCCAGTATGAAAGCAATTGTTTGAGAGTGTGGAGGGCATACGACATTGGTCCCGGAAAAATAATTCCGTGGAGCAAATTTGATGCGCTCGGTGTCGATCACGAATGTTACTCGATTGTCGATATTGGAAATGATCATGGAAAGAGCATTCATTTACCATTTGTCGCAGAAACACATCAAAGAAGTTAAAATCCAAAATCGTAATAAATAATAAAAAAGGAAAGGTAAATTACGGTTTCTAAATAAGTTTCCTTTGAAATCAGCGTGTGACATCTATTTGTTTTCTCTTATTATTTATACCGGCTCTTTACTCCAACCTTGAAACCCCTCGGAAATTGTAACCAGCCGTGTCACGCAATTGTTTACACTTCAAACAACAGATTTCCGGGAAAATTATTGATAAACACTGGTCAAAGCGGGCCACTAAAAACCATTTCCCCAGAGATTTTTTTTGATAATATAGCAGATTGGTGTATAGTAAACCAATAGAAAGTGTTTTTTCGATATTTAAAGTTATCGCCCATAGAGAAAAATGGCAATGTTTTACTGCATAATTTCGCTTGGGAAACATTTGCAAATTTAGCCCGTTAGTTTAGGTTCGTTTTAGGCTCAAAACTAATTTCGATTTGTTATATTTTTCGCTCAGTCATACAACGAAGACCTAAATAGAGTATAAATATCATTGAAAGATTTACAAACAACTGTAGTAAAATGCGCGAGGCGATTGAATTTTCACAAAATTCAGTCTAACCAGAAGTGGATTTTGAGCCCAAACGGGGCGAAATCGTTTTTTTTGCATATTTCTACGAAAGGAAGCTGTATCAGGACAAACTAACTGCAGTCCGTTTAGTTTCTCACTAGGACCTATCTTTGTGCAAAATATGAGCGAAATCGAGTTTTCCACTTGTGCCGCCGAAAGTCGATTTTAGTCGACTTTTGTAGAAAGCGGCACAAGAGCTTTACCTTTGATAGTTTTAAAAGGGAAACACGCCTTAAATAAGCCAGTGTACTTATCGATAAAAATATTGTAAGCGATGTTAGGATCATTGGCATTGTTGGATTGATCAGAGAAATCCCAGTTTGTATTTTCTAGTTTGTGTCTAAATTCATTGACTCTTTTCTCGCTGGTATCTCGGATAGTAAAACTGTTGCTGTCTTTACGCAAGTAATCACCAAAAACAATTGAAAAGATCGGTAGGTGATCTGAGATATCACTTATGATCAAACCATTTTTTGAGGATACTGTTGTATTGTTCGTGAAAATGTTGTCTATAAGCGTCGCGGAATGTGCTGTAATTCGTGTGGGTTTTGTAATCATTGGCAGAAAACTAAAAGCAAAAAGCGATTCAATGAATTGAGCAGTGACTGAATGAGATTCATACTTCAGTAGATCCAAATTAAAATCACCAGTTATATAACAATGCTTATTGCCTTTAGTAACACCTGAGATAATTTCATTTACTTTCTCTAAAAATTCCAGAGTGTTTTCAGAAGGGGGGCGATAAATAACTCCAATTATTATATTTTTATGTCGTGGAATGCAAATTTCAACGAAAAGAGACTCAATAATATTTGCGTCGGAAACATTAAACTCTGGCAGGGTTTTATATGAAAAGTTTCGGTCGATAAAGAGCCCAACCCCTCCGCCAATTTTATTAGCACGATGGTTGCTAACAAAATTGTAACCCTCAAAGCTTAAGTCATTAACATTATTTTCTTTGACCCATGTCTCAGTTATGGCAAGAACTGAAAACTTATGATTTATATTGGCTAGTAAGTGGGCAAGGGCATCTTGGTTTTTAACTAGGCTGCGGGCATTCAATTGAAATAGCGAAAAGGATATTAATTTATTACCACCTATTACCCCATTCAAATCTTCCGCAGTCTCGTAATTGCAATAACTACAATGGAGGACAAAAATCCTTGGGACAGTTATGGAAAACCTTGTTTCCACATCCTTAACTTATCACATAATCAGATGTAGCGTAATATGCACTTCTCTAACCACGTGGATACCAAGAGTGTCCCTCCCCTCCCCCCCTCCAAACAATGTTGGGATGACAGAACAGGCTAAGGTGTACAGAGCTGCACAAACTGCAACATTGCTTTGGGGGAAGGGGGAAAGGAAGAGAAATTAATTCATAGCGTGTTAATCGTCCCAAGAGTTTTGTCCCCCATTGTCTGAACATTGTCTAACGCACAAAAGTACTAAGAACGTTTTGATAAATAGAAAAAACAAACCATAATAAGACAGGGAACTATTATGTACAGTGTGAAAAGATATATAGCGTTACTAAATCTAATTTTTGCGCGAGCATTAGCATATTTCGAAAATTGTATCGACTGTGACGTTGTTCAGCTTTTCATGAAAATTTACTCTTCGTCTGGTTTGTGAATAATTACATATACATACAAGTATGGTCTTCATCCAACAAATCGCAAATCCACCTGTATTAAATCATAATGCTGTATAATGCAAAGAGTACAGAATTGCGTTACATTGAGTCAGTGTTTTTTTTCTTACAAAACACATTTCTCGGACACAGTTCTCGGCTGCATTATGTGAAATATCGCGCTAAGGAATCATCATCTATGATCCAGCTGTATAAAAACAGTAATAAAGTGTTTCATTGCCACTGAATGTTGTACAAGCAATGTATAAAGCAAATGGCTTTTGCGATTTACGACAGTTCTCGGCTTAAATATTTTAAAAGAACATTGTTCATATCTCATTTCTTGATTAGTTTAAGGCGAGAACTGTTTCCAAAATTGTTCTCCGAATATAATCCCTTATCTACAACCAATATTTACAGGGGGCACTCGAACAAAAATTCTTACAAGTAGAAAACTGGATTGTGCGGGCCTTCAAAAAGGTGTAAAAAAGATTTTTTAGCCCGAGAACTGTTACAAAAGTTGTCGTTCAAATGACAAGTTTTAGTAACGCAAGGTAAACAGGGATCACATCAGCCACGCACATTACGCAAAATGAATTTTGCGAAGCAAAATCTGCACGGGGGGATATCCTCCTGTTCTGCATGTGGTATTTGCTTCCAGAAATTGAAAAAAACCCATCGGCAGTTCATCATTTCTGTATTCACACGGTCGATCATACCGCCTTTCACTAGGGCTCACTTGGGCTAAGCCTGGGACCGAATCTCGAATCACATGCCCTCTCCCCATCCACTTTTACCCCTTTGGTTACAACAACTAGTTTTAAGACATGAAAACTACACATTCCCAGAATGTGAATTAAAATCACTCCCTTAGGCATTGAAAACTATGGTTTAAAGACAATGAACAAATAGATAATAATTATATAACAAAACCGACACCACTCTTTATATCATTCCTCGCGAAGCGAGGCCGAAGGCCGAGCGTAGCGAGGTTGCTAATCGTGTCGTTTCCGGTCAGACCACGTGGCTCGCAAGCCCGAGGAAATCGAGCCGAGAGTTTTTATATATGTATATATATATATATATATATTTATATGATCACTATATATATATATATATATATATATATATATATAAAAAACGGTTATAAAATGCCTCAAGCCAACAAAGAATGCCACTGCGTCAGGAGGATCAATGAAGATTCACAGTCCAAGCCTCACCACAAAAATGAATTTAAAAACGTTAGATAAAGCAAGGACGGACAACTTCTGACGATAAAAAAGTTAAAAAGTTAAAAATTTAATAGAAAAAACGTTTCGGTCTTAGACTGACGAAGGTCTAAGACCGAAACGTTTTTTCTATTAAATTTTTAACTTTTTAACTTTTTTATCGTCAGAAGTTGTCCGTCCTTGCTTTATCTAACGTTTTTATATATATATATATATATATATATATATATATATATATTTATATGATATAACTTGATCCTCCCTTGTCTCCTGCTAAGTTGACTTCGGTCGTGCATCATTAACTTGATCCTTAGTTGGGTTTCAAACGGAGTTATAGGCTTCCACTACCCTGTCGCCTTGAAGGAAAATTGCCGGGATGCCCAGTCTTCAATCACACAATACACCACTTCGATTGCTATGTTGCCAGCATGGTTGTCCTGGTGGTGTAGTGGTTATCACACCCGACTAGTATGCGGGGGGACGTGGGTTCAAATCCCATTCAGGGCAAATTTTCTTTCAAACATTTACTCTAATTAATGTGATTATTTGGGGTGCATAGGGTTAGTGGTTTCTTTATATACACATATTCAAATAAAAAAATAGCCTGTATCATTAACTTGATCCTCCCTTGTCTCCTGCTAAGTTGACTTCGGTCGTGCATCATTAACTTGATCCTTAGTTGGGTTTCAAACGGAGTTATAGGCTTCCACTACCCTGTCGCCTTGAAGGAAAATTGCCGGGATGCCCAGTCTTCAATCACACAATACACCACTTCGATTGCTATGTTGCCAGCATGGTTGTCCTGGTGGTGTAGTGGTTATCACACCCGACTAGTATGCGGGGGGACGTGGGTTCAAATCCCATTCAGGGCAAATTTTCTTTCAAACATTTACTCTAATTTATTCCTCGCGAAGCGAGGCCGAAGGCCGAGCGTAGCGAGGTTACTAATCGTGTCGCCTTCGGTCAGACCACGTGGCTCGCAAGCCCGAGTAAATCGAGCCGAGAGTTTTTATATATGTATATATATTTATATATATATATATATATCTATATTTTAAAGGTGTCCGTTCGCAGGCCAGGTTACCTGGCAACATTACTTCATGTGAATTTCCGCCATTTCGAATTCCGTGAATGATGTTTTGAAAATAATGTGAATTTTGTGGAAACCGATTTCACTAATCCTGGAAGTACATCTCAGGAAGAAGATCTCCGAGATATACAAGAAAGAGCGGCGAGGGATCGTCGTCGAGTAAGTTTGAATGCCGCAAAAATCAGCGCACGGGAAGCGGCGACTCAAAGAATAGATTAACTAGAAATACGACTCCCGCAAAAACCTCGCGAAGCTAGTTTTTGAAGAAGTCACAATGCTTTTATATTTTGCTTTATATTTTATTTTTTAGATCAGCGTAGTCTCCATGATTTTATTTGTTATGCTGTGTTTGGTACATAACTAGAAATACGACTCCCGCAAAACCTCCCGAAGCTAGTTGTTAAAGGACTCCTAATGGATTTTCCTGTGAGGTATCAAACCCCAATTTATGTATTTTATTATTATTATATTATTTTTACTTTTTGTACTTTCTCATTTTTTGCAATTATCATGATTATTATTGTATTATTATCATTATCATTTTTAATATTATTACTGGTATTGATATTATTATTAGTATTGTTATTTTTTATGTTTAACATAATATACTGTTATGGGGTGGGGGTGTATATATCTCCTAATCTGGGTAAAAGTATTGTTCCTGTACCACTACAAGCAATTCTGTTTTTCTTCTGAATAGGGTTTGTATCATAGGAAGTAAAAATTACTCAACTATGAACAATACCATTCCTACTTTTAAGCTTAGAATGTAGTCATGGTTGCCACAGCCATAAGATCTTTAAATTTCCTGACTTTTCCCTGACAAATGTAAAATTTCCCTTACCAACTAAATTAGAAAAGTCACAAATTAGTCCTGGTAATGACCTCCAACCTCTTCTCACAACCAACCTCTCCACCCATTTATTTAATATGCTTTCAGAAAGTCACATACAGTGTACATGGATTGATAGTTTCTTAAGATAACCAATTCATGCAAAAAGGATTGATTTTCTTGGAAACCCAAAATCAGCTAGCCATTGAATTCTATCAATCCAACACATTTCACGTTCTTGACCACACCAAATCATTGCTGAATTGGCAAGAAATAAATTAGTAGTATTCAATTTCACTTTTCCCTGACTTGATTTACAATTCCCTTACTTTTCACTGACCTTGAAGAATTTTTTTCCCTTACCATTTCCTGACCTGTGGCAATCATCCCAGTGCAGTCATTTGTCCATACAGTTAGTGTGGAAAATCATGATTGAAAGCATAGGGCATTTAAGAAACTTCAAAGACTTGTTATTACATACAGCACCCTTGCAATGAATATATAAGAAAAATCGCTAAAAATTTTAACATTTAAAACTTTAGTTTCTCCCTTGTAGAGTTTATCCAATGTAAAAGGTCAACTGTATATTGTGGTTGTTATTAAATATTTGTATTTGACATCATAAAAATGAATTAAACAGCATTAAGGAAAAAGGTTAAGATGTTGTCTAATTTTGCAAAGTATGGCTTAAATTAACTTTTCATTTGTGGGAAAAGGGTGGGTGCTAAGAGAGTTATTCCCAGGAATACATGGAACTCAAAGGTAAAAACCCATTTTGAAATGGCTATGGAAAATATCTGTTCCAACGAAACTTTTTAATTACGTAATACATATATGTAGCAAAGAAATATAGCAAAGAGTATTACTGCTCAGAAGTCAGTAACAACATCTGCTTTATTTACAAATAATTGCATTGATCAGTAATAATATTGCAGAACCGGTAACTTATTGTTTGGTATCTTTTCTGTTGAAAATGCTGAACATAACTGCTACATCAAACAAATCTACAATATATTTTCACTGTTGCAATGATATCAGATCACATAATTATAAATAATTGCTATCACAACTGCAATCTATGTATTGGGAATTTCTTTCAAATGGAAGGCAATCGTTTCACTACGAAAAATACCTACTTGCATTCTCATTGCAGTATTAATACTACGTGACTGTCATCTTTCATTTCTTTGCGGTTGGTTTCTGTTTCCCCTTTCCCCGACACCTTTTTTCACGACGATATGGTAATCTGTTTTGTCTTCTGATTCTGTCTGCATGCTGGTAGTCGTTCCTACTCGGTTTCCGTTCCAAGTCACTTTGCTAACATTTGTTCGCCAATTTCGTTATGTAATCGCTTGCTCATGTCCTGTATACCTAAGACGAGTCTTTGTTCCTATCGATAACAAATTCAATTTCCAATCTAACTTGATGGTAACTTGATGGTATTCCTGGTCCTTTTCCTTGCTGATGCCTTTGCCTTTTTTGAGCGAGCAGTTGTTGTCTTAGCTGCGATGTCTCTTGTTATCGTCCCTACCGTCGTTTCTCAATCTCTGCTTTGAGTCGCCGCTTCCCGTGTGCCGATTTCTTGCGGTATTCAAACTTACTCGACGACGATCTCTCACCATTTTTTCTTGTATATGTCGGAGATCTTCTTGCTGGGATGTACGTCCAAGACGGGTGAAATCGGTTTTCACAAAACTCACATTATTTTCAAAACAAGGAATTCGTATAAATGGCGGCATTTCACATGGAGTAATCTTGCCAGGTAACCTGGCCTGCGAACGGACACCTTTAAAATATATATATGTATATATATATATATATATACATATATAAAAACTCTCGGCTCGATTTACTCGGGCTTGCGAGCCACGTGGTCTGACCGAAAGCGACACGATTAGTAACCTCGCTACGCTCGGCCTTCGGCCTCGCTTCGCGAGGAATTAGTGACACCTGGTGTAAATTACATGATCAGTATACCGGTCAACACAGTGCTTAAAAATTGACCTTCATTTAGCTCTTTCACTGCCACTGAGATTGCACCAGAGGGAATAGAAGTAAAATTATTTATTATCTTGACAGGGAATACAGAGTCGATGAAGTACCACAATAATATTCACTTAACACAAATTGAAAATGATTGTAAATCGTTTGCAGGTGAAATCTTGAAGAGTTGATATGAATGCTTGTGTTTACCATGGTGTAAAAACCTGTTTTTTTTTAGTTTTATTTTCTTAGTCTCTACTGCTTTGTCTTCTTTGTTGTACATCCCTTTTAAATACAATATGTTTTTACACCGAGGATGAGTTGAATGCTCCAATTATTTTTTGTTTATGTTCTTCGGTTATAATTGCATGAGATTCACTGTAAGAAGAATCTTCTGATTAGATATTTTATTGTCTACTGCAGTCATTATTTCATTCCTAGGTAACCACAATTGAGAGCATTATGAATAGTGCATGTTTTAATTTGTGTACTCTCTTCAGTTGCAATGGTACCCCCAGTGGTAGATAGAAAAATTCCTCTTCCCTCAAAAGAGATGCCATATCAACAGAAGTGTGAGATACAATGTCATTACATCAAAAAAAAAAAAAAAATTGGGGGTAAAACAATCGGATTCTACAAAAACTTTGAATAAAGGTTTGGTAATAGTGAGTGCCGACTGTATAGTATGTGGTTGTGCTATTTTTAGGTCATATCATAAAAACAATACATGTAAGAAAGAGTTATTGAAATCTAAATATGTTGAAAAAGATTGCTGCACTATGTACTCCTGTAAAAAAATAATGTGAAATCAACATCAATCAGTCAATAGTATATACCACATGAAAGTTTAATTGTGCTGTTACAGAAACAGGCAAAATATCCATACCCAACAAGAGAAGATTATATTATTTTGAATATATGCAAATTTCTATTATAAAAACTGCAGAAGAAAGATTTGATATAAGGATGGCATTTCATCGAAAAAGTCATGGCAGCCAGGGGTATTGAATGGTAACCAATGACATATAGTAACGAGAAGCACTATCATTATATTATTATCATTATTATCATTATTATTATTATTTCTGGTATTGATATTATTATTATTACTATTGTTATATTTTTTACGTTAAACATAATATATTTTTATGGGGTGGGATGCATGTCCTAACCTTTGTAAAGGTATTGTTACTCTACTAATACAAGCAATCCAAAAATCTTCTTAATAGGCTTTCCATCAGAGGTGGTAGTAATCAAAACAGCTCCAAACAATACCATTTCTTCTTAAAGGCTTAGAATGTAGTGCGGTCACTTGTCTATAAAGTTTGTGTGGAAAATCATTATTGAAAACATAGGGCACTTAAAAAACTTGAAACACTTGTTACTACATACAGCACACTTGCAATGAATATGTGAGAAAGATCATAAACATTTTGGCATTACAAAATTTATTTTATTCTTTATAAAGTTTTTCCAACGTAAAACGTTAACTGTATGTTGTAGTTGTTATTAAATATTGATATTTGACATCATAAAAATGAAGTAAACAGCAGAAAGTAACAAGATTTATATGTTAATTAAGGCTTGAATTAACATTTCATTTGTGGGAAATGGCCAGGTTTCTAGATTGCAATATTATCAGGGGGGGGGGGGGGGGTCCTTGAACTCTAAGGTAAAACTGACCCATTGTGAAAAGGCTATACGTAATATTATTGAGACCTTTCAATCAGAGAATACATGCATATATATATATATATATATATATATAGTTGCTGCGGGAGAAAAAAACACACAAACAAACTACAGGTTTATCCTATAAAAAACACACAAACAAACTACAGGTTTATCCTATAAACCTGTAGTTTGTTTGTGTGTTTTTTTTTCTCCCGCAGCAACTACTTCGCTCTACGTTCACGTATTGAGCACTGTTTTACGATTAATCAACTTTTACAATTTATATATATATATATATATATATAAATTAGAGTAAATGTTTGAAAGAAAATTTGCCCTGAATGGGATTTGAACCCACGTCCCCCCGCATACTAGTCGGGTGTGATAACCACTACACCACCAGGACAACCATGCTGGCAACATAGCAATCGAAGTGGTGTATTGTGTGATTGAAGACTGGGTCTCCCGGCAATTTTCCTTCAAGGTGACAGGGTAGTGGAAGCCTATAACTCCGTTTGAAACCCAACTAAGGATCAAGTTAATGATGCACGACCGAAGTCAACTTAGCAGGAGACAAGGGAGGATCAAGTTAATGATACAGGCTATTTTTTATATGAATATGTGTATATGAAGAAACCACTAACCCTATACACCCCAAATAATCATATTAATTAGAGTAAATGTTTGAAAGAAAATTTGCCCTGAATGGGATTTGAACCCACGTCCCCCCGCATACTAGTCGGGTGTGATAACCACTACACCACCAGGACAACCATGCTGGCAACATAGCAATCGAAGTGGTGTATTGTGTGATTGAAGACTGGGTCTCCCGGCAATTTTCCTTCAAGGTGACAGGGTAGTGGAAGCCTATAACTCCGTTTGAAACCCAACTAAGGATCAAGTTAATGATGCACGACCGAAGTCAACTTAGCAGGAGACAAGGGAGGACCAAGTTAATGATACAGGCTATTTTTTATATGAATATGTGTATATGAAGAAACCACTAACCCTATACACCCCAAATAATCATATTAATTAGAGTAAATGTTTGAAAGAAAATTTGCCCTGAATGGGATTTGAACCCACGTCCCCCCGCATACTAGTCGGGTGTGATAACCACTACACCACCAGGACAACCATGCTGGCAACATAGCAATCGAAGTGGTGTATTGTGTGATTGAAGACTGGGTCTCCCGGCAATTTTCCTTCAAGGTGACAGGGTAGTGGAAGCCTATAACTCCGTTTGAAACCCAACTAAGGATCAAGTTAATGATGCACGACCGAAGTCAACTTAGCAGGAGACAAGGGAGGATCAAGTTAGTTGACTAGTTAGTCATTAGTCTAATCATTAGTCTAAGTTAGTTGACTAGTTAGTCATTAGTTGACTTCGGTCGTGCATCATTAACTTGATCCTTAGTTGGGTTTCAAACGGAGTTATAGGCTTCCACTACCCTGTCACCTTGAAGGAAAATTGCCGGGAGACCCAGTCTTCAATCACACAATACACCACTTCGATTGCTATGTTGCCAGCATGGTTGTCCTGGTGGTGTAGTGGTTATCACACCCGACTAGTATGCGGGGGGACGTGGGTTCAAATCCCATTCAGGGCAAATTTTCTTTCAAACATTTACTCTAATTAATATGATTATTTGGGGTGTATAGGGTTAGTGGTTTCTTCATATACACATATTTATATATATATATATATATATACATATATATATATAGCAAAGAGAAATGCTACTCAGAAGTAAGTTATAACATTTGCTTTATCTTCAAATGATCGCATTGATCACTGATGATATTGCAGAACCAGTACTTTATAGTGACACTGGGTATATATTCTGTTGAAAATGCTTAACATAACTGCTAGATCAAGAAAATTTACAATATTTTCACTGTTGCAATGATATCAGATCACATCGTTGTAAATGATTGTTATAACAACTGCAACTCTCTGTGTTGGGAATTTCTTCAAAATGGAAACGCTATCGTTTTATTATGAAATATACCTACTTACATTCTCTTGTAATCTGTTGGTGGTCTTCCGATTCCGTTTTTAGACTAATATAATTATTTTCCAGAGACATCTCCAATCGTTGAAGTTGTTTCTACTCGGTTTCCCTTCTAAGCCGTTTTGCTAAATTTAGTACGCTAATATATTTCGTTATGTAATCGTTCACTCCTGTTCTGTATTTCTATCAATAACACATTCAAATTCAAAACTAACTTGGTTGAATTCCTGGTCCTTTTCCCTGCTGTTTCGTTTGCCTTTTTTCTAGAGCGAGCAGTTTTTGTCTTTGCTGCGATGACGCATGTCTGTTGTTATTCTCCCTGCCGTTGTACTCTTTCCCTGCTTTGAGTCGTGCTTTCCTTGTATTGATTTTCACGGTGTTCGAACTTACTCGGCGACGATCTCGTGTTAATCTTTCTTGAATATCTCGGAGATCATCTTGCTGGGATACACTTCCAGGACGAGTGAAATCCGTTTCCACAAAATTTACATTTCTTTCAAAAAGGCATCACCGAATTCGAAATGGCGGAAATATTCAGCAGTTCTCAAATACGCTACTATTGCCAGGTAACCTGGCCTGCGAACGGACACCTTTAAAATATAGATATATATATATATAAACATATATATAAATATATATATATATATATATACATATATAAAAACTCTCGGCTCGATTTACTCGGGCTTGCGAGCCACGTGGTCTGACCGGAAGCGACACGATTAGTAACCTCGCTACGCTCGGCCTTCGGCCTCGCTTCGCGAGGAACAAACTACGGCAGGGACGATAACAAGAGACATCGCAGCAGAGACAACAACTGCTCGCTCAAAAAAGGGAAAGGAAACAGCAAGGAAAAGGACCAGGAATGCAATCAAGTTAGATGGGAAATTGAATTTGTTATAGATAGTAACAAAGACTCGTTTTTGCTATACAGGACATGAGAGACTTAGAACGGAAACCGAGTACGACTTCAAAAATATTGAGATACACTGGAGAATATGATAATCACAAGGCAAACTGCAATGAAAACAGAATTTAAGGAAAATCATGGCAACAGCGTACAGACAGAATCAGAGGACGAACGAAGAAACAGATTACCATATTGTCGTGAAAAAAGTTTCGGGAAAGGGGAAACAGTAACCAACCGCAAAGAAATGAAAGATGACAGTCACGTAGTATTTATACTGCAATGAGAATGCAAGTAGGTATTTTTCGTAGTGAAACGATTGCCTTTCATTTTAAAGAAATTCCCAATACAGAGGTTGCGGTTGTCATAGCAATTATTTATAATTATGTGATCTGATATCATTGCAACAGTGAAAATATATTGTAGATTTGTTTGATGTAGCAGCTATGTTCAGCATTTTTAACAGAAAAGATAGCAAACAATAAGTGACTGGTTCTGCAATATTATCAGTGATCAATGCAATTATTTGATGTTATTACTGACTTCTGAGTAGTATTTCTCTTTGCTCTATTTCTTTGCTACATATATGTATTACGTAATTAAAAAGTTTCGTTGGGACAGACAAGTTCCATAGCCATTTCAAAATGGGTTTTTACCTTTGAGTTCCATGCATTCCTGGGAATTACTCTCTTAGCACCCACCCTTTTCCCACAAATGAAAAGTTAATTTAAGCCCTAATTTGCAAAATTAGACAACATCTTAACCTTTTTCCTTAATGCTGTTTAATTCATTTTAATGATGTCAAATACAAATATTTAATAACAACCACAATATGCAGTTGACCTTTTACATTGGAAAAACTCTACAAGGGAGAAACTAAAGTTTGAAATGCTAAAAGTTTTAGCTGTTTTTCTGTTTGCTGTTTTATGTATTCATTGCAAGGGTGCTGTATGTAATAACAAGTCTTTGAAGTTTCCTAAATGCCCTATGCTTTCAATCATGATTTTCCAAACTAACTGCATTAACATGATTGCCACAGGTCAGGAAATGGTAAGGGTAAGAAAATTCTTTAAGGTCAGGGAAAAGTCAGGGAATTTCAAATAAAGTCAGGAAAAGTTTAAGTATTTGAGAGAAGTCAGGAAAATGTGAAATTTAAGAGTGCTGATTTGATTCTTGGCAATTCAGCGTTGGTTTGGTGTAACCAAGAATGTGACACGAAATGTGTTGGATTGATAGAATTACATGACTGATTAAAAGCTGATTTTGGATTTTCAAGAAAATCAATCCTTTTTCCATGACTTTGTTATCTTAAGAAACTATAAATTGATGTTCACTGTGTGTGACTTTCTGAAAGCATATTAAATAAATGGGTTTAGGGGTTTGGCTGTGAGGAGAGGTTGGAGACCATTACCAGGACTAATTTGTGACTTTTCTAATTTAGTTGGTAAGGGAAATTTTACATTTTCCAGGAAAAAGTCAGGGAATTTCAAGATCCTTTGGCTGTGACAATCATGACTAGACTCTAAGCCTAAAAGAAGAAATGGTATTGTTCAGAGTTGAGTAATTTTTACCATCTCTGATACAAACCCTATTCAAAAGAAAGCTGTATTGCTTGAAGTAGCAGAGGAACCTTTTCCCAGATTAGGACATACACCCCCACCCCATAACAGTATATTATGTTTAACATAAAAAAAAATGATAATAATAATATCAATACCAGTAATTAGAATAATAATAATAGTAATAATACAATAATAATAATAATAAACATAATAAACACAAGAAATGAGAAAATGAGAAAAGTTATAATGATAGAATAATTCCTCGCGAAGCGAGGCCGAAGGCCGAGCGTAGCGAGGTTACTAATCGTGTCGGTTCCGGTCAGACCACGTGGCTCGCAAGCCCGAGTAAATCGAGCCGAGAGTTTTTATATATGTATATATATATATATATATATATTTATATATATGTTTATATATATCTATATTTTAAAGGTGTCCGTTCGCAGGCCAGGTTACCTGGCAACATTACTCCATGTGAAATTCCGACATTACGAATTCCTTGAATGATGTTTTGAAAATAATGCGAATTTTGTGGAAACCGATTTCACTCGTCTTGGAAGTACATCCCAGCAAGAAGATCTCCGACATGTACAAGAAAGAATGGTGAGAGATCGTCGTCGAGTAAGTTTGAATGCCGCACGGGAAGCGGCGACTCAAAGCAGAGATTGAGAAACGACGGTAGGGACGATAACAAGAGACATCGCAGCTAAGACAAGAACTGCTCGCTCAAAAAAAACAAAGGAATCAGCAAGGAAAAGGACCAGGAATACCATCAAGTTACCATCAAGTTAGATTGGATATTGAATTTGTTATGGATAGAAACAAAGACTCGTTTTAGGTATACAGGACATGAGCAAGCGATTACATAACGAAATTGGCGAACAAAATTTAGCAAAATGACTTAGAACGGAAACCGAGTAGGAACGACTTCCAGCATGCAGACAGAATCAGGGCTCCTACTCCATGTACCGGCACAGATGACGTAGCGCATTGTTTCATCATTGTGTGTAAAATTATTCAGTAACATGTTTGTTATTGTCTGGCTTTGTTTTACGTCATCTGTGCCGGTACACGGAGTAGGAGCCAGAATCAGAAGGCGAACGACAAAACAGATTACCATATCGTCGTGAAAAAAGTGCCAGGAAAGGGGAAACAGAAACCAACCGCAAAGAAATGAAAGATGACAGTCACGTAGTATTAATACTGCAATGAGAATGCAAGTAGGTATTTTTCGTAGTGAAACGTTTGCCTTCCATTTGAAAGAAATTCCCAATACAGAGATTGCAGTTGTGATAGCAATTATTTATAATTATGTGATCTGATATCATTGCAACAGTGAAAATATATTGTAGATTTGTTTGATGTAGCAGCTATGTTCAGCATTTTCAACAGAATAGATACCAAACAATAAGTTACCGGTTCTGCAATATTATCACTGTTCAATGCAATTATTTGTAAATAAAGCAGATGTCGTTACGGACTTCTGAGTAGTATTTCTCTTTGCTCTATTTCTTTGCTACATATATGTATTACGTAATTAAAAAGTTTCGTTGGGACAGACAAGTTCCATAGCCATTTCAAAATGGGTTTTTACCTTTGAGTTCCATGCATTCCTGGGAATTACTCTCTTAGCACCCACCCTTTTCCCACAAATGAAAAGTTAATTTAAGCCCTAATTTGCAAAATTAGACAACATCTTAACCTTTTTCCTTAATGCTGTTTAATTCATTTTAATGATGTCAAATACAAATATTTAATAACAACCACAATATGCAGTTGACCTTTTACATTGGAAAAACTCTACAAGGGAGAAACTAAAGTTTGAAATGCTAAAAGTTTTAGCTGTTTTTCTGTTTGCTGTTTTATGTATTCATTGCAAGGGTGCTGTATGTAATAACAAGTCTTTGAAGTTTCCTAAATGCCCTATGCTTTCAATCATGATTTTCCACACTAACTGTATGGACAAATGACTGCACTGGCATGATTGCCACAGGTCAGAAAATGGTAAGGGAAAAAATTCTTCAAGGTCAGTGAAAAGTAAGGGAATTTCAAATCAAGTCAGGGAAAAGTGAAATTGAATACTACTAATTTATTTCTTGCCAATTCAGCTTTGGTTTGGTGTGGTCAAGAATGTGACATGAAATGTGTTGGATTGGTGGAATTAAATGACAAGCTGATTTTGGGTTTCCAAGAAAATCAATCCTTTTTCCATGAATTGGTTATCGTAAGAAACTATCAATCCACGTACACTGTATGTGACTTCTGAAAGCATATTAAATAAATGGGTGGAGAGGTTGGTTGTGAGAGGAGGTTGGAGGTCACTACCAGGACTAATTTGTGACTTTTCTAATTTAGTTGGTAAGGGAAATTTTACATTTGTCAGGGAAAAGTCAGGAAATTTAAAGATCTTATGGTTGTCGCAACCATGACTAGATTCTAAGCTTAAAAGAAGAAATGGTATTGTTCAGAGTTGAGTAATTTTCACTTCCTATGATACAAACCCTATTCACAAGAAAAACAGAATTGCATGTAGTTGTAGAGGAACAATACCTTTTCCCAGATTAGGACATACAACCCAACCCAATAACAGTATATTATGTTAAACATAAAAAATAACAATGCTAATAATAATATCAATACCAGTAATAATATTAAAAATGATAATGATAATAATACGATAATAATAATCATGATAATTGCAAAAAATGAGAAAGTACAAAAAGTAAAAATAATATAATAATAAGTAAATACGTAAATTGGGGTCTTATACCTCATAGGAAAAACCATTAGGAGTCCTTTACAAACTAGCTTCGCGGGGTTTTGCGGGAGTCGTATTTCTAGTATAATAATAAGTAAATACGTAAATTGGGGTCTTATACCTCATAGGAAAAACCATTAGGAGTCCTTTACAAACTAGCTTCGCGGGGTTTTGCGGGAGTCGTATTTCTAGTATAATAATAAGTAAATACGTAAATTGGGGTCTTATACCTCATAGGAAAAACCATTAGGAGTCCTTTACAAACTAGCTTCGCGGGGTTTTGCGGGAGTCGTATTTCTAGTAAGTAAATACATAAATTGGGGTTTTATCCCTCAGGAAAAACAATTACAAGTTCTTTAAAAACTAGCTTCGCGAGGTTTTGCGGGAGTCGTATTTCTAGTATATGTATATTTATATATATATATATATATATCTATATTTTAAAGGTGTCCGTTCGCAGGCCAGGTTACCTGGCAATAGTAGCGTATTTGAGAACTCCTGAATTTCCGCCATTTCGAATGCGGGGATGCCTTTTTGAAAGAAATGTAAATTTTGTGGAAACGGATTTCACTCGTCCTGGAAGTGTATCCCAGCAAGATGATCTCCGAGATATTCAAGAAAGAGTAGCCCGAGATCGTCGCCGAGTAAGTTCGAACACCGTGAAAATCAACACAAGGAAAGCACGACTCAAAGCAGGGAAAGAGTACGACAGCAGGGCGAATAACAACAGACATCCGTCATCGCAGCAAAGACAAAAACTGCTCGCTCTAGAAAAAGGCAAACGAAACAGCAGGGAAAAGGACCAGGAATTCAACCAAGTTAGTTTTGAATTTGAATGTGTTATTGATAGAAATACAGAACAGGAGTGAACGATTACATAACGAAATATATTAGCGTACTAAATTTAGCAAAACGGCTTAGAAGGGAAACCGAGTAGAAACAACTACAACGATTGGAGATGTCTCTGGAAAATAATTATATTAGTCTAAAAACGGAATAGGAAGACGACCAACAGATTACAAGAGAATGTAAGTAGGTATTTTTCATAATAAAGCGATAGCGTTTCCATTTTGAAGAAATTCCCAACACAGAGAGTTGCAGTTGTTATAACAATCATTTACAACGATGTGATCTGATATCATTGCAACAGTGAAAATATTGTAAATTTTCTTGATCTAGCAGCTATGTTTAGCATTTTCAACAGAATATATACCCAGTGTCACTATAAAGTACTGGTTCTGCAATATCATCAGTGATCAATGCGATCATTTGAAAATAAAGCAAATGTTATAACTTACTTCTGAGTAGTATTTCTCTTTGCTATATATATGTATGTATTCTCTCATTGAAAGGTTTCAATAATATTACGTATAGACAACAAGTTTAATAGCCTTTTCGCAATGGGTCAGTTTTACCTTAGAGTTCAATGACCCCCCCCCCCCCTGATAATATTGCAATCTAGAAACCTGGCCATTTCCCACAAATAAAATGTTAATTCAAGCCTTAATTAACATATTAACCTTGTTACTTTCTGTTGTTTACTTCATTTTTATGATGTCAAATATCAATATTTAATAACAACCACAACATACAGTTAACATTTTACATCGGAAAAACTATATAAAGAAGAAAATAAATTTTGTAATGCCAAAATGTTTATGATCTCTCTCATATATTCATTGCAAGTGTGCTGTATGTAGTAACAAGTGTTTCAAGTTTTCTAAATGCCCTATCCTTTCAATAATGATTTTCCACACAAACTTTATAGACAAATGACCGCACTAGATTTCAAGCCTTTAAGAAGAAATGGTATTGTTTGGAGCTGTTTTGATTACTACCACCTCTGATGGAAAGCCTATTAAGAAGATTTTTGTGTTGCTTGCAGTAATAGAGTAACAATACCTTTACAAAGGTTAGGGCATGCATCCCACCCCATAAAAATATATTATGTTAAACGTAAAAAATATAACAATAGTAATAATAATAATATCAATACCATTAATAATAATAGTAATGATAATAATAATGATAATAATATAATGATAGTGCTTCTCATTACTATATGTCATTGGTTACAGTTCAATACCTCTGGCTGCCATGACGTTTTCGATGAAATGCCATCCTTATATTAAATCTTTCTTCTGCAGTTTTTATAATAGAAATTTGCATATATTCAAAATAATATAACCTTCTCTTGTTGGGTATGGATATTTTGCCTGTTTCTGTAACAGCACAATTAAACTTTCATGTGGTATATACTTTTGACTGATTGATGTTGATTTCACATTATTTTTTTACAGGAGTACGTAGTGCAGCAATCTTTTTCAACATATTAAGATTTCAATAACTCTTTATTTCATGTATTGTTTTTATGATATGACCTAAAAATAGAACAACCACATACTATACAGTCGGCACTCACTATTACCAAACCTTTATTCAAAGTTGTTCTAGAATCCTATTGTTTTATCCCCATTTTTTATGTAATGACATTGTATCTCACACTTCTGTTGATATGGCATCTCTTTTGAGGGAAGAGGAATTTTCTTATCTACCACTGAGAGTACCATTGCAACTGAAGAGAGTGCACAAATTGAAACATGCACTATTCATAATGCTGTCAATTGTGGTTACCTAGGAATGAAATAATGACTGCAGTAGACAATAAAATATCTAATCAGAAGATTCTTCTTACAATGAACCTCATCCAATTATAACCAAAAAACATAAACCAAAAATAATTGGAGCATTCAACTCATCCTCAGTGTAAGAACATATTGTGTTTAAAAGGGATGTACAACAAAGGAGACAAAGCAGTAGAGACTAAGAAAATAAAACTAAAAAAAAACAGGTTTTTACACCATGGTAAACACAAGCATTCATATGAACTCTTCAAGATTTCACCTGCAAAAGATTTACAATCATTTTCAATTTGTGTTAAGTGAATATTATTGTGGTAATTCATCGACTCTGTATTCCCTGTGAAGATAATAAATAATTTTACTTCTATTCCCTCTGGTGCAATCTCAGTGGCAGTGAAAGAACTAAATGAAGGTCAATTT